>JAJPUD010002151.1:108535-251675 GCA_023553655.1 Myrmecobius fasciatus
AGAAAGAAAGAAAGAAAGAAAGAAAGAAAGAAAGAAAGGAAGGAAGGAAGGAAGGAAGGAAGGAAGGAAGGAAGGAAGGAAGGAAGGAAGAAAGAAGGAAAGAAAAAGAACCAAATCCATCACAGTTGATTATCACATAATCTTGTTATTGCTGTATACTATGTTCTCCTGATTCTATTCACTTCATCATCAGTTCATGGAAATCTTTCCAGGCTTTTTTGAAATTATCTGCTGATCATTTCTTATAGAACAATAATATTCCACTTTATTCATATATCACAACTTACTCGGCCATTCTCCAACTAATGAGTGTCTACTCAATTTCCAGTTCCTTGCCACTACAAAAAAGGCTGCTACAAACATTTGATACAAAGCCTTTTCTAATCACCACCCTCAACTACTAAAGCCTTCCCCACCCCAAACTACCTTGTGTTTGATTACTTTGTATTTATTCTATAACATATCTTTACATGTACTTGTCTCCTGCCATTAGACTGTACTCTTTGAGAGAGGGGAATGTTTATTTCTTGTATCTGTATTTCCAATGCCTAGAACAGTCCCTGATCCATTTGTTGTTCAATCATGCCTGACTCTTCATGAGCCCTTGGGCCATAGCATGCCAATATTATCCATGGTGTTTTCTTGGCAAAGATACTAGAATGGTTTGTCATTACCTTCTCCAGTGGATTGAGGTAAACAGAGATTTAGAGATTTGCCGAGAGTCATACAGGTAGTAAGTGTCTGAGACTGGATTTGAACTCAGATCTTCTTAATAGCATTCTATCTACTAAGACACTTAGCTGCCTCAAGTATATTAAAATGTTTATTGATTGAATGAATCCAAAAGGCAATAAGAGCTCAAAAGAGACAGAGGAACAAAGAAGAGTAAAAGATAATTTGCACCTGATTTCTGGAGCAGGAAGTTCTGGGTTCATGTCTAAGCATGTCACATGCAAAGGATTTTTATTTCAATTGGCTTCAGCCCAAATAATTTGTGGATATGAAGGCAGAGTAGCTAATAGAGCCTAAATCTCTCTCAGGTAAATTTGTGAAAAAACCACAGCTACCTGTCAGCTCTTCATGTGGGTGGAGCTAGGAATGGAGAGGATGTCACTTCCCTCAAAAGTACAAGCAAGACACTGGTTTATGAAGAGTATGAATAACAGCAACTCACAGGAAATCACAAAATCTATGAGCTGATAGGGATTTCAGGGACTTCAAACTGGAGGAGTCTTAGAGGTCACTAGTCCAACCACCTCATTTTTATGGATAAGAAAAGTGAAGCACAGATAAGTTGAATGACTTGCCCAAACCAGGTCCTTTGCCTCCAAATCCAGAGATCTCTATTGCATCATATTTCACCCATACCTTATTCCTAATCTATCCTGAGTAAGAATTCCTTCTATCCCCATTCCCAACTGATCTGGCCTTCACTTGAAGCTCTTCAATAATGGGAAGCTGTCTATCTTCTAAGAAATGTCATTACTCTTTGGAATAACTCTAGCTGTTAGGAAGTTTTCCCTAACATGGAATCAATATCTTTCTTTGCAACTTTCACTTAATTCTGCACTCTTGGACCATGTAGATGATATCTTAGTACCTAGGTTTTTAGGTAGTTAGCATCAGAGGTGGGATCTGAATCCAAATTCTTAGATGCTTTCTACCTGTGTAACCCTGGACATATTATTTGACCTCACTGTGCTTCAATTTTACCGTCTGTAAAAAGGATAGATTTAATGTCCTCCAAGGTTCCTTGTAATCTATCCATTATGTTTCACTTCAAAGCCAGTGTTCTTTTCACTGTGCCATAATGCCTTACTAATTTTTCTTCCAATGGCAGCCTACTAAGTACTTAAAATCTGCCATCATGTCTTATCAAAATGACCTCTTGCACTCTCTTCTGATGGAAGGGAATAACAATAAAAATTATTATCATTGGGCAGCTAGGTGGCACAGTGGTTAGAGCACCAGCCCTGAAGTCAGGAAGACCTGAGTTCAAATATGGCCTGACACTTCCTAGCTGTGTGACCCCGGGCAAGTCACTTAACCCCAATTGCCTCAGCAAAAAGCAAAAAAAAAAAAAAAATTATTTTACATGATACTTTAAGATTTACAAAAGGCTTTATTTACAGCCTTGTGAAGTTGATGGTATGATAATTACCCCTTTTTTTATAGATGGAGAAATTGAAGCCAAGCAGATGAAGTGACTTTTCTCAGGTAATCAGTAGCTAGGTTCATGGTAGTCCAAGGTAGACAGAGCCAGGATTTGAATGAGGATCTTTTTATTCTAAGTGCAGTTTCCATTAAGCTAGCTATGTGCTAAATGTGGGTCTTTCAGAGAACTCCCATTGCTAGGAATTCCGTCACTTCACAGTCCTCCAGTGGCCTGAAAGAGACTCCCTAGGGGCCTAATTTAACATTAGGAAAAGACAAACCTTGAAAAGAATCCAGCTCCCTGGAGGGGGTATGCAATTAGACTAGACTAACTGAACAGCCCACGGAAAATATCAAGCTTTACCCCTGTCTGTGAGATGGAGACAGGGCATGCTAGAACAGGCAACTTTAATCTTTGTGTCACATATATATAAACACAAAATCTGTAAGATTATAAAGGACACCAATTATATTGAAATACAATTACAAAAATATTAAAAACAAAGAAAAAAATAAGTTTATAGATGCAGTTTAAGAACCCCTACTCTAGAAGGAAGGATATCTGTATTTTCAAAGCTGGAATAGGACAAGGGTAAGGTATTTTTCAAAGCATGTCTCATACAAGTGTAAGGCTGGCAAACTGTTCAGAGGGGAACCTACTGGCCCTATGTGTGGTGTATGCCCTCTGCTGGAACTTCCCAATTATAAAGACTCCTGGGAAAAAGAACCTTTGTCCTCCTATATAACAGCAACTTATTGCAAAGCTGTCTCTAGGGTCATTTCCCAGGGCTTGGGCGTGGGGTGAGGGTGGGGTGGGGCCAACTGTGATCTCTGCTGGTCCTTGGCAGTGAAGAAAGGCAGCTCCTCCAGCTGGAAGGGGGGAAAAACCCTGAACTCCGTATACATGCATATATGTATGATCTTATTCACCCTGCCCATTGCCACCCTCCCAAGATTGTTTTAGTATTCATAAAACCCTGATGTCATCTTTTTATATATGCATAAGGTCAGCCTGAACAACCTCTTTTAAAATGAGGAGCTTAGAATAAATAGTCGCTTAGGTCCTTCCAGTTCTAAATCCTATAAAGGAAGGATGTGATCAGTGTTTCAAAATTTTGGCTTGGCTCTTGCTGGAAGAGATTTGGTGAGTGTTAATGCAAAAACACACATATTAATGTTTTTTCACCAGGTTGCAAAATGTGGCCAGAGTCTGTTCCCAGGTTTAGAAAATGCTAATGCTATTTTCACTGGGTTTTTAGTTGTAGATGAGGCTAAACTGAAATACACAAAATTAAAAATGAAAGGGACTTTGTGGGTATTTTATATGGATCAATTAATTATTATATCTAACAATAATCTGCAGGATTAGAACACTGTCAGGAGTTTCTACAACCAATAAATACCATATACAATACTGCTCATTATACATGCTGGACACTGTCCAGTGCACATTTTGGAAGTTATCATTAGAAGTAGTGAATAGTATAGGTTGAACCTTTAGTAATAATTTAAAAAAAACCTGTAAATGTATTGATGCATTTTGTTTTTTATATAAAAGATACTGTGCTTGCTTTGGCAGCATGTATACTATATAAAAGATACTTTTTTACAAAAACCGACACAAAATATAATTCCTCTAAGTTTCAGCCAAGATGGCAGCCTGAACACCCTCAGACAATGTGACTGCTCAGCTCCTACATTCCTCTTCCATTAAAAACCCTGATTTTTCACTCCAGATCAAATTATGATCAGAAAATGGAATGGAAAACTACAGTATGTGACTTCATCTATTCAAGGATAAAAGGTCAGTCAGAAGTCCAAGGATGATAGGGAAAAAAATCCACAAGAGTAGCTTCTCAGCTCAACCAGAGACTACTAATTCTAGGTCTAGAGACTCACTAGTTCTATGTCTAAAGCCAATAAGAGCAAAGGGCTCCCCTGAGAAAGCCCTAGAACGTTTGGAAAATACCAGAGATCATGACCCAAGAGTGACATTGTTCAATGTTTGTAGTGGGCCAAGGGCTATGAGGTCACTGTTATTTGGCCCTATGAGACCAGTGAGGGTCATTAATATCCACTTATCTGAAAATATCTCAAAAATCCAGAAGGACCAAACTCCTGCCCACAGAGATTAGCAAGAATTCAGATCATCTAGGGAGAGACCAAACAGTATTCACCATCTCATCCACAAGAGCAGCAGGGAGCAAAGTCTGGTCTTGGCACAAAGTCTCAGTTCAGGGACTAAAACTAGAAAATAAGTAAATAGAAAAACAGAAAAGAAAAAACAAACCAGTATAAAAACCAGAAATACCCCCAAAGAAGAGAGTAACTCTGTACTAATTCCAAGAAGTGGATTTTAAAAATGGGTTTTCCAAAAGGACTCACGAAGACTTAGAAGAAATTAAGCAAAAGCTAAAAAATGAAATAAGAGCTCCTAAAAAAATATTTGGAAATATATATAATTTAGAAAAAAAAAAAATAAAAAATTGCCCAAGTAATGACTTCTTGAAAACTAGACCAGACTAAAAAAAAAAAAAAAAAAAAAAAAAGAATTGAAAAGGCCGGGGGGGTGGGGCAGTTAGATGGCACAATTGATAGAGTACTAGTCTTGGAGTCAGGAGGTCCTGAGTTCAAATGTGACCTTAGACCTTTAACTCTTCCTAGTTGTGTGACCCTGGGTAAGTCATTTAACTCCAATTGCCTTGCCAAAAGAAGAATTGAAAACTATGCTAGACTAAGAAGGAATCAATAAGTTTAAGAGATAGTTAAAATTAAAAAAAATTAAAAGACAAAGAAAAAATTGAAGAAAATATAATATGAATGATATGAAAAACAGATCAAGAAAAGATAATTTAAGGTTTATTGAACTCCTTGAAAATCATGATTAAAAAAAATCAACAAACCTAGACACTATTTCAAAAAATCAGAAATGAAAACTGCATAGATCTGTTAGAGCTAGGGGACAGAATAAAAATACAAAGAATCTATCAATAATCTCTCAAAAGGAACCTCCAAAGGGAAAAGTCCCAAGAATGTCATAGATAAAATCCAAAACTTACCCATAATATTAAGTCAACAAGCATTTATTAAGTTTCTACTATATGCCAGACACAATGAAAGGAAAGGAAGAGAAGGGAAGGCCCAGAATCTAAGGGGCTATTTCAAATCTCATCTTAGACAATAGAGGAATGATTAAATAAATTGTGCCGTATGAATTTAATGAATTATTGACCCATAAAACAAAAATGACTTTCAAATAATCCTGGTTGTATAAAGTTAACAGAACCAGGAGAATTTATACAAAGACAACAATACTATACAAAAAAAGCAACTTTGAAAGGCTTAACTCTGATTAATGCAAAGACCAACTATGTCTCTAGAAGATTTATGATGAACATGTTACTCACTTCCTCACATAGAGGTGATACATGCAAGGTGTATATATATATATATATATATATATATATAAAATTTTTTTTAACATGGCCATAGCTTAGTTTCATTTTGTTTCACTATATTTATTTGTTGCAAGAGCTTTTTCCTCCTTTCCTTTTCTAGGTTAATGTGGGAGAAGACAGAAGAGCAAGAATGTTGAGAGGGGACTACTTTATTATTAGCAATAATAATGCTAAGAAAAAAAAGGGGGGGAGCTATTGGAACATTTTAAAAAATGCATATAAGAAAGGATCAGGTCACTCAAAATTGCTTTAATTTTCATTTCTTTAATTAATAGTTATGTGGAATTTTTTTCCCCAAATGGTATTAACAACAAGAATTTCTTCTTTTGAAAACTACCTGTTACTATTCTTTTCATCATTTATTAATTGGGTAATGGCTCTTTTAAAGTTAAAACAGTTTCTTACATATTTTGGAAATAAGATCTTTATCAAAGAAACCTCCTGTAAAAATGTTTTCCCCTAGTTAAGTATTTCCCTTCTAATTTTAGCTGATTCAATCCATAGCATTTTTTTCCCCAAAAACTTAATTATATCAGAAATCCACCTTCTTTCCCTCCACTCCCAATTAAAAAAGAAAAATAAAACCCTTGCAACAAATATGCCTATTCAAGAAAAATAAATTCCAATATTAGTCATGTCCAAAAAATATGTTTTAGTCTGCAGCATAATCTCTTTGGTAGGTGGTGGGTAGCATGTTTTATTATGAATGCTCTGGAATCATGGAAGGTTATTTTGCTAATCAGAATTTCTAAAGAAGAGGAAAGTGGTAAGAAAGTAGTATGCTCAGCCTCAGTGCTCTGGGTTTATTGCAATCTGTTTCTGCTCCCCCAGACCCTGTTCTTTTTCCTTTGCCCAGATCCCAAAGACAGACTCTTTTTTTTTTCCCTTGATATTTTCATACAGTGTACCAATGTGCCTTTCCAACATTTTTTAACTTTTGGGGCAATTTTGTCATTCTAAAGATTGTGAGGTGGAACATCAAAAAGTTTTAATTTTCATTGCTCTAATTTTTAGTGACTTAGAAGTTTTTTTTTTTTTTAATGACTATTGATAACAGATTTCTTCCTTTGAAAAAACTATTAATATTCTTTTCACCATTTGGTAATTAAAACTCTTAATTGCAATCTTCCTTCCATTTTTAGAGTTTATTTTGCTTAGAATTAATTCCTTCTTTAATGTACACTTATCTTTCAAATGTATTTGTTCTTCCAATTTTGTGTGTGTGTTCTTTCCTTCTTTGAGCAATTGACAGGAAAATGAGGTTCAAGTATTGCTTCCATCCTTTCTTCTTTGTATTACCTTCTGTTTGATTTTTGCCTATTCCACTACTCTGGGACTCAGGATCTCACACTGGTTTGCTGAGGTGAGGCTTGCTGCTGGCTTGTTGGGACACTTCCTGTCCTGATTGTGCTCCCCTTTGATCCAAGTGAGACAGATCTTTCTTGCCAATCTTCCAAGTTTCTTGAGCTAAAAGATTGTTTCACCCTGTCTTTTCATTGATTCTGCTCTTTTAGGATCTGTTTTGGGGTTCTATTTTATGGTTGTTTGGAGGTAAATATGGGAGGGTTACAGACAGAGATTTCCTGCTTATTCTGCCATCTTGGCTTCTGGAAGTTGGTCTATTTGAATGCTCAAGTTATGTGAGATAATTTCCTTTATCTTTCCTCTCCCTTCCCTTTTATTATGTATTTCTTTTCCCTTCCACCCCTTTTTTCCTCATGATTATCAAAAACATTTTTGAAACATCTTATTATGTTCCCTGTATGACTCCTGAATATGAGAGTTCTGAGAGGACACATGCATCTTCTTCCCATATTAGAATGTAAACAGTTAAACTTTTATTCCTTTATGATGACTCACGTCCATTAATTTTGTATGTTTCTTTTGCTTTTCAATGTTAACTTTATGTTGTATGTATTGTTCTTTGGGCTCTTGTCTTTTTTACTCTGCAGCACTTCAAACAAACCTTTCCATGTTTCCCTGAATTCTTCATATTTATCATTACTACACTGGAATAATAATGTATTACATTTGTATTCTATAATGTATTCAGTCATTCCCCCTGGATGAATATTTTGTTTCCGGATTCTTATTAGAAACAATGTTTCTATATTTGGATATGTTCTTGTTTTCATTAACCTCCATAGGAATAACCCGAAATAAATTTAGGATCTTTGAATCAAGGATCAAACACTTTAGTAGCTTTTCTTTCATAATTCTTCGTATTGTCTTACCCTGAAACCTCATCATAGTATGGAGAAAATATGTTCTCAAAGGTTAGAATAGCTTCTGGTGGAATCCAAGCAATAAATTCAGCCCAAGAACCAGTACAGTTAAGTAGTATTAATCACCAAGGGATAGGCCATCTGATGATTAATTTCTTGGCCAGAGAACTCCAGGAAACTTAGATGGCCTTTATTCTCATGAGCCCCTCTTCCATTTTTACAGGGTTGGTGACAAGAGTGGCAAAAAAGGGCAGAAGTTAATAGGAATCAGGGTTTTTAATGCCATTTGTGGATTTTAACATTATCTCAGTTATGACTTATTCAAAGACCCACAAGAGAACAAACTATTAGAGCAGAGGTCTTAACTTTTTTTGTGCATTGGGCTCCTTTGGTAACCTAGAGAAATCTAGGGATCCTGTCTCATTATTATGTATTTAAATAATTGAAGAAAAAAATAACATTAGGTTATGTTTTTTAATTTTTTTGTTGTTTTGGTGAGGCAATCAGGATTAAGTGACTTGCCCAGGATCACACAGCTAGTAAGTGTCAAGTGTCTGAGGCACAATTATAGGTTATAGAAAATAAAGATATATTTTTTCTCATCCAAGATCATGGATCTCCTAAAATCCAAGTTAAAAATCTCAGGGAACTTCTATATTTGAGTAATTTTATCAATGAAATTAGTAGAAAAGATGCCTTAACTAAATGAAAGAGTGGATCATAGATTCTCTTTGGAGAGACAAATAAGGCTGATGAAGAGGCAAATAATGTTGGTGGAGTCAGTTTTATTATGTGGCCAAAAGCAATAAGGAACATTTTTCATGAGACTTTTGTATTACAATATTTGCATAAATATTTGCTAAAAGACCACCATGAAATAATTGCAGCTTCTTACCCCCAAATCTTTATAAGAGAACGAATAGATACAGAAGTTTCACAAAACACTCAACAAGCTCCTCCAAATGAAATTAATGTACATATTGGTACCTGTGACTTCATTGAAAAGGTGGGAATATTTAAAGACTGAGAAATTTACTGGAAAATGTGCATCGGGAGTAACTAATGAATCTCAAAACTTGTAGATTACACAGACATTTCACACTTAAGTTATTATGAATACTTTCTTTGAAAAAAGAATCAAAAGGAACCGGATGTGGTTCCAAGTAACATCACGAAAAATGAAATTGATTATATTTTAACAGGCATGAAATGACTCATTACTGATGTTGTAGTCATTTCTGAATCATCTGTCTGTATACAATCAGACCACTAACTTGTCAAAGCGAAGGTTGAAATTAATATAGCACTAGAAGAATAACAACAGGAATAAGAAGATATGATATGCAATTAAAACAATTCTATCTTGATCTATTTAAATAAATTATTGAGGATAAAAAATGAATTGTGGATGGAATAAAGGACACAGACACATTGCAATAATTTCACACAGAAAGTTAACTGACAAATTATTTATCATAATAAGCATAGAATAAAATAGAAGATTAAAATGCCTTAATCAGCCAATAATTGATTTACTTAAAAAGGCAGCTAGATCATATAATAAATAGAATGCTGGACCCCAAAATAGGAAGACCTGAGTTCAAATCTAGTCTTACTCACTTGCTGTATGACCCTGGGCAAGTCACTTAAGCTCTGCTTGCCTCAGTTTCATCCTCTGTAAAATGGGAGTAATAACAATTCGTACCTTTAAGGATTGTTAAGAGAATAAAATGAAATGATTTTGTAAGGTTCTTTGCAAAGCTTAAAGTACTATATAAATGCTAGTTATTAGTAATGGGGGACTTCAATTTAACAGATTTTAGCTAGAGCATTTCATTTCTCTTTCTTGACAAATGCAAGGCAACTAATAATTTCTTGTCTTGACTTGATGATAATTTAATCCATCAAAAAAGGTAGAAGATTCAATGAGGGAGAATTCTGTTCTGGATCTTATTCTCACCAATAGAGAAACTGATTGCTGGCCACTTCTCAGCTTTAAACAGACTCCAAGATTTTTAAAAAATGAGTAAGAAACAGAAGAGAGCTCTCAACATAGACAGCTTTTATAGAGAGAAAGAAGGGCAGACCCCAGATCCTGAGGTTCCTAAAACAACTACAGAGGAAGCCACAAAGGGAGACATGAGCTGGTCCCCCTTTCACAAGGCTTTCCTGGAAGACTGCATAAAGAATCTCAAAAGAGAGTTAGATGAAAAATGGGGAAATGAATTGAGATCAGTGCAAGAAGTGCTCCAAAAGAGATATGAGAAAGATACCAATTTACTGAAAAACAAAATTGGTGAAATGGAAAAAGCAAGCAATGAACAAATTGGCCAATTACAAAAGGAGCTAAAAAAGGTAACCAAAACTGATTGCTGGAGTGAAAATTATGGGAAATTTTTAAAGAAGTGGCTTCTCCCTGTACCTTCCTTCCCCCTTCCTCTCCCCACCCCCCCACTTTGCCCCTTCCCTCTCCCCCCCTTTAGAGTCAGGAATAGTCTATTGTACACAAAAGATTATTTTTGGAGATCAGATTTCAAAGGGTTCAGAGGAATGGTGGGTATGATTCCATAAACTAAAATTATACAGAAGTCAATCCAGCAAAGATAAGCTCCTAAAAATGAAATTCTGCAGATATAAGAAACAATTAAGCTGAAATGGGGAGATGAATTGTCTAAAGAAGCTCAAGGGGTTACATATCCAGTTTACCAACCAATTTAGAGTCAAATGACATGTTTCAAAGGTGGAAACAAAGGTAGGTAATAGAGGGGGACTATGAAATGATATCATAGTCCTCTAAGGATAGTGTTAGAGAAAGAGATTCCCCCCCAAAAAAATTTCTTTGGCTATATTGGGGAACAATGGAGGATTAAAGAGACAGGACTGAGATTCTGAATATAGGAAGATAATAATTGATGATGGAGAAAAGATAAAACTGCTTAATTTTTATCTCTTTTTTTTTTATTTTGTGGAGAATAATTTTTTGACCTAGAAAGTGCAAGCTAAAAATGACTAAAAGGGAACTGAAAATGAAAAAAGGCTGATAAGAAAGATAATAAGAGTGTATCACCTGTCCTCAATAAGTTCAATTCACCAGCCCCAGACAAATTACATTCTAGAATACTGAAAGATCTGCCAAATGTGATTGCTGGGTCACCTTTAGTGATCTTTGAAAGATCTTGGAAAAGAGAATTGCTACTAAGCTAGAGAAAGAAAAATGTTGTACAGATTTTTTTTTTAAAGAACAGTAAACTAAAACTGGACTTTTATTCCTAGAAAAAATTTTAGAATATATTGTTAAAAGAATGCCTAGTGAACATCTTGAAAAGGAAATGATGATAATTGTTGGTGGAGTTGTGAAATGATCCAATCATTCTGAGAGCAATTTGGAACTATACCCAAAGGCTATAAAGCTATGCATACCCTTTGATCCAGCAGTGTCTCTACTGGGCCTGTATCCCAAAGAGATAATAAAAAAAAAGGGAAGAGGACCCACATAATTAAAAAGGTGTGTAGCAGCCTTTTTCGTAGTGGTAAGGAACTAACTGGAAACTACAGTTTCTTAGTTGGAGAAGGAAATAGCAAACCACTCCAGTATCTCTGCCAAGAAAACTCCAAATAGAATGACAAAGAGTCAGACATCACTAAATATAACAACAATAACCACAACAAAATCTGTAATCTGGGTTGCTACCAGGCTCAAATGAGATAATATTTGTAAAGTACTTAGCACAGTACCTGGCATGTAGTAAATACTTAAATAAATGCTTCTTCCCTTTCTCTTTCCCCTTTTTTGGTAAATCAGAATATCATGGAAATAATTTACCTAGATTTTGCTAATATTTGACATTCTCTTATATTTTTCTTGTGGGTGAGATGGAAAGATAGAGATTAGATGATAATATAGTTAGGGAGATTTTTTAGTAGTTGAATAAGTAGTTGAAGTAGTTGAATTATCAAAGGGTAGTGATTAAGGGGTGGATACCAACCAGGATGGGAGTTTCTGTGGACTTCCCCAGTGATCTGCTTTGTACTCTTTTACATTTTTATCAGTGACTTGCATCAAGATATAATATAGACATATGTATGTATGTATATATATACATATATATATACACATATGTATGTGTGTGTATACCTTTGTCTCTTTTATAACACTGCAGGTAAGCACACTCCACAAATCTGCCTTGTTTTTTCATTACAAAGGAAGGAAAAGGAAGGCATTTCAGGCATATGGGAAAACATGAGTAAAGGAATTGAATCAGAAAAAGTCAAGATGTGCTGAGGTGGTGGAGTAAAAAAAATAGTCTGGTTTGATTGAACATGCAGGAGACCAATATAAAATAAATCTGATGAGGTAGGATGGTCCAAGGTAGTTGAGGGATCTTGAATATCAAGAAGTAGAGTTTGGATTTAGCAATAATAGGGAGCCACCAAAGATATTTGAACAGATTGATACATATGAAAATTTAATCTAGCAGTCATATAAAAGACATATTGGATGAAGAGAGCCATCTGCACCCAGAGAGAGGACTGTGGGGACTGAGTGTGGATCACAACATGGTGTTCTCACCTTTTTTATTGTTGTTTGCTTGCATTTTGCTTTTTTCTCATCCCCCCCCCTTTATCTGATTTTTCTTGTGCAGCATAATTGTGGGAATATGTATAGAAGAATTGTACATGTTTAATATATTGGATTACGTGCTATCTAGGGGCGATGATGAAGGGGAAGGGAAGGAAAAAAATTTGTAACACAAGGTTTTGCAAAGGTGAATGTTGAAAATTATCTATGCATATGTTTTGAAAACACCTTTAATTAAAAAAAAAGACATATTGGAGTCTGAAAGAGACAATTGTGATAGTTTAGGTGAGTGATAATCTGGGTCTATACTATAGTAGTAATCATGAAAATTATGACAGGCTTTTCATATTAAAACCTTTCAAATACCTGGCACAGCCATTTTGTTCTCCTAAGTGTTCTCTTCTGCAGAATAAATGTCCTTTATTTCTCCATCGATGGCTCAAAGACATGTTATGAAGGTGAAACTAATAGTACTTAGGAACTGATTGCATATGAGAGTTAAGTATATGAAAGACTAGTTGAATGGGAGTGTCCCTGACAGAAATACTGAAGGTAGGAACATGTTTGGGGAAAGGATAATGAGTTCGGTGTGGGACATGTTGAATTTGAAGTGCTAGTGAAGCATCCAGGTAGAAATATCCTGAGGGAGGTTACAGTCTCTGGAGTCCCAAAGAAAATTCAACACCAGAAATGTGGATCTGTGAGTCATCTGTGTAGAGGAGACAGTTAAAGCTGTGTGAAGGAAAGCAAAGGAAGAAATTGTAAATAGAGATGAGGACCAACGACAGACCCGTAGGGTACACCCACCTCAAGGCTTGGTGAAGAGGCTGAGAAGTTATATAAATTGAGGCAAAGAAAAGTTAATTGAGCCAAAATAACAATTCATACAATGAGCACAATAATATGAAGGAAAACAGTATCTGACAACTTTAGAACTCTGAACGATGTAATAACTGCTATTAGAGGACTGACAGTTCTCAGAATGAGGCATGAAATTTTCTCCCCTAAGGCAATCGGGGTTAAGTAACTTGCCAAGGGTCACACTACAAGACATGCATTTTTAGAGGCCAATATGTTGATTTAGTTTACCTAATTATACTTTCTTATAAAAGAGGATTCTACATGAGGGGAAAGACTGTAATAATGAGAAATGACTATATATATATATATATATGTACATATATATATATATATATATATATAAAAGCATCAGTAAAATATTTTTTAAAGAAATTTTACTTCTCATTGGAAATTCATGTTGGAAGAACACCAAGATTCTGTGGAGTTCTTGGGAAATAATTTCTAACCACTTCCCCCAGTTCTATTCAACATAAATCAAAACCATTAAGTCCATTTTGAAGTGATAGGAATAAAGGTAGCTGGAGTAGGGACGGGGAGTATTGGGTCTGTCCAACCCCTTCTCAAGAGAGCTTTGATTTACTTCCTAAGTAAGTAAACATTTATGCAGAGCCTGGGATGAAACTGTCTCCTTGTTACCATATATTCCTTCAGCTCTCTTGATAATATTCATTTTTTTCTCCTTCTCTATCGAACTAGGGATGTGACTAAGACAGTTTTTCATTAACTGTTCTACAGATCCCAGTCTTCGATGCAATGTAGCTAGAAATTCCATGAGAAAATAATGATGCTGGTGACATTTCCCTCGATGACATAATAAGTATGAAATGACAGACATATCAAAAACACATGACTTATGGCATCTTATCAGTGTGAAAAATGACTTAGTTTTCTAAGCAAAATAGATGCTCCAAAATGACTCTAACTTTTCCCCACATGATCCCAGGAGAATCTTCACTTCTTGGAAGTGATCTTTCCCAATGACCAAAATTTTGGGTTCTGTCTATATATTTTAAGCTCTAGAATGTTCTGTGGCCCAATGAGTTTGGGAAACCCTGGAAGAAAGGTCTCTAAATCTTACTGCAGAAGCATTTTCTCAGGCACCATGGGATCTTGTTTGGGGGTGGTCTTTATTTTAGGGGTATTATGGTGATTACAGAGAGTACTCCGTGCACAGATGAGTATTAC
The DNA here is from genome assembly GCA_023553655.1 of Myrmecobius fasciatus. Lineage (NCBI taxonomy): Eukaryota > Metazoa > Chordata > Mammalia > Dasyuromorphia > Myrmecobiidae > Myrmecobius > Myrmecobius fasciatus. The sequence continues at coordinate 122,998 of JAJPUD010002151.1, forward strand.
ACAAGGAATAAAATTATTCATTAAGTGGAAAACACTGGCTGTGGGGGATCTTCCTCTGTTCAGACCAATGTTGGGGGAGGAAGTGAACACTTTGCTGGGGCTGGGAGAGTGAAAGAGGAAGTGATATGAAGCAGTAGCAGCAGCAGAGAATGGTGCTGATGGTCAGAATTAAAAGAACAGAGGAATTGCATTAATGGTGTGACTTCTGGGGACTGACTGCTGATTTTATTAACCTTGTTTATCAGTGGGTTACCATAGGTTACCCCAAACCACTTGAGGTCAAAGGTCTAAATAAATTACCAGCAGCCACTTGAGGTCAAAGTTCCAGAAAGCTATGACAACAAGAAGCAGTAGCCTTCCCGAGTTTAGTTCACACCAAATACTGTGAATCATACTGCTGGGCTGTGAGTGTAAGTGTGATTCTTGAGTTTCTGCTTTGTCACATGATGACCAGTCCTATGGGAAACTTGAGCTAAGCATCGTGGAGGAAGTATGTTTGTCATACTCCCTTTGCCTACTTGAGGAAGGACTCAGTCTGGAGAGGTTCAAGAGTTCCTGAGTTCCAGCTAATCCCATGTCTAGAGTTGAGGGGGATAAATTCCAGGGTTTAAGGGAGCAGTGAGCCTATTGCTGCCACCTGTTAAACATTTCACGTGTTCTGTTATGCAAGTTGTTCTTTGGTTGCTATTAAGTATTATTCACTTATTGAGAATATGCTAAGAATAAAGACACTACATCATTCTAGCATGTATCTTGGCTTCTTTGGAGAACTAACTCCATTAGGTCTACACCCCATGACTAAGAACTTATTGAAATACAAGAAGTTCAAAAGGCATGAGAGTTTGCTAGATGGTGGAGTCTCATAGCTGAGTTTTGATTAGAAAGCTCTAAAAATCTCCACCTCCAGACTGGTTCCCATATAGTGAGAGATGAAACTGAATTTTTGCTTAACAGTTTCACCTCAATTAGACACGTGCAAGCTGGATGATTAGACTGTCCAGTGACTTAAATATAGATGAAGAACTAAGATTTCAAGAAGTCAAGTGACTAACTTAACATAAGTGGTCATATTGGTAATAAAGGAATGGCACAATTGGAATTTGAACAGAGATCCTCTGACTGGGGAGAAGGAAGGAGTGTGGCAGGTACATGGTTCAGTGGACAGAATGCTGAGCCTGGAGTCAGGAAGATGAGTTTTCCTGAGTTCAAATCTGGCCTCTGACACTTATTGACTGTGACCTTTGGCAAGTAACTTAACTTGGTTTGCCTCCATTTCCTCATCTGTAAAATGAGCTATTGAAGGAAATGGAAACCATTCCATTATCTTTGCCAACAAAACCCCAAAAGGAGACACAAAGTTAGGCACAACTGAAATCACTCAACCACAGTAAACCTTTGACTTCAAACCTAACACTGTCCATCATGTTTCTTCCATAAGTTACTTGATAATTATAGCATTTTTATTAAAAATGAATGAACAAAACACTTATTAAGCACTTAACATGTTCAAAGCACTAGGGATACCAATGGAAATGCAGGACAGTGCCTGCCCTCAAGGAGCCTATGCACAAATGAAGTAGAGGACATAGAGAGAAGGCTTCAGTTATAAGTCAGATAGAAAGGCCTTGTGGTTCTAAGGATATATTGGCAAGGCAGGTGGCCATGTTTCTTCTTTCAGATCATTTCCATTGAAAAGATTCTACCAGCTTTTGATGTGAAATTATTTGACACTGGACTGGAAGCACTGCCATTAGCCTCAGAGTCCTGGGGTGATTCCATCAAGATCTAAGGGGAGAGGGTGAGCGAGATAGCATTCTATGATCTGACTTGAGTGGCAAATGCTGGCTCCTGTTTCTCTCTAACCTTGCTGCTTCATCAAGTCTGGCTTGACTTCCCAGGCAAAAATTTAGATTTTTGCAGTTACTTAGAAGTTCTGAGGCAATGGAAAGCTAAACATGGATCTGAGAAACCTAGGACCATATAGAAGTTTTATTCAGTTGTTTTTGTTTGACTCTTTGTGACCTTATTGGGGTTTTTTTGGTAGGTATTGCAGTGATTTGCCATTTCCTTCTTCAGTTTATTTTACAGATGAGGAAACTGAGGCAAGCAGGGAAAAGTGTCTTACCCAGGATCACACAGCTAGTTAAGATTAGAACTAAGTCTTCCTGACTAAAAGCCTGGCACTTTATCCACAGTGCCACCTAGCTGCCCTGTGGGCAATAGTATTAAAACTTACCTTACAGGGTTGTTATTCAAATGGAGTGAGATAACCAGAGTTAAAATGCTTTGTAAACCTTAAAGCCCTATGTAAAGATTAGAATAGGGATGGTTTCTGGTTTTGTTTTGGGTTTTGTTTTTTGTTTTTATTCTTGTATCCCAGATGCACAGGACATACTAAATGCTTAATAAATGTTTGTTGAAATTAAATAAAACAAATCCAGGCCTCCTGAGTCCTGATCCAATGTTCTTCCATTCCATGATACCATACTATTTCCCTCTGCTGGAGCTGCTGCTGGTATTGGACAGACCAAGGGGCTTTGCCAAAGGCCCTCCAAGAGTCCTGGAATGATAGAATATAACACCTAAGTCAGCTCCCAAATTTTACAGGAGAGGAAACTGAGGTTCACATACATGTAAATTCCATGAAGATGGCTGGATAAGTCACCGACTTATCAAGCTGAGAGTCCATGCTTTCCCCCACTTTTCGTAATGCCATTTATGTTTGTGGCTGCTCTTTCCCACTCTCCATCCCCTCCCCACCCCCACCTCACGCCACATCCCCACACCGGGCCCAGGGTTGGGATTGTTATTCCATTTTCCCTTTCCTGGCGCTTACTGATAAGTACATCCTGCTGGATAAAAATACATCTGGCTTTACGGTAAAATCCTATCTCTGGAAATTGTCCAACACCGAACACCCAGCCCTGGGGCCCCCATGGCCTCCTGGACAACCAGTCTCTTATAACAAACAGAGAACTAGCAGGGGTGTGCAGGGTGTGCAGAACTAATCCTATTATTCAGTTCTGTCCCCAAACACTTATTAAGTACCTACTTTACCCATTTAAGGCCCTGGGCAAACCCTGTGAGGTAAATAAAGATAAATAAGACCTGGTGTTGGATAACATAGAGAATCTCTACCAGGTAACCCGCATCTTCCCAGTCTCAGAACTAAAGTAATTAGAGCAGAGTCAGAGCCACCATAGAGAACAGGGCCTAAGCCACCAGTGGGCTTTCCTTTGGGACAGGTCACCTAACAAAATTCTAGTGAGAATTAGGACTTTAAAATGGCTTTTCCTTAAAAGTGCCTCAGACACTTACTAGCTGTGTGCCCTAAGCATGTCACTTAACCCAGATTGCCTCTCCCCAAAATGTCATTATTGTATATTGGTGTTCTTAAGGGAAGCAGGTTCTGCAGTATGCTTACAACTCACAAATGTGAAAGGAAGGAAACAAGTGTTTGTTTACTAAGCACCTACTGTGTGCCAGGCACTGTGCTAACAGTTTTACATATATTATCTCATTAGATATTCAAAACAACCCTGGAAGGTAGGTGCTATTATTTTACAGTTTTTTGCAGTTGAGGAAACTGAGGCAGATTGAGGTGAAATGATTTGTCCAGAGTCACACAGCTAGTATCTAAGATCACATTTGAACTTTAGTCTTTCTGACTTCAGACCCAATATTTTATCCACTGCATCTTCTAGTTGGTGGAAAGCACTGGATTTTGAGTTATACTTGATTTGTTTTGAAGTCTCTTTCAGCTCTAAATCCTATGATATGGGTTTGAGCTTTAAGACATTGTGATGGTAGGCAAAACACTCAGATGACTTTCTTCAAGCACAAATCTTATTGTCAATCCTTAACTCAATACATTTCAGAGGTTGTTCTCCCGTCTAGGGTCAAATATGAACTTTTTTTTTTTTTTTTTTTTTTTTTTTTTTTTTTTGGTATTTAAAGCCTTGTGGCCCCAATCTATATGAAATCCTCTCCTCTTGATGGTCCAGTCAAATTGGACTTCCCACATGGCATTCCATTTCAGACTCAGAGCCTTGGAAAACATTACTTTTTTAACCTCTTTTTCTGAAACTTCCTCGTTGACCTTAACAAGGTCACGCCATTTTTGGCGTGAAGCCTTACATGATCCTGCCAATTGCTAGTGACTTCTCTGATACTATTTCATGTCCCCATGTTTTAGGACTCTGATCTACCTTACCAATTGGATAGATTATTTAATGCAAAGCTGATTCCTCCCAGAGAACATATTTTCATTTTTAATAGGACATTCAATGGCTTATGTCAAAATAAGTATTAATGGTGGAGAATTACCTAATTTTAATTTTGTAAGTATTTTGTATTGGGCAGCTAGATGGCACAGACCTCAGCTCCAATGTGGCTTCAGACACTTAACTAGTTGTGTGACCTGGGTTGCCTCACTTTACCTGGTTACCTCAGTTTCCTCATCTGTAAAATGAGCTTTGGAAGGAAATGGCAAACCACTCCAGTCTTTGCCAAGAAAACCCAAAATGAGATCATGAAGAATCAGACACAACTGAAAATTACTTGATAACAACAGCACAATAATATTCCACTACACTCATATAAAAGTTTTGTCAACCATTCCCTAATCAGTGGGCTACCACTTTCTTCTCCCACCCTTCAATTTCTTTGCTATTATAAAAGCTGCTATTATTTTTGGGGGGAAGTGAAGCAGTTGGAATTATGTAACTTGCCCAGGAACACACAGCTAGGAAGTGTTAAGTGTCTGAGGCTGGATTTGAATTTAGGTTCTTCTGATTCCATGGCCACCTAGCATGGCCACCTAGCTGCCCTTAAAGCTACTGTTGTTGATATTTTTAGATATGAGACTTTTTCTTCTATCTTTGATCCTGTTAGGTACATGTCTACTTGTGGTTTTGTTGGGTCAAAGGCAATATGTAGCTGAGGGATTTGTGGGGTATGATTTCAAATTATTTTTCAGAAATATTGGACCAATTCACAGCTCTATCACTGATGTAGTAACAGACTTATAATGATTAGTATTTTATTAGAGAGATTTCTGAAATTGGAGGACATGCTAGATGATGTTGAGCCTGAGCAAAGTAGGAGGACGAAGAAAGGGAAAGTAGAAGAAATGCTTAGGGGTTTAGTTTCACTAGTACATGGTACATAAAAGGAAGTAGAAAGACATATTTGGAAAGGTAGGGAGTCACCAGATTGTTGAAAGACTTGAATGTCAACTTAAGAAGATTAGACTTTATATTAAGTACTTCACTGACTATATTAATACCTGTGCTCTATATCTTATAATTGTGTTAGTGTTCACACACCTTAGACAATATGGTTTTTTCCTGAGAGCAGGCTCCACAGTGCCTTGTATATAGTAGGCTCTACATAAATGCTTATTCCCTCTTCCCTTATCCCATAGTGCTCTGAACAAAAATTATATCCCATAAATTGCTCAATTATACATTCAATAACTGCTTGTTGAATTGAATTGGGTATTCAGTATCCCTTCATACTCCTTCAGATATCTCTCCCTCTCTCATTTCCATATCCAGTACCTACAGGAAGCAGATCTCAGCTCATGTGCCAAACTCTCTCTCTTCCTTTCACTCTTGTACCCCATTCACCATTCATGTCCCCATGTTTTAGGATTCTGGTCTACCTTGGCAATTGGATAAATTAATTAATGCAAAGCTGAGCAGGGTTGCCTAGATTCCTCCTAGAGAACATATTTTCATTTTTAATAGGACGTTCAAAGGTGAATGCCAAAATAGGTATTAATGGTGAGAATTCTAGGTCCCCTAGTGGGTTGTATGGTATGCAATGATTGATTGAATAAAAGACCATTAATTAAGTATTTATAATGTCCCAAGTGCTGGGGATATAAATACCAAAGTCAAAAAGTTCTCAGCTTGAAGGAATTACATGATAATTGGAGAAGACAGCATATACCAACAAAGTATGATCAGGGTACTTTGGCCTGGAAAGTCACAGGGATGATGAGTAGTTACAGGGGAGTGGAGTGATACAAGTTTATGGTAACAATGAAAGTAATGATTTCATTACAGTTCATTACAGGAAAAAGTGAAGATGGGCATAGAGAGTGGAGGGCATTGAATACAACGGCAGAGTACTTGGCAAGATAGCCAGGTTGGAATGTGAAGCTTGGCTAAGGGCCAACAAGACATTGTCACTTACTTTAATTTGCTGTGCTCAAGTACTCATTAGTTTGGATTAGTTGGCACAATGGTTAGAGTCCTAGGACTAAAGTCAGAAAGAATTATCTTTCTGAGTTCAAAAATCTGGCTTACTAGCTGTGTGACTCTAGGCAATTCACTTAACCCTGCTTGCCTCAGTTTCCTTATCTGTAAAATGAACTGGAGAGGGAATTGGCAAACCAGTCCAGTATCTTTGCCAAGAAAACCCCAAGTGGAGTCATGAATAGTCAGACTCTACTAAAGAAAGACAATTTATTAGTCAGGGAGATGTGGAGGCATGAGCCCCAGTATGAGAGTCTCAAAACTGAGTCCTCTGGCATCTGGTTTCTTAATATTTTTTGTCCTATAGTGTCCAGTAGCAAGGATGATGGCACTAAGATGTGGAATGCAGAATGATTACCATAGCTGGGGCCACATGAATATATACTAACACATTTGCCAATGAGGGCAGTATCAGACCCAAGCAAGAAAGGTTTAAAGGATTTATTTTAATTGCAAATAATATTCCTCCTGCTTTCTCATGGGTTGGGTCCCTGACATTTCTCATTCCGTTGATAGCTGCTGGGGGCAGATCTTGGGAAGTATGAGAAGAATGGAGTTGATCTGAGAGACAGTCGAATTGCAGGGAATGAAGGTCCAGGGAGTTGAACCCTTGCTGTGATGGGTTTCCTGCTTGCCCTGCTTTTGTAATAACTATCAGAGTTGCAGAGATCATGTTAACAATATTAAACAAAAGAAAACATTAGTTTATATGAAGTGTTGGGGCTCCCTTGCCCCCCAAAAGTGATTCAATCTAAAAAGATAAAATTGGGAGATTAAAATTTTTCCACGTTATTTTTATTTGAACAATCCAAAGCACTTTTATGATGCTCTAAAGGCAATTTATGAACCAAAGACTTATAGTTATTTCAATTACTTAAGTTGATTAATTAGTGATAAGGACATGATTTTGGAGAGATGGGCTGAACACTTCCATTGTGTTCTTAATAGTCCATCATCAATAATGCTGAACCCATTCAACCTCAGATTGAAATCAATCCCTTTCTATGGAGTGAAGTAGGGCTCGGTGCTTATCCACAGACTTTAGTATGATGTTTTCAGCAATATTGTTGCATGCCGTCAATGAGAACCGAAAATGAAAGCAAGATCAGCTACCTCATCAGAGTAAATTACTCAAGTTCACAGATGTTTGGGCACTCAATGCAACCTCTGAAGTTGAGATGCAACAGAATATGGATTCTCTGTTGCTTATGCTAATTTTGGTCTGACAATTAACATCCAGAAAATAGGCTCTCCACCAGCCAGCATCATATCCATACATGGAACCATTAGTTACAGCAAACGGAGAAATTTACTTTGGTAATATACTTTTCAGGGATGTTATACATAGAAGATGAGGTTGACACACACACATTACCAGAGCTAACTCAGTGAAGTTAGATTTCAGAGGAAAGTGTAGGAGAGAAGTCAGCACCATACGGAGAAACTGAATGACTTCTATTTGAATTGTCTTAGGAAGATTTTGAAGATCACCTGCCATGATAAAGTACTGGACACAGATCCTTTCTCAAGCTGAACTGGCAAGCATTCACACTCTCCAAGGGGTTGATTATGTTAGAATCCAGAATATATATTTACCTAAAATAGTATTTGACAGAGGACTCACAGATGACAAATGCTCACCTGGAGGTCAAAAGAGATCATAGAACACTCTCAAGGTCTCTGAAGAATTTAGAATTGACTGTGAGACATGGGGAGACACTGGCACAGGACTGCCTAGCATGACATGCTGAAATCAAAGAAGGTACTGTACCCATGAGCAAAGCAGAATTGTGGTAGTTCAAAAGAAAGATGAGATGCACAAATTAAGAGACCTCTTCCCTCCAGATGTTCATATGGACTATTTGTGCCTGGCCCATGGTAGAACCTTCCAAGATTTTATGGATCTGATCAACCACAGTCAGACACATCTTGTCTGCAACATAGTGATATTATTTTGTTCTTCTTTGAACTTGGAGGACAGCAGCTCTTATCATCTATCTATCCACCTTTTGATCTTACTGCCTCTAACTCCTTACCACTCTAATCCATTCTACACACTGTTGCCAAAGTAATTAATGTTCTTTAAGCACAGATATGACCATGTGATTCCTTTTTCCCTCCTCAATACTCTTTTATTTTTCCAAATATATGTAAAGATTGTTTTCAACATTTATTTTTGTAAAATTTTGTGTTCCAAATTTTTCTCCCTCCCTCTTTTGCTTCTCCCTCCCCAAGATAGCAAACAATCTGATAAGGATTAAATATGTGCTATTCTTTTAAACATATTTCTATATTTGTCATATTGTGAGAGAAAGTCAGACCAAAAGGGAAAAAAAATCACAAGAAAGAAAAAAACCAAAAAGGTGAAAATACTATGCTTTGATCCACATTCAGTCTCCATAGTTCTCTCTCTAGATGTGATTGGCATTTTCCATCCTGAGTCCATTGGAGTTGCTTTGCATGTGATTCCTTTTCTAATTATTGCCTCTAGGATGAGATACACTCTCTCCATTTAGTTTTTAAAGTCTTACCCAATTTTTCCCCGGGCTATCTTTCCAGATTTACTAGATGTTTCCTCCACTACCATCACTTCTTCCCTGCAGCCTTTCCAACCCCTCACCCTCCAGTCTTTGATCCAACCACACCTTCTCTTTGTTCCTCATACATAACATTCTATCCTTACCTTTACACTAGCTGCCCCACATTCCTGGAATGTACTGTCTCATTTCCTCTTTCTCAAATGTTCTCTCTCTTCCCTTAAAACTCATCTCAATTCCTCCACTGCTAGCGCCTCGCTCCTAAACTATTTTGAACACATTTTTATTTATTCATTTCATAGTTATGCTATATATGCTCATGTATGCATTTATTTTCTCCCCCTTCCCCCTTTTAGAAAGTTAGCTCCTGGCTGTGTGACCCTGGGCAAGTCACTTAACCCCAATTGCCTCAGAAAAAAAAAAAGAAAGAAAGCTCCTGTGAGGGATTGTTTATTGTTGGTACTTCTATCCCCCAGTGATTAGCATGATACCTCACTATAATAAGTACATTTTAAATGCTTGTTGAATGCTTTATGTAAATAGCAAGACAGAGAGATGTGAATGAGCTTTTCAAGCTTGGTAAATTGTCTCACCCTTAAATAAGTGTCAGTCTATACAGATTAAATCAGACTCTGTCCTGCCTCCAGATGTCAGTCTGTAAAGCTTGGAGCAACTATGAACTAAAGATTGATAGACTGAAGGTGCAGGTGTAGCTTGATAAAAATGCATTGATTTATATTCTGACCAGTGTGCCAAGTTAGATGCTGCTTTCCAGGATTGGGGAACCATATTTGTCAACTGAATTTGGTGTGTGCTTAACAGCCTGAGAGGACAAATGTGTATGTAGGTATCTTGTTCCAAGACCAAGTGACACTAAACCTATGGTGATATTTGAAGACTAAATGTGACAGATCTTGATATAATTTCACAGGGTAGAGAAGGATCATTTACGCTGGAAAATTCATATACTAATCCATGAGTAGGGTGAGGAGGAAAAAAAAAACTAGTGGTTAAACAGTTCAATCACAACCCTACCCCACCGTAGCTACTTATGTATATAAGTATCTGAATAATCTGAAATAATTTTTAGAAATAAATTTATTAGGTCATTTGGTAGAGGAGAATGAAGTAGAAAGGAGGTTTATATCACATAGGATTTAGAGAAGACTGAACCACAATAAACTAGAATATAAGCTGGGATGCTCCTCACAAGTCTTGGGTGTGGTAACTCAAAACAAGGATGCTTTGGGTAGATCTAGGATGTGATGGAACTTTGTAGTCAACTCCAGTATTTGGAATTATTGGGGTAGACAATGTGATACTCTGGGTGGGGAAAATGTTTAGTCATATAATATTAAATTTAAATAGTTTAAAATTTTTTCTTAAAATATGTTAAATAGGGGCAGCTAGGTGGTGCAGTGGATAGAGCACCAGCCCTGAAGTCAGGAGGACCTGAGTTCAAATCTGGTCTCAGACACTTAACATTCCCTAGCTGTGTGACCCTGGGCAAGTTACTTAACCCCAATTGCCTCAGCAAAAAGCAAACAAAAAAATATATGTTAAATATTTTTCCCACAGCATATACACACATATATAAGTATATATAAAATAAGTGCAAGGCAATTTTGTAGGAGCAGGCACTAGTAGCTTGAAGGATTAAGAACCTCTTTATGTTGAAAGTGGATTAAACTGAGTTTTGAGAGAAGCAAGAGATGCTAAGAGGCAGAGATGAAGAGGGAGTATAGTCTAGAAATAGAAGACAATCTATTAAGAGACAAAGAAACAGGAGATGTACTGTTGCATGTGATATCAAGAAAGTGACTTGCTAGACCTCAGAGTGTGGAAAGAGGAGTAATGTGTAATAAGATTGAAAACATAAATTGGGATGAGGTTATTAAGAGCTTTAAGTGACAGAAAGCTGTGTGAAAGGTGGATTGGAGAAGAGAGAAACTAGAAGCACAGTAACCAATTAGGAGGCTGTTGAAATATTCCAAGTAAGAGATGATGAGAACCTGAACTAGGGCAATGGCATGGAGAACAGGGGGCAGATATTAGATATAGAGGTACAAATGATGAGATTTAGTAATGGTGTGGAAGTATAGGGTAAGAGAACATGCAGTGAGGAGTCAAGGATAATGTGAAATTTTGTATAGGATACTGGAAAACGGATGATAACTTTGACAGGAAGAGGGAAGTTTTGAAAAGGAGTAGATTTTGGGGAGGAAAAGATAATGAACTTGTTTTGGATTTTGAGTTTGATATCTATAGGAAACCAGTCTGAAATGCCCAGTACCTACATGGTGATGCAGGATTGGAATTAGTAGATACTATGCCTAAATATTTAGGTCTATTAGTATTTTCATAGAGATAATTAATATCACAGGAGCTGATGAGATCTCAGAAGAGACAAAAAGGGATGAGCCTTGGGCTTTGGGCAATGCCTTGAAATATATCTGCAGTTAGGGGAAAGATATGGATGATGAAAAGAGATTGAGTGGTCAAATAAGGAGCAGGACAATGTCATAGAAACTTGGAAAAATGAGGATATTAAGAAGAGGAGGGTGATTCTTTCAAGAGCTGCAGAAAAGTCAGGAAGATGAGGACTGAGAAAAGACCACCATTTTTGACAATTAAGAGATCATTGTTAACTTTGTAGAGAGGAAGTTTAATTGAGTGATGAGACTGGAAGGCAGGTTGCAGAGTGTTGATAAGTTAGTGAGGTAAGTGGAATTGAAGTCAATAAGCACGGGCAGTTTTTTTTTTCTATATGGGAAAAACATAAAATAATAGCTTGAGGGAATGGTACAGCCCAATTAGAGCTTTTTAAAGATAGAGGGAAGTGGGACATGTGTGTAGGTAGCAGGGAAGGATGTATAAAGGAATTATAAAGAATATATAATTTATGTATAAGGAATGTATAAGGAAAATTAGAATGAAAACTAAAAGACAGAGGATGATTGTATGGGTAAACTGCAGGATAAGATGGGAGGTAATGGGAACAAGGATACACATTGAAGGATTGGCAGTGGTTGAGGGGATAAGAGTTATTTTGTCAAAAGAGGAATGATGTTGAGAGGTTTTGATACGTAGAAAAAGAAGAGGAAGCAGATTGCTTCTACTTTCTCAGTACAGCATGAAGGCAAGTCCCAGGTTGACAGGATAAGGGGAAGGAGTTCTGTGGGAAAATAGAGAAAAGATTAGATTTGGAACAGCCTCTTTAGGAAGCTGGGTAGAGAATGAATTAGGTTAGAATAAAAGGATTACCTTGTAAAAATTAATGTCCATTTGAGATTAGATAACATAAATTTGTAGTGAACTCAGTTAATTTGGTTGTGACTTCATCACCATTTTACCCACATGAGTAGGAACAGAGGAAATGGATAGTGGGAGTATTACAATCTGGCATTTGGATTCAATGTTAGAGAACAATGTAGATTTAAACTTATTAATTGGTTAACTAAAAGGAGATTGAGAAAGAAGTCGAAGTTAGAACAGAGATGTCAGCCTGAGGAAGTTCGGAGAAGTGAGATTGGAGGTTCTAATGAAAACAAAGACTATGTTTAGGAGGCCTAAAATGTAGATAGTGAGATGAAATGATAAGCTTTGATCAGATAAAGCAATTTGAGACAGAAGTGAGGAGGGAGAAAAAAATTCCATTTCTGGAATGTGGGACAACTTTAGCAAAAACGCAGAGATGAAAAATATTGTGTGTTAGGAACAGTAATTCCCTTTACAAAATAGGCAAATTAAAGCCACTATAGGTTAAGCATTTTTCTCAAGATCACAAAGGCAAGAAGTAGCAAAGCCAGGAATTGGATCCAGGTTCCAAATCAAACACTTTCCCCACTGTCCACCCTTCCTATCTTTCTCTTCACTTCATTCATGCTTATATTAAAAACAAAACAAAATAAAACAAAAAAGCAATTACTTTTAGCAGTTTCTTTCCCTCCCCAATCCTTGAGGAAAAACAACCATTCTGCTTCCATTACCCTTCTCCTTCAGGTGAAGGTGGAGACCTCTCTTGTCTGGCTGGTGACTTGCCTACTTTTTTTCCCTTTCCTTTTAAGCAAACAGATGAGGCGTCTCATCATCTCTTTGTCAAATATTTCCTCATCAACCAACAAAAAATTAAAATATTCACTTGTGCTTTCTGACACATCCAGAAAACTTTGCTTATTTCAAGGCTAGATTTCCATTTCAGTTTCATAGTACAATCAGCATTGAAATATCTATTAATGCTCCTGACTGGGGACCAAAGGAGACCTGAAAATGTGCACTTGGGAAGAGGAGGCACAATGATGGTTTTCATCAGTAGAGACTCTGGCAGCTTTGGACTGAGATCCAACCTCATTTATGTAGAAGACTAGGGAACATATAATCCTGTTATCATTCTTTTACTTGGCTGAGGAAGGATGCATTTATTAAAGGTAAAACTGGAAAGACATAATGTGGAATGGGTGAGTAGAAGAGGATAGGAAAGTGAGCAATCTTAGGAAAGAGCATATTACAGGGGAAGATGCCTTCTATCACCAAGTGAGCACTATAGTATGATTTTTTTTCTTTATTAAAATTTTTTATTTGCAAAACATATGTATGGGTAATTATTCCACACTGACCCTTACAAAGCTTTCCATTACAAATTTTCCCCCCTAGTCCCCACCCCTCCCCTAGATGGCAGGAAGTCCACTACATGTTAATTATGTTAAAATACTTGACAAATCGAATATATGTATACATATTTCCACACTTACCATTGTTGTGCAAGAAAAATCATATCTACAAGGAAAAAAAATCTGAGAAAGGAAACACAATGCAAGCAAACATCAATAGAGAGCATGGAAATGTTATGTTGTGGTCCATATTTCATATCCCTCTATCTGGGTGTATATGGCTTTCTTCACTGAACAATTGGAACTGATTTGAAACTTTTCATTGTTGAAAAGAGCCACATCCATCATAATTGATCATCATATAATCTTGCTGTTGCCATGTCCAATGACCTCCTGGTTCTGCTCACTTCACTCAGCATCAGTCCATGCAAGCCTCTCCAGGCTTCTCTGAAATCATCCTGCTAGTCGTTTCTTACAGAACAATAACATTCATATACCATAATTTATTCAGCCACTCTCCAATTGATGGGCATCCATTCAGTTTCCAGTTTCTAGCCACTACAAAAAGGGCTGCCACAAACATTTTTGCACATGTGGGTCCCTTTTCTTCCTTTAAGACCTCTTTGGGATATAAGCCCAATAGAAACACTGCTGGGTCAAAGGGTATGCACAGTTTGATAACTTTTTGAGCATAGCTCCAAATTGCTCTCCAGAATGGCTGGATCCGTTCACAGTTCCACCAACAATATATCAGTGTCCCAGTTTTCCCACATTCCCTCCAACACCCGTCACTATTATAGTATGATTCTTCATACAATCAATCAATATTTATTGTCTATTGTGTGCAAAGCACTGTGCTAAACTCTGGGGAGTCAAAAAGAGGTATAAAAACAATCCCTGCCCTCACTGAGCTTCTAATCTTGAACTTCCAAATTAAGCACCAGAAGTTAATTTGATTGACTCTGTTGTCTACAAAACATTAATCTTAAAAAATTCTGTTTCTAGCTACAGCCAATTCCTTATTGCTTAGAAGGTAAGAGAACCTAGGAAAGGAAAGAAGAAAAAAAAATCTGGATAGCGTCAAGGTGAAGCAAAGTGGATTGTTCTCATTTGATAATTGGATTTTGTCCTGTGATTTATATGCCTGTGGCTTGCGTTGTAAGTGGGGGGCATTGGGGAAAATATCTGGGAATCAGCTATCAGATGAAATGCAGTATAAAAATCTCACTAGATTCAGGTTTTGCAAAAAGGTGCTAACAAAATAGTTAGCTACAAGTCACAAAGACAACAATGGGTTGTAGATTTTGGTTCAAGAAAGTACAAGATCAAGGAGAATTCTTTGGGCTCTATTGGTTTTCCATGGTTTTGTAATGACTGTGCATAAATAAAGTATAAGCTGATTTCCACAATATAGCAGAAAGTCAAAGATCTAGAGCAAAAATGCATATAAAATGTTATTTTTATTCTAAGAAGTGACTTATATGAAGAATGAAATAAGCAAAAGTATGAGGGAGAATAATCTATATTATGGTCACGGTGATAGCATTTATATAACACTTTAAAGTCTGCAAAGCACTTTATAAATACTATTTTATTTGGAAGACAGGTTCTATTAACACCCCCATTTTACAGATGAGGAAACTGAGGTAGGAAGTGGTTAAGTGACTTGTCTATGGTCAAACAACTAACAAGTGTCAAAAAGATTTGATCCCATATCTTCTTGATGGTAAGTCTAGCACTCTGTCCATGGTTCTACCTCATTAATTATTTGATGTAAGGAAAACAACACTGAGAGGGAGATCAGAAGTTTCATCAAGACAGTGACCACTTGACTTTGAAAAACTGATAATGCTGTGGACTGTAACTGGAAAATGAGGCTTCTATTGCCAAGCACAGTCAGTTTGGTCTATGTATTGGTTATTTTACCTAGTAGTACTTTTTTTTTTCACAAGGAAGGATTCTAGGGGGGAAAGGACTCTTTGAGAAAGGACAGTGATGAAAGAAAGAAAGAAGCATCAATGAAACTTTTTTCTTAAAGGAATGCTTATCCACAATCTAAGTTATGGAGGAAAATGAAGTGCTATTTGAAAGAATAAAATAAGGGCTTTAAGGAGGAAATGCAGAAAACAAATATAAAGGGGCAGAGGGAAGGTTTTAATTGAGTCATACATGATCCAGGGAAGGGAGATGAAGACTTTTGGAAGTATAGAGTAGTGATGAGGCTTTTCCTGCAGAGGGCAGACCTAGACCATCTCTGGAGGCAGTAGCTTCTTGTATTTCAAGTACAGATGATGTGGATCTATAGATGATGAGAGCTCATTTGACCATGGTTAGAAGAAGAGAAATGGTGGTGATTCTCTATCATGGAGACTCTTTAATGTGGGAAATCAGGACAGATATTTCTGGACATGTACCTGGGATTTGAGGGCCACCAAAGATCTGGCAAACTTGATAACTAATGTCTGGTTCTAGTCATTCATAGAGGAATAAATTAAATCACCTGAAAGAACCTAGAAAGCATTTCTAAGGACTATGATATATATATATATATATATATATATATATATATATATAAAACCTCAAAGACCTTGGTAGGCGTGGGGATGGAAAAGAGCACAAATGTTTTTCTCAACTTTATTGCTAATTAATTATAAAGCATTCAAAGCAAGCAAATTTAGGAAATGAACAACTGGCTAAAATGATACTTGAGATTTAGATTTAGAATTCTGTACTATGACTTAAAATATAAAAACAATTCTTATTGCTCTTCTTGACTAATGATAGAGCATCTCTAACAAAATTTAGAAAGACATGTTTGCTTGGAAGCCAGAAAATCTAATCAAAAGAAAACACTGGGGCAGCTAGGTTGCGAAGTGGATAGAGCACCAGCCCTGAAGTCAGGAGGACCTGAGTTCAAATGTGACCTCAGACACTTAACACTTCCTGGCTGTGTGACTCTGGGCAAGTCACTTAATCTCAATTGCCTCAGGGGAAAAAAAGAAAGAAAGAAAAGAAAAGAAAAAGAGAACACTGAAAAGGAAGAGAAAAATTATCTCCAAAGATTTGGAAAGGTTGTGGACTTAGGAATTAGCAGGCACAATGTAGGAGGAAGAATAGCAGAAGAAAGAAGCAGTAATTCATGGTAAATAATATGTAAGAAGAAAGCCCAAAAAGAGCTGGAAATTGAGGGGAAGCTTAGTAATTGGAGAATGGCTGAATAACTTGATATGTGATTATGAAGGAATATTATTGTTCTATAAGAAATAATGAGCAGAATGCTATTGGGAAAAACCTGAACACTTCTCCATGAACTCAAGGAAAGTGAAATGTACTGTATATATAAGAATAGCAAAACTGTGGGATGATTAGCTGTGAATAACTTTGCTATTCTCAGCAATACAATGATCCAAGATGAAAAATGCTATCCATACCCAGAGAAAAAACTGATTATTTCTGAATGCCGACTGAAGTATACTTTTTTTTTCTGGGAGGTTTTTTTTTTTGAGGGGGGACAATATCTGTGTTTTCACTTGCAACATGACTTTTATGGAAATGTTTTGCACTTCATATGGCCTTCTCAATAGGAAGGGTGTGGGGAAGAAGAGGGGTAATCTAGAACTCAAAAGTTTAAAAAACAAATGTAAAAATATTTTCCATATAACTAGGGAAAATAAAAACATTTTTTAAGAAAGAAGAAAGCCTGAAATAAAATTTATGTCATCAAATATCTATATACATGGGCACAAAATGTGAATATTATGAGGATTAAAGATCCTCATTCAAGGAGGTAAATTCAATTACATAATTACTGAAACTTGGTGAAATAGAATTCATAACTGGAAGTTGACTACCTGATTCAAAAGGTACACTTTAGATTGGAGGAAGAGGTAGAGTAGTCATGCATACTGAAGCTTTTCTTTATGGCTCCAAATTACTTTTCCAGGTTTATTTTACATTCCTCTTTTTTGCAAACTCCAAGTTCCAGGCAAATCAGATAATTTGCTATTCACCATATCTACAATTCTATCTCCTATTTGTATGATTTTGCAAATATTGTTCTGAGAGAAATTAATATATCATATTATTAGCTAATTATTGATTTGTGATTTCTGTTAAAACTCAACTTCTGAAAGAACCACTCAGCACCTGAAGGGCCCATGACCAGTGAGATTGCTCCTAACCCTAAATAAACATGTTTGTTAACTAGGTGGGCTAGATTCCACCCAGCTGGGAGAACTAATTTCTTTTCTTTTTTCTTTTTTTTTTTAATTTTAATAGCATTTTATTTTTCCAATTACATGTAAAAATAGTTTTCAACATTCATTTTTATAAGATTTTGAATTCCAATTTTCCCCCTCATTTCCTTACTTCTCCCCTACTCCAAGGCAGCAAGCAATTTGATATAGGTTATGCATGTATAATCATATTGAACATATTTCTATATTAGTCATGTTGAGAAAAGAGAACTAATTTCTGTTTGAAGTATAAACAGAATTTAGAACACCATTATACTTGGTTCTCTTCATTAGAATTCAGGGTAAATCAGTTTATGGAGAAAACTAGCTAGAAAGGTCTGAATATGGCTTCCTCTTGCCCAAAGATCTTGAGATTGCTGAATCTCATGATCAAACCATATTCTCAGCAGCAAGAGAAACTGAAGACTTTTAGCCTATCTATGAAATGTTCACCCATCAGGATAGAATTTCACTTGCAGGAGAGGTCCCCTTCAGAAAAGATTTAAGGTATTTGGAGGTCTCCCTTAGCATCTTTGGCTATGGAGAGAAAACATTGACCATCAATTTGTTGATTAATAAATTGATTATTAATTAGCCAGAACCTCTATTTCTTTTGGTTTTCTTTCAACTCAGGTACCCATATCTGGAATGTATCTCAAATTCTTAGAATCCTTATTTTCCTTCAGATCAGCTATCAATGCTCAAATGCTCTCTTACGGGAGGCTTCTCCTGACCCTCCTTAGTTATTACTGTCATCTCCTCTGAAAATTATTTTATATTTCTTTTGTGTAATTTTGTATTTTCTTATCAACATATAAGTTGTTTCACCCAAATAGACTGTATGTTTGTCGAACACAGGAACTATTAGATTTTTTTTTGTCCTAATTCAGTCCCAGTAATTAGTACAGCACCAAATACAGATATATAGATGATATTATTATTATTTTTATATATTATGTATATGTATGTAATATACATATTATTTCTCCTTTGCCTTTAGGGTGATCTTTTAATTCTTTCTTTTCTTTTAAATTTAAAACAAATAAAAATAGAAAAACAAAGAGAAAGGGAAAAAACATTGTCATGTACACAACAGAATATAGGAGAGGATTCAAAATATATAACAATAAATATCAAATTCAAGAAAGCATATAATAAAAAGCACATTCAGAACTGTTCAGTTTTTTTTTTGCTTTCTTATAGATTTTTTGTTGTTGTTGTTCCCTGCTGTGTACTTTTTATTTTACTCTTTTTTCCCCTTTCTTCCCCCTGACTTTCACTTCCCTTTAGCAGGCTACAGTTAAACACGGATATATATATATATATATATATATATATATATATATATATATATATATATATATATATATGTGTGTGTGTGTGTGTGTGTGTGTGTGTGTGTACATATATACACAAAAAAGTATATATATACACATATATTTATATATACATTATCTTTTTTAAAAAGATTTTTTATATTTTACATATATTAGCTCTTGTTTCCTATCCCTGCTAACTCTATTTCTACTTGCTAACTTGCCTTGCTATTATTTAACCCTCATTCCCCTCCCCAAGGATCACTTCCTCCTAGCTCCCCACCTTTTCCCTCCCTCTTTATTGCTTTCCCATAAATATACACACCCTTCTATATCCCACCGTATCCTATTTCCTCCCCTTCTAATTTCTTTTTTTTCTTTATTAAAGCTTTTTATTTGCAAAACATATGTATGGGTAATTGTTCGACATTGATTCTTACAAAGCTTTCCGTTACAAATCCCCCCCCCCCCCAGTCCCCACTCCTCCCCTAGATGGCAGGAAATCCACTACATGTTAATTATGTTAAAATACTTGACAAATCAAATATATGTATACATATTTCCACACTTATCTTGTTGTGCAAGAAAAATTGTGTCTACAAGAAAAAAAAATCTGAGAAAGGAAACATAATGCAAGTAAATATCAATAGAGAGCATGAAAATGTTATGTTGTAGTCCACATTTCATATCTCTCTCTCTGGGTGTATATGGCTTTCTTCACTGAACAATCGACCCTTCTAATTTCTTTATAGATTTTGAAAAGTACTATATCTTTCTTGGTATCTGTATGCATTGCTCCCTCTTCATCTGTATAATTCCCTATATAATTCTTTAATGGGTTTAATTCCCATTGTAAATAGTTTCAGGTCAGGATGATTGGAGATGGCTCTGGATGTAATGGGCCTTTTTAAGCTAAAGCCTTCAACAGGTCTCAATCTGACTGAATCCAGATGGCTCTAGAGGAGAAAGTAAGGCGGGTGACCTTGCACAGCCCTCCCTCATTAAATCCACTTCAAAACGAATATCATGGCATTACCTCCTTGAAGTCATGGTTTTCTTCAAAAACAACAAGAAGGATTTCAGAACTACCAGCCCTCCTACTCCATCTAATTCCTCTGAGTTGGTTTTTGCTCTTGCACCTCATTCTTCTTTATCTTTGTTTCTTTTTGCTGAGGCATTTGGGGTTAAGTGACTTGGCCAGGGTCACACAGCTAGGAAGTGTTAAGTGTCTAAGATCAGATTTGAACTCAGGTCCTCCTGACTTCAGGGTTGGTGCTCTATCCACTGCACCATCTAGCTGCCACTCTTGTACTTCGTTCTTGTAGCAATAATTACTATTGTGGTTTTGGGGTTTTTTTTTTTTTTGGTTGTTTGTTTTTCATCTTTTTCTTACATGGTTTTGCTGTTTACAATCACATCACACTCAGCTCTAACTCAATCTTTCTTTTGGACTACCCAATTACTAATGACAATCTTAAACATTTTACATTTTCACCTATAAAATATAAACAATTTGTGCTTATTGAGTACCTTGAAATTAGTCTTTGATATTGGTTCTTATATGTTAAGTTTTCTGGGGAGTTCAGATTTGTTTGCAACAAAATCCTGAAAATCTGACAGTTCATTGAATATCTATTTTTTTCCATTCAATATTATACTTAAAGTGATACTATAAGCAAATTAGAGGAACATAGGATAGTTTACCTCTCAGACCTATGGAGATGGAATGAATTTATGTCCAAAGAAGAACTGGAACTCTTAATTGAAAACCAGATAGAAAATTTTGACTATATTGTTAAAAATTTCTGTACAAACAAAACTAATGCAGACAAAATGAGGAGGGAAGCAATAAATTGGGAAATCATATTTACATGAATGGTTCTGATAAAGGCCTCATTTCTAAAATTTATAGAGAATTGTCTCATATTTATAAGAATTCAAGCCACTCTCCAATCGATAAATGGTCAAAGGATAAGAACAGGCAATTTTCAGATGATGAAATTAAAACCATTTCCAGTCATATGAAAAGGTGCTCCAAATCACTATTGATCAGAGAAATGCAAATTAAGACAACTCTGAGGTACCACTACACACCTGTCAGATTAGCTAAAATGACAGGAAAGGATAATGACAGGACTGGAGGAGATGTGAGAAGGCTGGGACACTGATGCATTGTTGGTGGAGCTGTGAACAGATCCAACCATTCTGGAGAGCAATTTGGAGCTATGCTCAAAAAGTTGTCAAACTGTGCATACCCTTTGACCCAGCAGTGTTTCTACTGGGCCTATATCCCAAAGAGATCTTAGAGGAGGGAAAGGGACCCACCTATGCAAGAATGTTTGTGGCAGCCCTTTTTGTAGTGGCTAGAAACTGGAAACTGAATGGATGCCCATCAATTGGAGAGTGGCTGAATAAATTATGGTATATGAATGTTATGGAATATTATTGTTCTGTAAGAAACGACCAGCAGGATTATTTCAGAGAGGCCTGGAGAGACTTGCATGAACTGATGCTGAGTGAAATGAGCAGAACCAGGAGATCATTATACATGGCAACAACAAGACTATATGAGGATCAGTTCTGATGGACATGGCTCTCTTCAACAATGAAATGCTTCAAACCAGTTCCATTTGGTCAGTGAAGAAAGCCATACACACCCAGAGAAAGGGACCACAACATAACATTTTCATGCCCTCTATGGATATTTGCTTGCATTGTGTTTCCTTTCTCAGATTTTTTTTTCTTGTAGACACAATTTTTCTTCCACAGCAAGATAAATGTGGAAATATGTATACATATATTCAATTTGTCATTAACATACTTAACATGTAGTGGATATCCTACCATCTAGGGGAGGGGGGGGACTAGGGGAGGAAAATTTTGTAACAGAAAGCTTTGTAAGAATCAATGTCGAACAATTACCCATACATATGTTTTGCAATTAAAAAGCTTTAATAAAATGCATTTAAAAAACAAAAAAAAATATACTTAATTTTGCTGGATACAATAGTCTTGGCTGCAATCCTAGTTCTTTTGATTGTTGATAAAGTGTTCTAGGAGCTATAGTCTTTTATAGTAGTCACTGATAGGTCTTGTGTGATTCTAATTGTAATTCCAGCATATCTGAATTGTTTGTTTATTTATTTGACTGGTTGTTTTTATTTGTTTTTGTTGTTGCTTATAAAATTTTTTCTTTAATTTGGGGTTTTTGAAATTTATCAATGAGAATGCTTTCCTTGTAGGATCTCTTTTAGGAAGTTATTGGTTAATTTTTTCTATTTCTACTTTTCTTTCTTGCTTTATCACTTCAGGACAATTTGGCTATTTCTTGTATTACTAGATCAAGGATGTTTTTTTGGTCACAGCTTTCAGGTGGTCCAGTTATTCTTGTGTTTTCTTTTCTTGATTTATTCTCCAGATCTGTTTTTTATTTTATGAATGACTCACATTCTCTTCTATTTCTTCTATTTTTAATAGTTTTATTTCTTGATCTTTTATAACCTTCACTGATTTCCCCTTGCTCAAGTTTAATTTGCAAAGTCATTTTCTTCCTTAAGATTCTGGATTGCCTTTTCTAGTTGGTTGACTTTTCACAATCTTTTTTTCTTGAAAGATTCTTTTTCTTTTCTTTTTTTGGGGGGAACAGATCACTTGACATCTCTGAGTAAGAGCTTTTTTTTTTAACCTCAGTATCCTCCTATGACAATGAATCTGAGTCTTCCCTATTCCCATAGTAACTTTCTACAGTTGGTCTCTTTCTCCTTTGCCTGTTCATTTGTGGCTTCAGGTTTTTTCTTCAATTCTCCCCTCTAGCCTGGAACCCCAAACGAAGAACTCACCCTTCTGTAAGTTCCTGCCACCAGCAGCTTCCCTGCCCCACTGGTTTTGTACTCCGTTCCTTCTCAGGGGTAAGCAGCACAGATAGCACTGGTATTTCTTATCATCAAGGATTCTCTCAATCTTCCCAGATCCAAACCTCCTACTCCCTACATTGTGAGGGAGGTGAAAATTTCTGTGGTTGGGGCTGAGGCTACCCTTGAACCCAGCTAGCCCTATGGCTCTCTTGCTTGCTATTTCTTCAAAGATAGCCTAGAGATGTTTACACTAGTTAATCCATCATTCTGGAGTTATTGTTCTGATCGTCTCAGGTTGTTCCAAAAGGATCCCTTGGATAGGTTCCAAAAGGATCCAAGCCTTGTTTTTTTGCTGTCTTATATTTTATCCTGAGGCACAATTTTGCTTTGTTTGTGGGGAAAATCTGGAGAGTTTGGAATTTTCTACTTTGCCATCATCCCCAAATCCTTTCAATTTAATGAGTATTGAATATATAAAGATGTGTCTGTGAGTAAATTTAGGAAACAAGACATAATGGGGACAGCCACAGTGTAGAACATTTGAGTTGGATCACAACTCCTTACGCAGCTAAACTTTTGACTTTTTAAATACTATTTATTTTTTTCCAATTACATTTAAAGATATTTTTAAACATTCATTTTCTAAAATTTTGAGTTCCAAATACTCTCCCTCCCTCCCTCCCCTCTCCTTTAGAAAGTAAACAATTTGATATAGATTTTTTTTATTGGCTTATTTAAAAAAACAGGAGAAAATAAAAATAAAAAAGGAATACAAAAGAAAACATTGTTATGTGCCCAGCAGAACATCAGGGAAGATTCAAAATATATAACAACAAATTACTAGTTTAAGAAAAATATTAATAGAAATAAATTATATTCATGTGTACATCTTTTCTTCATTTCCTTGTAAATTTTTTTATTCTCTGCTGCTCACCTTTTTTACTTATTCTTTTTCCCCCCTTTTCATTCTTCCCCTTGAGTAGGCTATAGTTATGTATACATGTGTATACATTATGTAGAAATGTACACATACATACACATGCATTATTCCCCCCCTTCACATGCACATCTTTCCTGTGTCTTTAATTCTGCTCCTTAACTTGCCTTGCTATTATTTAACTTCCCCCCACTCATGAATCCCTCCTTTGTCTTCTTCCCTCATTTTGCTTTCCATTCACCCATCCCTTACCCCTTATAGATTTTTGGAAGGTGCTACACCTTTCATGGTATATATAGAGTGTTGCCTATTTAACCCATTCCCAGTGTAAGAAAAAGGAAATGGCGAACCACTCCAGTATCTTTGTTGAGAAAACTTGGGGTCACAAGGAGTTGAATAAAACTGAAATGACTCCATAAAAACATTTGTTTTTCCTATTCTATTCCACTGACCCACCACTCCATTTCTTAGCCAGTACCAAATTGTTTTGATGATTATCAATTTACAATATAGTTTGAGATCTGGTATGGCTAGGCTGCCTTCCTTCACATTTTTTCATTCTCTTGATATTCTTGAACTTTTTGTTCTTCCAGATGATTAGTATTTTTTCTAGCTTTATAAAATTTTTTTTTGGCAATTTGATTGGTATGACATTGAAAAAGTTAATTTAGGTATAACTGTCATTTTTATATCGGTTCAGCAGGAACATTTGATATTTTTCTAATTGTTTAAATCTGATATTTGTATGAAAAAGCATTTTGTAATTGTGTTTATGTAATTCTTGGGTTTGTCTTGGCAGTAGACTCCCAAGTATTATGCATTGTCTACAGTTATTTTAGATGAAATTTCTCTTTCTCTTACTTGCTCCTGGACTTTGTTATAGTATATAGAAATGCTGATTTATGTAGGTTTAATATCTTACTTTGCTAAAGTTATTAGTTCTGATCTTGTGTATTACTAAGTGTACACTAGTAATCTAGTGTATTATTTCCTTACTAGTATTTTAAAATTTTTTGCATCAATATTAGTTTTCTGTTTTAGTTCTTCCTGGTTTAGGTATAAGCACCATATTTGTGTCAGAAAAGGAATTTAGTCGGGACCCTTCTTGGCCTATTTTTCTAAAGTTTTTTTTTTTTTGTTTGTTTTTTGCTGAGGCAATTGAGATTAAGTAACTTGCCCAGGGTCACACAGCTAGGGAATCTTAAGTGTCTGAGATCAAATTTGAACTCAGGTCCTCCTGACTTCAGGGCTGGTGCTCTAACCACTGCACCATCAAGCTGCCCCTAAAGTTTTATAGAAGTGGAATTGTTCTTTAAATGTTTGGTAGAATTCACTTGTGAATTCATTTGATGCTGGGAAATTTTTTTTTCTTAGGAAGCTTATTGATGGCTTGATTCCCCTCCCCTACCCCTCAAGATGGGGTTAAGTATTCTATTCCCTCTTCTGTTCATCTGGTTAATTTATATTTTTGTAAATATGCATCCATTTGTTTTGTTTTAGATTGTAATATTGGCATGTAATTGGGTAAAACTTTTAATAATTATTTTAATTTCCTGTTCATTGGTGAATTTACCCTTTTCATTTTTGATACTGGTAATTTGGTTGTTTTTTTAAAAAATCAAATTAACCAATTGTCCCCCTTTCCTCATAAAACCATTCCCCTTCTATTAGTTCAATGGTGCCTTTTAAAAAAACTTTTATTTTCAGGATTTCCAATTTCATATTTAATTGGAGATTTTTAATTTCTTTCTAGTTGTCATATA
Organism: Myrmecobius fasciatus; assembly: GCA_023553655.1. Taxonomy (NCBI): domain Eukaryota; kingdom Metazoa; phylum Chordata; class Mammalia; order Dasyuromorphia; family Myrmecobiidae; genus Myrmecobius; species Myrmecobius fasciatus. The sequence goes on from JAJPUD010002151.1 coordinate 148,513, forward strand.
CTCAATTCATTGATCTCTTTTTCTGTTTTTATTGATGTAAACATTTAGATACATTTTCCCTTTACATACTGCTTTTGGCTGCATTCCAGCCAAATATTCGTATGGTGTCTCATGGTTGTCATTTTCTTTAATGAACTTGCTTCTATGGTTTGTTCTTAAGTTTTTGCTTCCATTTATTTAAATCTATCCTTTCATAGTTCCTTTGGTAAATGTAATTTTTATTGCATTATGATCTGAAAAAGATGCATTTAGTATTTCAAATTTTCTGCATTTGACTGAGATTTTTATGCTCTAATATATGGCTAGTTTCTATGTAGGTGGCATGTACTGCTGAGAAAAAGGTGTATTTCTAATTCTCAATTTTTTCCAGAGGTCTATCACATAAAACTTTTCCAAAATTCTATTTACTGCCTTAACTTTAAAAAAAAAATGGTTAGAGTTATCTAGTTTTGAGAAGAGAAAGTTGAAATCAACTACTATAGTTTTACTATTTCCTCCTGTAACTCAAGTCCATCTCCCTATAATTTCTATCTATTGATTCTAGTTCTGCCCATTAAAGACTAATTTGTTCTTTTATTTATTGGTGGAAAATGCCAAAGACAATTTTACTGAGTTCCTTCTATGCCAGAATAGTCCTGATCTAGATATACTTCAAAAGAAATTATTACATCAGTTTGTGCATTTGAGTAGTCAGTAGCTAGAAAATTAATTACCTGGTGGCAAAATCTTCTGGTCAAGATTCTTCCAAACTTAGCTAGCCTGACCTTTGGATGATAATTGCATTTTTCAGATATTAAGATGCTATATGGAACAAAATAAGATTACTTTGGAAGATTAAAAAGTTCATCTTGTATGGAATAAAGGTAGTAGTACTAAATTTGGAACTGGTAAATCCAGTCTCTGCTACTCATTGTTTCTGAGTCTTCAAGCAAGTGGCTTTGTGTCTGGGTGTCTCATGAATACAATGAAAATTGGACTGGATGGAACTCAATTCTGTAGTATTAGAAAACACATGGTTTCCTCCCTTTATAGAATTTATAGACCAGTAATAGAAATATTTTGACATTGTTTTGAAAAATTTTAATATTTTCAAAGAATATTTAAGCATTCTTTTCTTTGAGTTCTAAATTCTGTCGTCCTACCCTCTCCCCCACCAAGGCAGGGCAATATAAATTATACATGTGAAATCATGCAAAACATTTTCATATTTTTTTTAAAAAAAGAAAAAATAAGATGAGAAAATTATACTTCAATTTTATATAGCTCATCAAGTTCTCTCTCTGGAAATGAACAGCACTTTCCAGTATGAATCATTTGAAATTGTCATGGATCATTTTATCTGAACCTAGCTTAAGGCATACTGTAGAAATCAAGCAGACCTCAGAGATACTCGAGAATGGATGGATCCTACTCAGGTCTGGAGTCTACCTATGCTTACGTTTTGGATTCCCCAAATTTGAATCTTTGTGCATACTGATACCATCTCAATGGACCCAGCCAGGGGAACTGCTCTCTCAATAAAATTGTTTAATTACTAAGTTCCTATGCCAGTATTCTCTGAAAACCTATAAAATGTAAATCTTGAAGAGACTGGATAGGGAGTTATTTTCCATGTTTCCCCCTTCACCAAATACATTTCTTTCTAAAAGTATTTCAGATTTTAAGGTTCATTCTCATGATTAAAAAGGCCAGAGCAAAACCACAAATTTCCCAATTCAAAAAAGAACAATTTTCTTCCCACCATTTTAGCATTTTGTTTGTACTTCCCTATGTGAGGATATGTCAGATTGTGGGTAAGGGAAGGCAATCACTTGAAGCTTCCTTGAACCAAGCCTTAGAGGATGCACAGGAATTCAACAAATAAAGATGTAGCCCACTGCTTATACCAGAAAAGTCTTCCATTTTTCAAAGGCCTGCAGATCCAAGATAATTTCCATGACTCAATAAAGAATCAAGCTAGAACTTTAGTGGAGATCTTGATTTAAAAGCAGTATAAAACTTAAGAGGGAAATTTGTGATGAGGCAGCCATGCCATCTTGAACTATTTCCCACAAGTTGTTTTGCCTGGTTCTCTACTTCAGGGCCCACCCCTCTCCCCCGAGCTTATTTCCACTAGATTTACTCTCTTTTTCTCCTTTGTATCCTCAGTGCTTATTATCATAATGCCCTGCACCTTGTAGGCACTTAATAAATGTTTCCTGCATTTTATCAGAGAGAAAGCCTTGGGCAAATTTCTCAAAATTATTTCTAAAACTTCTATTGAATGAGAATGTTCATCTTTTTAAAATGCCAAGATAAGCTATAAGTTCTATGTTTTCTGAGTTTCCCCCAGATTCTATTTTAAATTACCAATAATGCTTGTATTGCAAGGAAGCAAAAAAAAAAATTTAACATTTTTCATATTTTTGGAAATAAGCAATCAAGCCCAGAACACTACAGTTCTCTGAACTCCAAGTGCAGAGTGAAACACATTGTTTTTCTGTTTTATTTTCTTGCCCTTCCTCACCTTTTTTTTGGCAACAGGTAAAATGTAAATGTTGTGCCTGATTTCACATGAAAGATAGGCATTACTGCTCGTCTTCTCAATGATTGGGGGAGAGGACGGAAAGAAACTGGAGCTCAGAGAAAGAATTTGGAATTCAAAATTTTTTTAAAATGTGATGCTATAAACAAACAAAACAAAAAAAGCTGGTTCAAAACTGGCTTAATGAGAGACAGCATTAGATCTGACTCTTAAACCCTTCTATTTTTCCTCTGATGTAATCCAGACTTAATCTACTGAATCTGAAGGGGCTGCCAAATCACTTTTTTTTCTCCCCCATAAGTGAGACAATTAGAGAACTAACAACTATAGACTGAGCTGGATTATCTCTAATTTAAAGGAGGTGAAAATAAATCAGGAATAAGGCAGATTTAAATTATTATTTTTAAAAAGAAGCCAACATGAATTTCAGAAACACAGAATACCCTTTTGAATGAAATGATTTTATTTGGTTAGTTTATTAAACACTTTTAAGACAATTCATTTTGGTCTGTACCCTTCTAAAAATATTTCAAGTTTTAAATGCACCTCCAAAACACAAAAGATTACTTTACCATACACAAATTTCAGATCAAAATACAACACTCTTTTCTCACAATTATAAAATCCAGTCAGTACAAACTATATTAAAAAAGATAAAACACTTTCACTGATCCTTGGTACAATATTACAGGACAATGGCAATAAAGTCCCCAAAGCACAGTTGAAGTGCTTAACTAAGAGAATTTAATCCCTTGGTTACTCAACTTTATACTGAACGTGTAAACAAAATAAGTGCTACATAATCCAAAAGAGTGAACATATTCTTTTTGCATCAGTGTTACTTGTAAACTGTAAAGCAATTTAAGAAAGATTATAGATAAAAAACGCTTCTGATTTTTAGCAATTTTATAATAGCAAAGGAATAGACAATTATTCCATGTACGAGCTAATTTGGACCTCAGAATGTGAAACAAAGACATTTAATTAAAGCCCAGTTCCAACAGAATAGAAATTTTCAAGACAACTATCTTACTAAATTTGGAGACTGTTACTTGAGCCAGTGATTTTTGTTTTTTAAGCTTTTAAACTCTATATATGTTTCAAAAAACTAACCTTATTATAATTATTTCTGCTGTTAATCAGTTTTCTGTAGGTCACAAAGTACCATTAGAATTGCACATTTCTTTAAATATTTTTATCATGCATAATGTAACTTCATCTGAAGACAGGCTTAAATATGTCTTATAACTTGGAATTTTTTTTAGCTTATGAAAGCTGCAAATCTCCTTAGAAAGCCAATATTCACTCAGCTGTCCCATATTGGAAAATATCCACATTACGATTAAACTAAGTAAGGCTTATTTGTGCTTGACAAAATTAAATCCATTAGGAATTTATATAAATAAATATCCTCATGGCATTATTAAAAGAAAAGTATGGTTATAGAATAGAAAGGTCAGAGAAGTTACTGATTCTTAAAGAGTCAAATTGAATCAATAATTGTTTTAGAAGAGTAGGGTTGTCTAGGAAAGATCATGCATCAGCCATGGCTAACAAGCCTATTTATACATTTCAAGTTTCACGTATGGTTCTCATTCACAGTCATAAACTAATAGTTTCCACAGATCATAATGTATCATAAGAAAAGAAGGCTTTCTATCTGCCAAAGGTGCTACAGAAACCAACCCCACTGTAAGGATGGGACAATGTTTGAGGAATGTTATGACCTCTTCTATTTCATACACACAATTCAAAACACTACATGAGTTTCTCAGCATATAATTTAACATTTCTGCTACCAGTTCTGAACTGTGTGTGTACTTGTACCATGATTCACAAATGCATAATTTTTAAAAACATTGAATCATTTTGTCGATAATTAGAAACAAGCATAAAGAAAAGGACAAAATGAATGATTTGCAAAAAATAGAATGGGTTAAAATGTTTACCAAAAATAAAGAACCCCACAACAAAATCTACTAGTTGTATAACACATGCTTGTTGATTAAGTAATTATAATGTTCTCTTCATTGTTCTTACTTACAAATGGTCACTTACACACTTCTAGCGTAACTAAGTCTAAATATGAAGCTTCATTCTCTTGTATTCTGAATTCTGTGGTAACTAATAGTCTAAAAAGTAGTAGATACTTATGTCATTTAATAGTTTGAGTTTAGGATACCTTGACCCCACATTTCCAAACTTAAAACACTTCAAAAAAAAAAAGTGGTGGGTATATATACATGCTAGACTCAGAACCTTGAAATGTTATAATCTAGAAAGCAAAAAACCCCCAAATCAAAACAAAACCAACAACCAACACCACCCTTACTTTCATATATAGTAATGTGATCTCTTATTGTTGTAAAGAAGAGATTATAATTTCAAATTCAATTCAAAGTTTGGATTCAGGTTTATTATTCAGAACTAAATGTGAATAATGAAACTGATTACTTAAGACAAATGTTAGCTAAAAGTGATAAATAAAAAATCCATCAATCTCTTTTTTACAGCTAGTATTTCTGTAAAAGTAAACAGCCATCTATTGTCAATTCACATCAAGGACAATTTTCATGCATTAAGCAAGTAACAATCTAGTGTACCTAAGGACTACTAGTTATTGCAGGGATTTGGCCAATGTCTGTTGAGATAGCTAGACAAGCTGATAGGAAGAATACTTACCTAATTAGAGGATATCAATGGGGTTTGGATTATCCCCTATTGTTCCACTCCCAAAAATTGACCCAAAGATTTCCCAAGGCTATATTTGGTGTATGGGCAAGACCAAAGAATGGGAGTTCTTATTATAAACTCAAATGGCCTAGAACATCTAGAAGATGCCTGGGTAAATTGGGTTTCTAAGGGTTTCATTATATTCTTGGACTGGTCCCTGCAGAAAATATGGGTAAAATGTCAACCTAATCTGGTGTCCAGGTACATATACATAGATAACAGTCCCTTCCAAGACTATGGTCATTAAAAGTGTCTCTGAAGCACTTGTATGCCACATCAGTCTTAAAAGAGTGACTTTCTGATACATGACAAGCAATTAAGAGATGGATATAAAATCAGAATACAGGGGCAGGAATTTGAGGAATAAATTAATCCAACATGAAAAATAGCCAAGAGAAATCTTTTTCTCATCTAAAAAGGTCCCTTATGCACCTTAAAAAAAGCAAGTGTCTTTTAAGGGAATGACTTATTCCCTCAAAATGGAGCTTTCCAGGAAGAGTTCAGGTTAATGAAACCTGAACAGCAAAATCAGTAATAGAACTAACAAAAGATGAGTGTAGATGAATGAAAAATACACTAAATAATAAACTACAACCAAATTAATGTGTATTTTCAAGCTGGTGAATTTACCATCTCCATAATCATGCTAAGTTCTTAGCAAAGCCTGTCAAGGACAGTGGTTTAAGTAGAAAATTGTATACAGCCCCTTAATTACAAAATCTTAAAATTGAACAATGAGATTCATCGTGAAAAATTAAAGACAAGGCACAGAATCACAGAAACTATTCCAAAGATTCTAGAAAAATTATCAAAGGATGATATAATTTACAATCTATTTACCAATCCCAAGGACCCCAAAGAAATAAGTAGATTTGCAAATGTTCAAATCTGTGAGGCATTTGATTAGAAAAGATACTAAGCATAAATTGCTATTCAGAATGCCTTCAGAAACAATTATCAAAACTATCTTCCTTTTATGGCTCTTAACCACTTCCAATAGGCAAACATTAGGATCTCAGTATTAAGATTTGGAAGGGATCTTTGACATCATTTAATCTAATTCAGATGAATAAAACTTGCCCAAGGAGATTTCTGAGTGCCACAACTACTTGAGACTAAAAATGTGACTTATTTGAAACAAAATACAGTGTTCTCAGACATTTGCAAGTCAGGAAAGAAGAACCGTCAGAATTTGGTTTTTGAAAAAGTTTAGTAATTAGAGATAACATTTTGACAATCGATCACTTTTGTAGATTAAGATTAAAGACTGTTTGGTATAGTAAAAATAAGAAGAAAAATTACACAAAGAATAATCCAAATTCTGAACAGCAAATGAAATTCTTAATTTTTACAAAGTGCTCTAAAAAAATCCAAATAAACAAAAATTATTTGTTAACCAAGGTTCCCCTTTGGCAGAAAAATGAAAACTTATGTTAAAATAACAATTATCTTTTATCTAGAAGACACATAAAAATTAAAGCATTTTCCATCCCCTCATCTCCAGCAGAATACTTAAAAAAACAAAAAAAGGTTCATGTTGATTGTTTGTTTTTCTCTTCCTCTTTTTTTCCTAAAAAATTTTTTTTTGTTATAAGGGATGACTCTCTGGAAGATGGGAGGAATTCTGGATGGTGTAAAAACAAAAGACAATTAATACAAATCTATTAAAAAACACAAAAAGGTAACTGCTTTACAGAATCAAATCTGACCATGAACCTAATGCAAAGATTCTTATAACATCCCAGAGCTTTTGGGGTGATGGGGATGGGAAGGGTGTTTATTACCCCAGGAAGCTGACTAATGTGGTCAATTTTGCAAGAAAAATATGTTAAGCTGTAATCAGACTTCCATTTATATTTCCTTCAAATGATACAGAATATAAAAATATTTTGTGCTTTTTCAACCTTTAAATCAATAACTTTTGAATCAGTCATTAACTTGGATCTAAATATTATAAATACAAAAAGGATGGCTTCACAAGAGTTCTAACTTCTTTCTGTGTGATGGGATGAGGAAGGGTGGGGAAGGAGGGAGAGGAAAGGAAGATAACAAATCTATACCTATTTATATTTATGACTTAAAAGGGACATCAGAAACCATCCAGTCCAACCCCTTCATTTTATAAACTGAGACCCAGGAAAGATCAGATAGTGAAATCTGGGATTTGAACCTTGATTAACTAATTTTAGAGCCATTGCTTCTTCTACTATATCATATTGAACACTTTGCCAAATTTCTAAATCCTGATATTTTCCAGAAATGTAATAATAAATTCTTTCTGTGGGCATGGATAATAATAAAGGAAAATTGTGTGGGGTACAGTGAGGTTAATTATATAACCAATACCCTAAGAGGCATCATGGACTTGCTGTGTTTCAGAGACTTAAACGTCTGGCCATTTCTGAGCTAAAAGAATAATTGCTCAATAAAAATTTCAGAAACAAGATATTTAATATTCTAGTCTCCAAATAATTTTTAAAAAAATATAATTCAGCCTCCTCTCCCCAGCAATCAAAATCACTTTTTTTTTTTTTTTAACCCTTTAATCCTACGTGACTTCCAAGTTATAAGACTTGGGCTGAAGTAAGCATTTCTGGTCAATAAAACCCAGAATTTTATAATATACTTAATGTTTTTAGAGTATTAGCCAGACATTACCCATTTATTTTAAAAAGGAAGAAGTGAGTTTAAGAGACTTGCTAAGGCAACACAAATAGAAAGGGCAGTTACCATTCAAATAGAGGTCCTCTGATTCACTTGTCTTTCTACTTGGATATTAATTTACTTTTGAACAGAATCAGGGGGAAAATCTCACAACTCTCATCTTCAAGCTGCCTACCTGCACAAATACCTGTAAAATATGAGGAAATAGCTCATACACCACAAAATCCATGATCTGATGCTCATGCATTTTAGTCTCAGGAAAAATGCTCAGAGAGAAATGATGTAGTCTTTATAAGATTAAAAGCATAAAACTAGAAGAGGAATGAAGATGGAAAAACAAAGACTGTACAGATGAGACAGTAGAGAAGAAAGAAGATAGAAAGACAGAAAAATGCAGACACAAAAGCTCAAAAAAGCCTAGTAGCCAGGGACAATTTAATATAATAACAAATAGTTCCATAAATCCCAATAGAATCTGAGGGCATCATTATCCAGGATCTAATTAATACTGAGTAAGAACAAGCTAGATTATATTCTTATTAACATTAGGTCTGTAATCCTAGCTTCAGAGAGGCTAAAACTAATCTCAAATTCAGAATTCTGAGCTGTACTGGGCAAAAGGTACTGAAAATTTACACTATGTCTGATATTAAGTATAGTGAGTCCTAGGAAAAAGAGAGGGAGACAAAAAGTTGCCTAAAGTTAGGGCTTGTGAGTAGCCCCATTCACTTTAGCCTCTGCTGAACAATGAGACTTAGTCTTAAAAAAAAAAAAGAAAAGAAAAGAAAACAAAGAAGGGAAATACATAAATGAGAAAATTTAATATAAAGTTTTAGCAGCAGGAGTAAGATATGATATGGTAGTTTGGAGTCACCTGTGTAGTATAAAGTGCTTAACACAATGCCTGACATGAAGTAGGCTTTTATTAAATATTTCTTTCCCCCACTCCTTCCCCATTTGCATCCTTACCCCTATATTTCCCTATGGCTTAAGCCATAATCTTGGTGACCAAAACTCCCTAGCTAATATTTCCTATTATCTCTTGTATTCCCTAATAGAATACAAACTACCTGAAAGCAGGGATATTTCACCTTAATATTTGTATCCTTAATCCTTAGCCTAGGGCCTGTACAAAGGAGGTGCTTAATAAATGCAATTTGGTTGATAAGTATTTTGGGAGAGGAGAGGGCATTAACACTTTTTAACCATTAAGAGATCTTTAGTATTCCAAATAACTGAATCAAGTTACTTGGTGGCTTTTAACTAGGCAATTCAAACATGAAAAGGACCCCTATTGGCCTAGAAGAATTAATCAACCTCCTTAAACACAAATCTTATAATTAAGTTAAATTGACAGACACTGGGAAGATTGAAACCCAGATAATTTTCTCAGAATACATATATATAATTAGCTCTATTTCCATGAAAAACATTAGGAAAATCTGAAGATACATCAATCAATAAACATTTTTTTTACCCTGTACCAGGTACTAAGTGCATCATTTTTACAACAAAGAGAAAATAAGTCATCAGTTTTCAGTATGAGATATCCAAAATAGACAACTATCCATGTCTTGGAAAGCTATTTTTAATAAAAACTCATGGATATCTAAATAGGAGGAAAAATTTAAAAATCTAATTTGATATATCTATCAAAAGTAAAGATGAATGAGAAAACAAACTTTAAGATGTTTACACTAGGATGCAGTTAGAAAGAACACAGACCCTGACATCAGGAGCAACCGAGTTCAAATCTGGTTTAAGACACTTGATAATTTACTAGCTATGTGATCCTGGGCAAGTTATTCAACCCTAACTACCTCACAAAATAAAACAAAACAAAATTATTAGGCTACCATTTATAACCTGCTTTTTTCAAAAGAAATAGCACTTCTGAGGAAATTAAAGAAAATACAGAAAATTAAGTCTTAAATTATTAATCTAATCTCTTCACTGACTGGTTCTAGACTTCTGTGGAAGGAACCAAGTTATCAGAATGTAAAGTAAGAAATATTTTTTTTTTAAAATGAAGTATACAGGAATAGATTTTCCAATAAAAAGCAAGGGATTAAATAGGAAAGGTGAAAAGCATTCTCTTTATTTATCTAATTATTTTTAAAAATGAAGCTGCTGGTATTAATTTAATAAACTTAACCTGAAACTTAAAGGTCCTTATCATTTGAATTTGATGGAAAAGACTAATGAAATACATTATGAAAGACTATTATGGGTACTGAAATATCTTTAAAATTTTTTATTAAATATTATGTTAATATACAAATCATTTTTTTTGGAGGAAGTGTGAATTATCCTGAACGGTCATTTCTACTAATCCAATTAATTGCCTAGCTTGATAAATCTTCATTTTACTTTATGTCAGAGAGAAAGACTTTGTAGTCTACTTTCTCAATATAATCTAGTTCATTATGTGACAATTAAAAAAACCATAGGAAGGGTCAAAATTCATCAGACTAAGAGTGATCACTACTAGTGAGGAAAGTAGAGGTCAAATTCTAGCTGGGGACTCGATATTTTAAAAGAAACAAAAAAGCAAAATTTCAACCTCAAAATAAGCTTATAAAACATATGTAATGATGAAATTTCATTTGCTGGTTTACATATGATCTTAAAGGAGAATTAGAATAAAATTTTGAAATTTAGATCATTTAGAAAACCTCATTGGACAAGAATCCAATCTTTTAGCATATTGTGCTATAGTGCAGGCATGCTTTACAAAAACAATCATGATGTTCCAAAAAACAAATACATACCTGTAAGCAAGAGGGACACTTTATATGAGAAAGTATTGCCCTTTTAAACAAATAAAAATGTAAATGCCCTGAATAGCTAAGTTGCTATACACACACACACACACACACACACACACACACACACACACACACACACACTTTAATAGACTTGGGTAAGTTCTGTTTTGATTGACTCTTGATAGCATGCAAAACATCTACCTCCAGTTTAGCCTTCTTAAATAAAAGCTATTACTAACCATTCCTCACTAGTAAAATAAAATTAAGTAAACTAAATTATCATCATTGTAATGGTTTAACCTCATCTCCCTTTATTTGTGTCTAATGTTTTTAAAGGATGTTAAAAAACATTCAAAATAGTTTCCCCAATTAGAAACAGAATCTTCTTTCCTTTTTGGAGTACAGCAACTGAAGATATTGCTCTTTCCTCCCACTCTCCTTCAAACCCCCCCCCAAAAAAAAAACAACAGCAGCAGCAGCAACAACAACAACAACAACAACAACAACAACAACCACCACCACCACCCCAAAAACTCCAAAACATTTCTGCTTTGTAATTTCCTAAAGTTTTAAAGAAATCTTTTGGAAATGTTTGGGAAATTTGGCAATGGTCATAACTTAGGTAGTCAAATTCTTTATGGCAGAAATGTTTACCTTATAATTACTTATACACACACACACACACACACACACACACACACACGAAAGCAACAGGGCATAATAAAAAAGCACTAAATTTAGATTCAGAAGACCGAGGTTCATTTCCTGCTCTTAAAATGTATTTATATTTAAGGATCTGGATCTCCATTTATTCATCAATAAAACAAATGAGTTGGACTCGAAGAAATATCAGGCCCTTTTCAGTGCTAAAATGCCTTGATTCTCTGACAAGATCAGTCAGTGAGCTGAAGACTGAATTTCTGCTCCAGACACACTTCTTTTTGTAATTTTTGGCAGGTCATTTCTTTAGGGTTTGAAAGATCTTTTTTTTTTTTTTTTGCTGAGGCAATTGGGGTTAAGTGACTTGCCCAGGGTCACACAGCTGTTACATGTGTGAGACCAGATTTGAACTCAGGTCCTCCTGACTTCAGGCCTGGTGCTCTATCCACTGCGCCACCTAGCTGCCCCATTGAAAGATCTTTCAAATGTACACAATAGTGTTAACCTTAACTCCATCATGAGGATATCAGTGATCAACACTTTTAGATTTAATGTGTTTATCTCTTAAAATCCTATGTTACAGAATGAATGCCATTAAGTTGTGAATAAGATACAACAGGCACTTTAAAATTTTTATTTCATAATATTTTCCCTACATTATTAGGATAGCACTTCCATACAAAAAAAAAAAAAAAAAAAAGCTACTTCTCTAGGGACCAGCAATATGAGCCACTATTGTAATGAATATCTTCTTTCTTTCATGATACTCTGGGAACCATCAATTAGGCCTTCAGTTTTCTGTAGGCAAAACTTATCTTTTATATTCATAATCCCTACAACTCTCAGAAAACACAAACAACAAATAGGCAATTAAGTGGTTAGTTGATTTAGTGCAGGAATATTTGCTGACTGCCTTTTCTGGATGTCCAGATGCCATGTGAAGCTTTAATTACCCACTTAATGGCTGCTTGTAATTTCATAGTATTCAGAGGCAGCTAATTAAAAAAAAAAAAGGACCTGCTTAATTCTAAGATTCTCCACTTCATGGTGGTTTTTAAAGGGCCCTGTGGTTTTGATAGTGAGAGCTCTTTTTCAATGGTCAAAGGCTGTATGTTAGTTTATTTCTTCCAATCCAAGAGAATATGAAAACTGACCACAAGCAAGTTCCCTTCCCTCCTGGATACCAACATAATAAGAGGAGATAATATAATCTTTTTAATCATCTTCTTGAAAATGGCTTTGGATTATGGATTTTATATGCTGCAGCAAAAAATGCACCAAATATTTTAATGAAACAAAAAGAGTCAATGGAATTCCCTAAGTGCCTAACCTACTAATAGTGAACGTCTTGGGCACTAGGGAGGAGAGTCCTCTCTGTATGTCACACTAATAGAAAGAAAAGCTGATTTTGTTACTTACAGCTGGGTATTTCCCCCCTTCTACTTTACCCAACACAGCATGTACTTGACAACAAGCCCAATTTATAAATTAAGACAATGATACTTTTGAGCTGAACAAATCACCAAAAAAAAAGTACCAGTATAATTCTAATATAGCATAGTGAAATACTTAAAGTATATATTTTAAGTTCCTTTATTTCTAAGACATCTCAGAAAATTTTTACCTTGTTGCAGAGAATAAGGTCTATTTCTAGTTATTAATTCTCCATAACTTTGCTACTAAATTAAATATTACTCCTAGACATTTCCTAAATAGTATGTGTCTGTACAGCACAAAACATACCATCAATAGTTACTTGGTAAATAAGACTTTTTAACACAACTAACAAAAACACAAAAACCTAGCAAATTCATTAAAAATCTATCAATGTTCAATATTTATACTCAACATGAATTTTATTGCCCAATTATTCATTAACACAGCAGTTTAAAACTGAAGATCAGTATATTCTAGAGTAAATCTGAAGCACCAAATGTTGGTAACATATATAGACCAGAACTAAAATTTTAAAAACAACAAATTAACATACATGCTAAAATAACATACCAAACATACAAGCATGCATACAGCTAATACAAACACACATACATACACTCACTTTTCACAGGATATAAGCATCCTCAAAAACTAAAAAGTATCTTCATCCCAATTTTTAAGTTTCCTTTGAAAATCCATTCTTGGAGAGAATCATAATTTTAGGTCATCTATTCCAATCTCCTTCCCTTATTACCATCACTAAAACACAGACATCTACTCTCTCTCTCCCAGAGCATGTGTCCATAGGAAGAATAAAATTAATTTATACCATAGAGTAAAGGAGAGCCATTTAATACTTCCATTTGCTCTGACAACCTGAGATAACTCTCCTTCTATAGGTGAGATTGTGAATATGAATTGCACTTTTACCCGAAGGTGTTTATATTTAAAATTTTAAGACCTATTATCAGCTGCCAATCACTATATACATGATTGGGACAAGTGACCTAATGAAAAGGAGTCTGAAAAATGCATCCATCACAACATGATGATATTCAAGGCATAAGTGGAGTACTGAACATAAATCTGCATAAAACAAGTTAAAATTATTTTCCAATACTTAAGTAGTTCAAATTTTAAAACAAAAAAAACCCCACTATTTATTTTAGAACATGATGATATTAAATACATCCCTGCACTTCAACACAAGATTTTTTAGTACTTGTATATACAGTTAAAATAACATATACAGTTAAATAATAGTTTGGCACTTAGCAGCTTTTGTTGGTTATTGCATACTTGATCATATAAGCAAGTCTATTTCACAAACATTATATAATTTGGGTAGCTACATGATATACTGATTTTTTAAAAAATCACTTTTATTAAGATTAATTTACCGAATTACATAGATATAGAAATATTTCAAGTAGGAATCTATTAACTAAAAAAAAATCCTGCGAATTTTCTTCTTTGAAAGGATTCTTCCCCTCAAGTATGAGCTGCTATTAATATTCCTACCACTGTTGGGAGAAGCATTATAAAATCTTGAGAAAAATCACACACATACATAAAATAAACAGTGGCTTTAACAAAGATACCAAAGTCTCCTTTCAAACAAATCTCAGCCTATTATTCTTGAACATTTGCTGAACATTGCAATTCTAGGTGAGAAAGCACCTGACACAAAATATTGCAGCCTGGAAATCATCTTTGGAGATTTTTTTTTTCCTTCTGTAACTAGTACCTAATTTTAAAAGTAATTTCTACTCCTTCACTGTGGCATCTTCTTGGCTTTACTTGAAATGTGTCTTCATTGTTGACTTGCTTTGATTAAAAGATAACATCATTATGAAAATTTGCACAAAACAACTGGTGTTGGGATACACCAAGAGGAAAAAAACCTGGTTTAATTTAAACAATTATCTAACATTATTGTCAAGCAAAGCCAGCCCAATGGCTTCAGTGCAGCATATAAATTTCCAGTGTGAAATACAAAACCTGGTAACTTCACACACAAACATCTCAGGGCCAGAAGGGAAAGATACTGTGCTATACACAGCCTTCTTCAGGATTCTTTTGGCACAGTCTTTATAGTGCACATCTGGTCAGAAAGTACATATACTTGAATCCATTTCAGTAAAACTGTGTTATCTTCTGACAGGCATGAGAGAAGGGAAAAAAAGCACATCAATCACCTTTTACTTTTTTGCTAGTTGGTAGATAAACATGATGGAAAATTTCTTATATGCATGATGACAGCATATAAATATTTCACACAAAAAGTTTCTACAAGAAACCCTTGCTTATAACCAAAGCTTACCATTTATTAAATGTTGAGATAGATCCTGCTAATTAGGTCTGACACCAGCAGAATTTGCAACCATATATACTAAGAAAAATAAGTGGTAAAAAAATTAATAAAAACCAAGCATATCAAGCTGGCCAGAAAGTTTGATATTGCATAAAGTTCAGATTATGAAGAGTTAAGAGTGAAAAACAGAGTATTTTAAAATAAAGGTTCTGCTAAAATGAAGAGTCTTTTTTTGCTAGGGAAGAGGTGAGGTTTTGAGGGAGAGGAGGAGAGAAAAGGAAGAGGATTTGTTTTTTCCCCAACCATGATATGTAGGCTTAGTTTGTTATATTATTGACAAAATAAAATTAAGTTGAGGTAGGTAGTTTATTCTACCAGCCAATCTTTACTCACACTACCATAGTTTGATTAAGAAGTCTTATTGGTGAACAATACTGGAAAGAGTCTACTGATTAGACAAAAATGCTTTCTAAATAGTGTTCAGATCAAACAGTAGTAAACAAGATTTCATGTGCTTTAGAATAAAGATTTCCTTAAAAACATGTTTTTAAACCCAAGATATGTTGCCTGGACAGTTTCCTTTAGAACTAGCAGCCTTACATTTTGTTTTTCTCACAAACTTTTTTGTCAATATTTTTCTTGTTTATTAAAATCCTCAGACCTATTAAACCAATGAGTTTTGGTTAAATGATGATGGAAGAAGGTTATTTCCTAAGATCCTTCATGACTCCAAATATGTAGCCCCAGAAATAAAAATCACATGAAAGATATAATTTCAAGTCTTTGAGAGGATTCTGGGAAGACAGCAGAATAAACTTTCAGCTCTCCAAATTTCCTCCTCAAAAAAAAAAAAAAAAAAGGCAGAACATCACCTCAGAGGAAATGGAGGGAATGTAGAGCAGCAGAAATAAACAAAAGTCAGGGTAAAGCAGTTGTTTTCCTAAGACAACTTAAGAAGACCCCCCAGGAAAGACAGATCCTTCAGGAGTTTAGGTTCAGCCTGAGTGAGGAGCAAACACCTCCAAACCAACTATGTGGAATCAACAAATAACAAGTCCTGAGAGCAGATGGGGTTGGGAGGCATCTTCAACCTTAGAAACTTTCATCTCACAGTGTTGGAGTATGACAACTGAGTAGAAGATTGAAGGACCTTTCACTGTCAAGGGAAGCAAAGCATAACTGTGCTGAACAGATACCTCCTGGGCTAGGCTGCCACTGTCGGGGGGAGAAGGCTAGCACACACCTGATGAATGCAAAAGCAGAGGGGTTAGGATGTTCCTGGCTATGGGCATTTGTAGGAGAGCAGAGTCACTGGTTTCCATTCCAGGGCAGAGGACAGCTATAGTTTGCAGTCAATGAAAAGACCAGAGGGAGCAAGATAATTTGTGAGATAGCATGGCTCTGGGCCTCCGGCTTGGTTTAGGAGAGGAGAGGATAACCCCTAGTTAAGCCCTGCGGGACAGACCTCAGAAAGTTATAGTAAGAAGAACCTGAGGCATGGGGCATCATTCCCTATATGCTGGGACTAAAACTTGATTACAATAATAGTTGCTAAAAACAAAAATAAATAAATAAAAATAAGTAAGCAAAGTAGAAAGAACCCAACCGTATATTATCTACTATGGGGATAGAGAAGATCTGGGTTCATATTCAGAGGAAGATAATGGAGCATAATTTCAAGTCTTCTCTTGGCATAAGAGAGAAGTCAGCAGCTTTTTTAAATTCATGAGGGCTGCCTCCTGAATCATGTATATACTGAATGTTTACACTACTCAGATGGAGTGCTTAAAAAGATAGAATTCTATTACCTTAGTTGCAACTGATCATAATATATATATGTTTAAATATATATATATTTATAGATTCTCCTGACAGCACTAGTAACCAATAGACCTGGGTCCATATTCACACTCTCAGGCATAAGTACAGACCTTAAGTTGGTAGGCAGAGCTGGGCACGACTGCTGTAGAGAAGCATTTGTTGTATGCTTAGAGACATTGGTTTACATACAGATTTTCTGTATACCAAAGCCACCTACTTTAATATAGCAGACTTAGTAAAAAGGAGTTCCCTTTGGGGAAAATGCACCTTAGTGTTTTAGTTTTTAGTTTTAACATTCTATAAGTTCCCATTTCCCTTCTGTTTCTTGGTACTGATGATTCTTCATCAGTCCACAAGCTTCTGACTATAAAAGTTCATTCATTCACCTAAGGTTGTTTTGGAATAGTTACTCCCCTAACAAGAGCTAAAGCTCATGCTCCTAAGCATTACAAATCCCCCAAGAGTTATCATACCAAATCACAGTGTAGAGAGTTAAATTTTAGTTGTTCTCTCTGTTCTGCCTTATCTAAAGTTAGGTTCTGGTGCACGATGTCAGGTTCTTGCTTCTATTCCACTTCCAAGAGAGCCTTCAAGGAGAAGGAACACGGATGCGGAACAGGCCTTGCTTAAGCTGCAGTCGGAAAAGCTTGCAATTTGCAATTCGCAAAGCAGCACAGCCAGTGCGACGAAGGTCTGATGGAAAGAGTGGTTTAGTGTGGTGCCAAGTGCCTGTACTTCTTTTAAACTCACGAACATAGTCATAGTTGGTACCTAAATAAAAACCAGAAAATGTAGATAAATATTAAAAAAGAATCGTTCAGGAATAGCTTGAATAAAATGCACTCTAACATTCTAACCTGTATCAAGATCTCCAATCACATAGATACTGGCCCCAATAGGAACAGCTCCATAAACAAAGGAGGAACTTGCTGGGATGCATAAATTCTGGTCAGTAAGATAAATCCATCTGAAAGAAAATGCATTTCTTTTTAGAAAAGTCAAAAGAAGAGCTATAACAGCCAGACAGATGTTTGGAAAGTTTAAGTGCACTACAAGATTTGTCCAACTGACTGTCAAAAAATTATGGTTACATCTTGAAGCCTTTCTAAAAAGTATGTGGAACAAGAGATCAGACAGCCTCAGATTTATTTTAACCAGATTTCAATGATTCTAATAGGAAAGGGAAAATAGGCAAATTTCAATTCAACTTCACTTTTGAAATTCTATAACATATCTGTCATAATTCCATTCAAAATAAAATTTAAATATCACTTCTACATATTATAATGAATAAATTACTTCAGTTTATTTACCATTTCCTAACCTAGGCATTTATTTATTTAGCCTGAAATGTCCTGATCCCTCCTTCTTTTCTTGTTGTCTTCCAAAGTCAAGCTCTTTTCAAAATCCCACTTTCTCTGTAAATTCACTCAATCATTCAAAATTTGTTTAACACCTATGTGACAAGCACTGTGCTAAGTACTTGGGGATAGAAAGAAACATTAAAAAACAGTAATGGTAGAGACAAGATGAAGACAATTATGTACAAACTAGTTATATAGAGAATAAATTGGAATTAACACACTAGAATTAAGAGGGGTTGAAAAACTTTCTGTAGAAGGTAGAATTTTAGCTGGTATGTGAAGGAAGTCAGGGAAACTAAGAGGCAGAGATGAAGAAGGAGAGAATTCTATACAGGGAGAGATGGGCAAGAAAAACACAGAATACACAGATGGAGTGTCTTGTGGAGGAACAGCAAGAAAGTCACTGGACAGAATAGCATGCTCGGGGATAAAGAATGGTCTAAATTATTAAAAAAAAAAAAAAAGGGAGGGAGGGAGTTATGAAGGATTTTCAGTGCCAAACAGAATTTTTTAATTATTCTGGAGATGACAGGAAATTAAGAAGTGGGGGATGACATGGTCAGACTTGCACTTCAGAAGACTGCTTTGACACTGGAGCAGAGGATGGCCTGGAGTGGAGACATGAGGTAGGGAAACTAACCAACAAACTACTGAAGCAGTCCACATGTGAGCTGATGAGGGCCTACAAAGAGGGACAATCTAGAAGTGGTAAGGGATGAGAAGGATGAAGAAACATTTTAACTCCCCCCCCTTGGCCAGTGAATTGAGGAAGAAACTTTAAGTGTAGCACTGGAAAAAACTGGAAGATGTGTCATGGGAGCCAGATCTCAGTGAGGGCCAGAAGACAAAAGGGTGGGGAAAGGAAAAAATCAAAGATGAAAGCCAAGTTTATTATCTATAAAGCAGACATTCCAGAGAGCATAGTGGAAGGAGTATATAACTTTAGAGTGGAATGTTGGGGGATTGAGTGGAATGGGAATAAGGGATCAGAAGTGTGGATTGAGTGTATGTTTCTCTTTTAGTGATTCAGATCAATTTTTTCATATTGCTGTTGATAGCTTGGGTTTCTTTCTTTGAAAATTGCTTGTTCTATAATTTTACCATGTTTAACATATACTGGATTACTTGCCATCTAGGGGAGGGGATGGGAAGAAGGGGGGGAAAAATTGGAATGCAAAGTTTTGCAAGGGTCATTGTTGAAAAATTATCCATGTGTTTTGAAAATAAAAAGTTTTAATAAAAAAAATTTAAAAAAAAAAGAAAATTGCTTGTTCAATTTCCTTTAATCATGGATCAACTGGAGAATGGCTATTACTCTAATAAATTTCAATTCCTTGGAGATGATATTAAAAATAAACATCAGAGGAATTTGTTGCCAAGATATCCCCCTGTTTTCCTTCTAATGGTAATGAGTTTGTCAAAACTTGAAGTGACCCTTTATATCTTTTTTTAAAAAACAAATGTATTTTTTTTCAAGTTTTTTTTTTTTTTTTTATCAAAGCTTTTTATTTGTATAACATATGTATGGGTAGTTCCCCAGCGTTGATCTTTACAAATCTTTCCATTACAAATTTTACCCCCAGTCCCCTCTCCTCCCCTAGATGGCAGGAAGTCCACTACATGTTAATAATGTTGAAATGCTTGAGAAGTTATGCAAGAAAAATCCTATCTACAAGGAAAAAAAAGAATCAGAGAAAAGCAACACAATGCAAACAAATGTCAATAGAAATCCTGAAAATGTTATGTTTTGGTCCATTATTTCACTTCCCTCTCTCTGGGTTTATATGGTTTTCTTCAGTGAACAATTGGAACTGGTTTGAGACAATTCTTTGTTGCAGAGAGCCATGTCCAACAGAATTGATCATCATGTAATACTGTTGTTGCTGTGTATGATGATCTCCTGGTTCTGCTCATTTCACTCAGCATCAGTTCATGCAAGTCTCTCCAGGCCTCTCTGAAATCATCCTGCTGATCGTTTCTTACAGAGCAATAATATTCCATAACATTCATATACCATAATTTATTCAGCCACTCTCCAATTGATGGGCATCCCTTCAGTTTCCAGTTTCTAGCCACTACAAAAAGGGCTGCCACAAACATTCTTGCACAGGTGGGTCCCTTTCCCTGCTCTAAGATCTCTTTGGGATATAGGCCCAGTAGAAACACTGCTGGGTCAAAGGGTATGCACAGTTTGATAACTTTTTGAGCATAGCTCCAAATTGCTCTCCAGAACGGCTGGATCCATTCACAGTTCCACCAACAATGTATTAGTGTCCCAGTTTTCCCACATCCCCTCCAACATTCATCGTTATCTTTTCCTGTCATTTTAGCCAATCTGACAGGTGTGTAGTGGTACCTCAGAGTTGTCTTAATTTACATTTCTCTGATCAATAATGATTTGGAGCAACTTTTCATATGACTAGAGATGGTTTTAATTTCATCATCTGAAAATTTTCTGTTCATATCCCTTGACCACTTATCTATTGAAGAGTGGCTTGAATTCTTATATATATGAGACAATTCTCTATATATTTTAGAAATGAGGCCTTTATCAGAACCATTAAATGTAAAGATGGTTTCCCAATTTGATGCTTCCCTCCTAATCTTGTCTGCATTTGTTTTGTTTGTACAGAAACTTTTTAACTTAATATAATCAAAATTATCCATCTGGTGTTCAATTAGGAGTTCCAGGTCTTCTTTGGACATAAATTTATTCCATCTCCACAGGTCTGAGAGATAAACTATATTACGTTCCTCTATCTTGCTTACAAAGTCCCTCTTTATATCTAGATCATGAACCCATTTAGATCTTATCTTGGTATGTGGTGTTAGGTATGGGTCAAGCCCTAATTTCTTCCACACTAGTTTCCAATTTTCCCAGCAGTTTTTGCCGAATAGTGAGTATTTATCCCAAAAGCTGGGGTCTTTGGGTTTATCAAACACTAGATTGTTAAGGTTAATGCCTAGGTTGTCCTGATAACCTATCCTGTGCCACTGATCGACTGCTCTATTTCTTAGCCAGTACCAAATGGTTTTGATGACTGCTGCTTTATAATATAGTTTTAGATCAGGTACAGCAAGGCCACCTTCATCTGCCTTTTTTTTCATTAATCCCCTTGAAATCCTTGACCTTTTGTTCTTCCAAATGAACTTTGCTACTATTTTTTCTAGATCTGTAAAATAATTTCTTGGGAGTTTGATTGGTATAGCACTAAATAAGTAGATTAGTTTGGGTAGTATTGTCATTTTTATTATGTTTGCTCTGCCTACCCATGAGCACTTAATGTTTTTCCAATTGATTAGGTCTGATTTTATTTGTGTGGAAAGTGTTTTGTAATTTAGTTTGTATAGTTCCTGACTTTTCCTTGGCAGATAGATTCCCAAATATTTTATCCTATCATCTGTTATTTGGAATGGAATTTCTTTTTGTATCTCTTGCTGAACTTTGTTGGTAATACATAAAAATGCTGATGATTTATGTGGATTAATTTTGAATCCTGCCACTTTGCTAAAGTTGTGAATTGTTTCTAGTAGGTTTTTAGTTGAGTCTCTAGGGTTCTCTAAGTATACCATCATGTCATCTGCAAAGAGTGATAATTTGGTTTCTTCATTACCTACTCTGATTCCTTTTATCTTTTTCTTCTCTTATTGCTAAAGCTAACATTTCTAATACAATATTAAATAGTAATGGTGACAGTGGGCAGCCTTGTTCACT
Source organism: Myrmecobius fasciatus (assembly GCA_023553655.1). Classification (NCBI taxonomy): domain Eukaryota; kingdom Metazoa; phylum Chordata; class Mammalia; order Dasyuromorphia; family Myrmecobiidae; genus Myrmecobius; species Myrmecobius fasciatus. Next base: position 170,513 of record JAJPUD010002151.1, read on the forward strand.
ACTGATCTTATTGGAAATGGTTTTAGTTTGTCTCCATTACATATGATGCTTGCTGATGGTTTTAAATAGATGCTACTGATCATTTTAAGGAAAAGCCCATTTATTCCTATACTCTCTAGTGTTTTTAATAGGAAAGGGTGTTGGATTTTATCAAAGGCTTTTTCTGCATCTATTGAGATAATCATATGGTTTTTGTTAGTTTGGTTATTAATATAATGAATTATGCTGATAGTTTTCCTAATATTGAACCAGCCCTGCATCCCTGGTATAAATCCTACTTGGTCATAGTGTACTATCCTGGGGATGACTTTCTGTAATCTCATTGCTAATGTCTTATTTAAAATTTTTGCATCAATATTCATTAGGGAAATTGGTCTATAGTTTTCTTTCTCTGTTTTCACCCTACCTGGTTTAGCTATCAGCACCATATCAGTCTCATAGAAGGATTCTGGCAGTATACTTTCTGTCCCTATTTTCTCAAATAGTTTGTGTAGTATTGGAATTAATTGTTCTTTGAATGTTTGGTAGAATTCACATGTAAATCCATCTGGCCCTGGAAATTTTTTCTTAGGGAGTTGATTAATAGCTTGTTCTATTTCTTTTTCTGATATGGGGCTATTTAAATAATTTATATCCTCTTCTGTTAACCTGGGCAATCTATATTTTGGTAGATATTCCTCCATTTCATTCAGATTATCAAACTTACTGGCATAAAGTTGGGCAAAGTAACTCCTAATTATTGCTCTAATTTCCTCTTCATTGGAGGAAAGTTCTCCCTTATCATTCTTGAGACTAACAATTTGATTTTCCTCTGTCCTTTTTCTTATCAAATTAACTAAAGGCTTATCTATTTTGTTAGTTTTTTTGTAGAACCAACTCTTAGTTTTATTTATTAACTCAATAGTTTTCTTATTTTCAGTTTTATTAATTTCTCCTTTTATTTTTAGAATTTCCAATTTGGTATTTAATTGAGGGTTTTTAATTTGTTCTTTTTCTAGTTTTTTTAATAATAAGCCCAATTCGTTGATCTTTTCTTTCTCTATTTTATGCAAGTAAGCATCTAGAGATATAAAATTGCCCCTTATAACCGCTTTGGCTGTATCCCACAAATTTTGGTATGTTGTCTCCTTATTGTCATTCTCCTGGATGAAATTATTGATTATGTCTATGATTTGCTCTTTCACCCATTCATTCTTCAGGATTAGATTATTTAATTTCCAATTAACTTTTGGTTTATTTTCTCCTGGCCTTATACTGCATGTGATTTTTATTGCATCATGATCTGAAAAGGATGCATTTACTATTTCTGCCTTTCTGCATTTGATTTTGAGGTTTTTATGCCCTAACACATGGTCAATTTTTGTATAGGTTCCATGGACTGCTGAGAAAAAAGTAAACTCCCTACTGTCTCCATTCAACTTTCTCCATAGATCTATCATACCTAACTTTTCTAACAATTGGTTTATCTCCCTAGTTTCTTTCTTGTTTATTTTGTAGTTTGATTTATCTAATTCTGAGAGAGCAAGGTTGAGATCCCCCCCACTAGTATCATTTGGCTGTCTATTTCTTCTTGCATCTCTCTTAATTTCTCCCCTAGGAATTTGTGTGCTATTGCACTTGGTGCATATATATTTAGTATAGATATTGCTACATTATCTGTGGTACCCTTTAATAAAATATAGTTTCCTTCCTTATCTCTTTTGATTAGATCTATCTTGGCTTTTACTTGATCTGAGATAAGGATTGCTACCCCTGCTTTTTTTTTGTTCACCTGAAGCATAATAGGTTCTGCTCCAGCCGTTTACCTTCATCCTATATGTGTCACTATGTTTTAGATGTGTTTCTTGTAGACAACATATTGTGGGATTCTGGTTTTTAATCCAGTCTGATATCTGCTTCCGCTTTATGAGAGAGTTCATCCCATTCACATTCACAGTTAGAATAACTAATTCTTTATTTCCTGCCATCTTATTTACCCAAGTTATGTTTTCCCCTTTCTCCCTTCCCCCCTCCTCAGTACTTTGCTTTTGATGACCCCCTCCCCCAACAATACTCCACCCTTTAGATCCCCTCCCCCTGTTTTTACTCCTTTCCCCTGATTCTTCTATTTTCCCTTCTATTAGTTTGTCCCTTACTTTTCCTCCTTTCCCTCCCACTTCCCTCTAGCAACAGACAAGTTTCTATGTGAAATCAAATGTCTGATATACACTTTTAGAGCCCAACCTGATGAGAGTAAGATTTACACAATGCTCATCTCCCTCCCCTCTTTCTCTCAATTATAATAGGTTTTCTTTGCCTCTTCAAGTGATTGATTTTACCTTGTTTTTACCTCCTTTTTTTTTAAGATCTTATTTTATCACTTTTTCCCTCTTTTCCCCAGTATGACAACCTTTTCCCCTCTAGTTCTCTTTTTCATATTATCAAAGTAATATCTAGTCAATTATACCCCCAAACTTTAAGTATCCTCCTAGTAAAAATAAAGTTCTCAAGAGTCCTTTCCTTTTTACCTTTTTATGCTTCTCTTGAGTTCTGTGTTTGGGTGTCGAATTTTTTGTTCAAATCCGGTCTTTTCATTAGAAATAGGTGAAATTCACCTATATCATTGAATGACCATCATCTTCCCTAGAGGATAATGCTCATTCTAGCTGGATAAGTTATTCTTGGTTGTAATCCAAGTTCCTTTGCCCTTTGGAATATCTGGTTCCAGGCCCTTTGATCCTTCAGTGTGGAGGCTGACAGATCCTGTGTGATTCTAATTATTGATCCTCGGTATTTGAATTGTTTCTTTTTAGCTGCTAGCAGAATCTGTTCCTTAGTGCTATAGTCCTGAAATTTAGCCATGATATTCCTTGGGGTCTTAATTTTGGGGTCTCTTTCAGGTGATCGGTGAATTCTTTCAATGGTGATTTTGCCCTTTGATTCTACAATCTCAGGGCAGTTTTCTTTCAGGATTTCCTGGAAGATAGTGTTTAGATTTTTTTTTTCATCATGGCTTTCAGGAAGTCCAATAATCTTTAGATTGTCTCTCCTAGATCTGTTTTCCAAGTCAGTTGTTTTTCCTAGGAGATATTTCATATTTTCTTCTAATTTTTCATTTTTTGTTTTTGTTTGACTGTTTCTTGAAGTCTTATTGAGTCATTTACTTGCATTTGTTCAATTCTTATTTTTAAAGTGTTATTTTCTTCAGTTACCTTTTTAAGCTCCTTTTGTAACTGGCCAATTTGTTCATTGCACTCTTTTTCCACTTCACTAATTTTATTTTTCAACAAATTGGTGTCTTTTTCATATCTCTTTTGCAGGGCATCATATCCTTCTTGCAAGATATTGTATCCTTCTTGCACTGATTTCAGTTTATTTTCCCATTTATCCTCCAGCTCTCTTTTGAGGTTCTTCATGCAATCTTCCAGAAAGGCCTTTTGAAAAAGTAACCAGTGATGGTCTTTAATACCTTCATCTGGTATTTTATCTAAAGGAAACTCAGCATCTGGGGTCAACGCTTCTTTGCCTTGATAAAAGCTGTCTATGGTGAGAGCTCTCTTTTGCTTCTTCATTTTTTTTTTAGACAGTGGATATCTCTTTAAGGTAGGGGGAAAAAAAAAAACGGCGGCTGAAAAGCTTTGCCCTGGGGCACTTCGTCGAGTTAACTTAAGGTGCTGGGCCGGTGGGGGCTAGGACTAAGTCCGAATTACTCCTTAAACAAAACAAGTCTGCCAGAACACCTGCCCCCAATCAGGGCAGAGTGTCCCGAGTGCCTCAGATCGAGTGCCTCAGATAAACTTCAGGTGTTTGGAATTTGGAGTTTGGAATTTCTGCCATGATGAGCTGAGCTGAGTCCCACCCTCACTTCCGGCCTACACAGGAGTTGTCTATTTATCTCTCTGTCCAAGTCAGACTAACCTGATATGAAGTTTTTCAGAAAAGTGCCCAAATATTTCTGAGTTCGTTGACTTGAAGATCAGTTCAGAGGCTTATTTTATTGTTGATTTGAGAGAAGATTGGAGGAGAGGCAGAAAGTCACCTTTTCACTCCGCCATCTTGGCTCCACTCCCAAAACCAAATGTATTTTTAACATAAACAAATTTTTTTAAAAGTCTTAGATTCTCTTCCTCCTCACTACTCTCTCATCCAGTGAGAAGGTAAGCAATGTAATATCAATTATTCATATGAAATGATGCAAAGCATATTAGCCTTGCTACAAAAATACAGCAGAAAAATTAAAGAAAGTGAAAAATATACTTCAAGCTGAATCTTTTATGCCTAGATCCTGTATTGATTTGGAACTTATCTAGTACATGATGTCATAAAAACTTAATTTCTGTCAGATTGCTTTCAGTTTACCAGCAGTTTAGGTGAATGGTAGAACACATAATTATGAAGGGAATGGATACTAGTTACTGTAAGAAAGATGTAAGGGATGAATGCTGGGAGAACATTTATAAAATGATGCAGTTAAGTTAGCAGAATAAATTATACTTTAACAACTACAATATAAAAAACACAAAAAATTGAAATACTTAAGAACTATGATCAATGTAATAATCAACTATAATTTATTTCAGAGGAATGATGAAAAGCATGCTGCTGACACTTCAACAGACAGGTAATGGACTCAAGAAACAGAGACATAAATGACTAATGTGAGAAATATTTTTAGTTTACTGTGTGTCAATTCTAAAATTCTAATTCTAATAAAAAAAGGTCAATAAATAGAAAGATGGCAGAAAGTATCATATTTTCTAACTGTTGAATCAATAAATAAAGACTTTATTGGCCTTTTCAAAATTCCTAAAACATGTATAAACCACACTAACTAAAATAGTAGTCTCTTTCCCCTTCCAATATGGGTTGGGTTCTCAATCAAAATGGAGAAAAATGACTCAAAACTATTAAAATGAAATCTCCCCCAAATTAATTAGAACTTTTGTACCTTTAATGAATGGCTCTGAAATAACTAAGATAACTAACTTTTGTTCCCCTCTTCCCCCAACCCCAACCTAAGGATATGAAGTTCAACTTGGTGCTATAGCACCCCCTTCTGGTAAACTTTGAGATCAAAATCAAAATTAAAATGATCATTCTTTTCAATAATTTTGGGTTTTCTTGGCAAAGATCTTAGAGTGGTTTGCCTTTCCTTTTCCAGCTTACTTTACAGATAAGAAAACTGAGGCAAATAGGATGAAATGATTTTCCCAGGGCCACACAGTCAGTAAATGTCTGAGGCCAGATTTGAACTCAGGAAGATGGCTCTTCTGGATCCCAGGTCTGGCACTCTATCCATTGTGCCACTTAGCTGTCCCTAAATATTTGTAGTCAATGATAGGTTAACCAAATACACTATAAGTCCTCTTTATATACCTTTTAAGTACAAGTACAGGAACATTCTCTCAAAATACAAAAAGAAAGCCATTATTAAAAAGCCACAGAATAACATTTTAAAATGGTAATCTGGGTAAACCCTTAGATTTTATAGACAAGAATAACTAGAACCAGAGAAGCAAATGTCTTACACAGAAGTCACACAAGTAATGACAAAGGTGTTCTCACAACTTCCAATATAGTGTCGCTCTTTGATGGATTATAGTCTAACCAAGAATAGATAATTTACCTTTTAAATTCATCATGGTAGAATTCTGATTTGCATGTCACCATCTCATTGTTTTGACCTTCTTCACGAGTTCTGACTCCACCAAATACATAGAGTTCTAAGGCAACTCCACAAGCCACAGCCCCAAATCTGATATGCCAAGAATAGTGTGTTAAATGTTAGATACATACATTGTTTTGTACAGTCATCTTATTTTAAGTCTCTAACTTGCTCTAATTCTGTAAAGTGCAAAATTTTCTGATGAACATGTGATTTTTTTTCTTTTTTTGGGGGGGAGGTTATACTTACTGATTGAATAAATGCTTTTCACATGGTTAAAAACTATAGAAAAGCACATTATTAGCTTTCAAACACAAAAATGAGATCTTAAGTTTATGAGACAATAAAACAAAGTGTAGGAAACACTGAAGTGTTTAGTAAGAATTACTCTGTCTTAAGTATTCAGAAAGTCAGAAATTGCCCCTACTCTCTCCAACTAATTTATTATTTATAGAATATCTAGCATAGAACATATACTAATAATATCACAGTTTCCATTATTTTGGTTAGTCCTAAGTTCCTTGAGACTCATAATATATAATTAACAATAGAAAACAAAGTTCAAATGATTATCTGGAAATGTGTGAGCTAGCTTACTTTTCCATTTTGAAGTGAAATCTAAATAGGATTGAATAATAACATATACATAATGTATTTTGGAAAACAAACTCTATACATATCAGCTATTATTGTTATTATTTTTTGAAAGAACTAAAGTCAAGAAGTGGAATTAGTGCTATTTGATTAAAACTTAACTTATAAAAAGGGCTGAAAGAAGTAAACTAAGGAGGAGGAAGGAGAATAAAGACAATTAAAAATAACAAAGAAGTTTACCTGATTTAAGCAAAAGGTAAAATGTAGACAGAACTGGTTACCTAGAACTACTCTTTTGTAATTTCATACAAGGTTAGCAAAGACTTAATTTATCTATTTTCTATCATTTAAAACATTACAATGGTCTTTCCTATACAGATACCTAATAAGGGAAAATCTTATTACTAACTTGCTTTAGTAGTAGTATTTCTTTATAACTTAACTTATATAAGTTTCTAAAAACTTAAACAATTTTTTTTCTAATTCTCTTTTCAGGAAATGGTGATATCAATCACTTTCTTCCACACAGATGTTTTAAGAAATCTAGATCCTTAAAAAGTTAAGTCTTCACTATCCTTTCTCTCTAGAATTCTTCCCTTTTAAAAATGGACTTGGTTGTTGTATCTTCTATTCTTTCCAGTTTTCCTAATATATATAGACTAAAATTAAGTGTAATACTAATTAAGAACTTACTTGTAGGTGATTACTTCACAATTCTCACATGTTAAACATGACTTTCATTAAAATAATCATTTACACCAGTCCCCTTCTCTCTTCCCTTTCTCCTGCCATATGCACTTATTACATTTACTATTTTATATATTTGGTCTATAAAAATTATGAAGAAATGGTTCTAAATTCTTACATATAATCAATGGCAAAATTAATTCTCTAGGAATTTATATTAATCCTATTTTTAAAAAGCAAAAGCAAAAAAAAAATCTATAGAAATGGAACATAAGCTAAACAAGCTAATCTTACCACAAAAACATGCCTTGATAGAAATTCTTTTAAAATGGCTAACATAAGCTCTGAGATATTAAAATTTTAGTTTTATTTGCTAAAGAAATAAAGTTTTCAAAAAAATATCCTTACCTGCTTTCTTTTAACGGACAGATAGCAGTCCATTGCTGGGTCCTAGGATCATAACACTCTACAGATTCAAAAAGTTTTCCATATGATCCTCCCCCCATTGCATAGATTTTCTTTTTCATAGCTGCATAGCAGCCAATCTAATTTAAAAAGAAAAAAAAAAGAAAATTCACTAACAAATTTAATACTTGTCACCTTAAAATGGTCTATTAGCAAGTAATTGTTTCACAAATGTAACAGTTTCAAAAAGCAAAGTTATATTGTCTCTATCATTAATATTCATTGACTTGAAAGTAAGATTCAAAAAATAAGAGTGTATAATTCTGATCTCAGAGAGAGAAAAGGTTATATCATAAGCCATAATGGATATTTAGGACCATGCTATCTGAATACTTGCCTAAAATAGTTTTATCTACTATGTATGTGCATGCACATGCACAAAAATACACACCCCAAATCCTGGAATAGTGAAGTGAAGAAATACCAATGAATATACATTGTCACATGTAAGAATTAAGGATTTTAGTGAATCACTGAGTTTACTCAGAATATACCTGCTGTGTAATCATGACATTCTAGATGTAATTAATACAATTTCCTTTAGAACTTTTCTCCCTAAGAAAATAACCAAGTTCACATTTGGTTACTAAATGTATATAAATAAGAGCTTAATATCTTAAATAGGCTGAAATTCTGAAATAGTCTTCTATTTTGGTTTATATGTAGTATAAGTAGTTGGGCTCCTACAGGAAAAGGGTTCTATAATCTATGTCAAAAGAATTATCTGGAGATGAAGAGATATAGAAGCAGAATCTTTGGAGAAAATGGTTTAATAATGTTCAATGTAAGGTATAGTTTTTACCTTTCTAACCATGGTCAAATCAGGTTGTTTTGTCCAGGTTTTAGAGTATATATCATAACATTCCATGGAAATCAGCTCTTTCTCACCATCATCACCACCCAAAACATATAGCATTCCATCTATCTCCACAATTCCAAAATTTTGTCTTGCCTAAAAAGACATTAAAGAATAATTTCACTTTCAAAATAAGCCATATAATGATGAATAATTATATATTGAGTGAAGCATTGCAGTGTAACAGAATAGACTGGCCTTAATGTAAAAAAAGATTTGGGTTTTAAATCCATTTCCAAAAAATCACTAGTTGTGTGATCATGGGCAAGCCACACCTTCTCCAAAACCTCAGTTTACTCATATATAAAAATGGGTTTAAAAAAAAAAAAAGAAAAAGAAAAATCTGTAGGACTTGCCTCGGAGTTGTGAACTGGAACAAATGAGATTGTGTATATAAAAACACTACATAAAAGTCATCTGGTATTTTTATAATCACAATATTGAACGTAATATCACATCTTTAATTTTATTCTGTCACAGTGAGGGAATATCAGGGTTAGAAATCAAAATCCATTATTCCATTATTATTCTCTTTTATGGAATCCTCTAAACTATTTCCAATTCCTTTGAATCTAAGGATTCATTTTATTGAAAAGAAATAAATTATAGAAGCAGACAATCTCAGAGAAAGAAAGAGTTTCGGAGTTCATCTAATTCAACTTGTAAGTTAATAGAAATTTTTTCTACAACACCCCAAAAATAAAACCTCCAGTGATGGGAAAACCACCTCGATTACCAAGGGTAGCTCATTACATTTTTGAACAGTTCTTATTTTATCTGAAACTTTTCTTTTTATCTAATCCTAAATTTGCCTCCTTTAAGGTTACAAATTAAGAGGTGGTGGTAGAGTACTATCTATGAAGAGTGGAAACAAAAAAGTCAATAGTCACTGTAGTTAATTAGCCATGGTCAAACTATTTCTGGTATATGGTAGATAGTTCTGGGTGCTACATTTCAAGAAGCCCTTGACACGTTGGAAGTATCCACAGGGAATCAACTAGGATGGGGAAAGCACTCAAACTCTTGTCATATAAGAATTGATTACAACACCTGAAAATTTTTAGTACTATAAGAAATGATCAAAGGATAATTTCAGAAAAATCTGGGAAGACTTGTATGAAGAGTGAAATGAGCAGAACCAGGAGAACAATTTATACTATAGTAACAACACAGTGAAGACAACTCTGAAATACTTACAAACTCTAATCAATGCAATCATCAGTCACAATTCTGGAAGAATGATGCAGCATAAAGCACCTCCAAAGGGGTGATGGATAGATACAAGATGCATAAAAAGGCCACACATTTTTAAATATGGCCAATGTGAAAATGTTTTGCTTGGTTATGTATGGCTGATTTTTTCTTTCCCAAATGGGATGAAGGAGAAAAAGGATTTTTTTATTGGATAAAATAAAAAAATTAAAACGCAATAAGTCATCACTGGAAGTTAAGTGGACATTGAATGAGCCATCCCTTAAGGATGTCGTAGAAGAGACTGATACTTCAGCTATGGTCCTTTTCAGTTCTATGATTCTATGATTTATTATGGACAGATGGAGACTAGGGTTTCTCAAGAAAAGATAAAGTACTAATTTTGGAGAATTCATTAGATGAGGTAGAAGGAAAGTAGGATTATATAGCTAGAAAAAGTTTTGACATTATTACTTCTAACTTAGTGAAGGAAACTTTGCAGGCTAATTTATTGGGTTATAAAGAGTTTCTTGATAATTAATATGTGACTACAGGGAAGCCATTTAACCCTACTTTACTTAGTTTCCTCCTCAGTAAAATGTGGATAATACCTATTGTACCTACCCAACAGAGCTGTTATGAGATTCAAAAGAAATAACATTTGAAGAGTAGCTTGTTAATATTAAGTAAATATCAGTTATTATTTTCCATTGAATTTGTCAGGGAATTAATTGGTGGCAGCAGGAACTGTGAGGCTTTTGCTTGCTCATTACTGTTGTATAGTAATTTCCTGGAAAGGCATTATAAATTCAACTAAGGGAAAGAAAAGATCTAGGCAATTCATTGAGAAATAGTTATAATTATTATTTACCTCATTCATTGGTGGTAATGCACTCCATGAATTAGAATCTGGATCATATTTTTCACCTGAACTCAGAATCTTTTTATTTTCATCTTGGCCCCCAAATACAAACAAAAATCCTTCTGTAAAACAAAAATAGAAGTCAACATTTAGGTGTTTGATAAATATAAGCAACCTAAATCTTCCAAAAACATCTTTTGTTAGCTAGGATTAAGCTGATATAACGTTAATAAAAACTATGTATTTCTCATGTGGACAATCACATACCCCCATATATGTATTGCTTGAATGAAGCTGGAGAAAAAAAAAATTACACAACTGGAGTTGACTGGGTCCATTTAAATTTGTTATATAGCCCATACTGGACCCTCATTATAGCAAAGCAATCCTTTTATACTTCTCTCAATATCCCCAATTCACAACAGCAGTACTCCCAGTCTTTTTGTCTGTCCTCAAACCTCTTAAAAGTCCTTCTTATTCCCATCCTCTCAATTGAGAACCTTGCCTCATATTTTACTGGAAAAAAAAATCAAGGTCATTTGCTGAAAGCTCCTCTTCTTTTATTTCATATCACTCATATCTTCTGCCACCATCTCTGGCTTCCAGTGTCTTCATTTAGATGACATTGATTCCTTTAAAATTACTGATGATTTTTAAAATGTAAATGTAAGGATCTTTTCTTAATCCTCATCCTTCTTGACCTTTCTATAGCCTCTGACATTATTGATTGTCCTCTTCTCCTTGATATTTTCCTTTCTAAGCTACCATTTATATTATTCTATCTTGGTTTTGTTCCTGTCTAAAAGCTTTTTAAAAATCTCCTTTGTTGGATCTTCTTCCAGGTCATGCCTTCTAAAGATGGGTGTTCTGCAGGGCTCTGTCCTGGATATTCTTCTCTTTTCCCTCTGTACTTTTTTACTTGATGATATTCCCATAATGTTTATTGTAATCTCTATGCTGATTAATGATTCTCAAATCTACTTATTTAGCTTTAACCTTTCTGCTGACCTCTGGTTTTCTATATCCAATTTCCTATTAGACCTCTCAAAGTGGATAACCTGTAAGACATCCAAAACTGAAAAACATCTAAAATTGAACTCATTTTCTTCCAAACTCTACCCCCTTCCAAACTTTCCCATTAATAACAAAGGCACCACCATCATCTTCCCAGTCACTCAGACTTCCAACCTAGGTTGTTATCTTCAACTTCTCTTATCCAATCTGAACAGACCCAAGACCTGCCAATTTTAACCTTTGTTACATCTCTTTTCACCTACCACTCTTAGTACATAGGCACTATTACCTTAAATCTCTCCCTACTGTAGTCCATCCTCCATTCAACTGTCAAAGTATATAGCACAAGTATAACCATTCTATGCTGACCCCTTAGAAATAAACGTAGAATTTCACATAAAGATACCAAGAGGTGACATGATAAGGTGGATAGAGAACAGTCTTCAATGTCAGAAAGACCTGGGTCCAAGTCCTCTTCTCCAGCATATATAGAGCCCAGGTAAGTACTAATCTCTCACTATCTCATACAACTCTTAAGTTTATCTATATACCTTATAAAAAGAGCTATCAATCTGCATTAGTGGAACAAGTTCCTTCCAGGTAACTCCCCACAATAGGGGGCATTGTTGTATAGTGCAGTTTGTTTGCAGCCAAATTCCAGCTCTGTCACTAGCTCTATGACCTTAGCTAATCCTTAAATCTCTGGGTTTCACTTTCCTCATTTATATCTATGATCTTACACAGGTTTTATGACTTAAATATTGTTATACAAATTATGATTAAAATGACCAATTATAAATAAAAAATCTAGTATCTGCAATATGGTAGAAAGGAATCTTTCAGATCAGATACCTAATGAATACTGTCTCCTTATTTCCTTATCCTCATTTTAAAAGCCAGAACTGCATACTTAGATATAATATACAAAATGTCCCCTATTTTGTTTTCTTTACATAGAGACTATGTCCTTTATTAAAGTTACAGGATTTTTTTTCTTTGTATTATTATTTCATTAAATATTTCCCAATTACATATTAGCATTTTTTAAACACTCATTTAAAAAAAAATTCTGAATTCCAAACTGTTCCCCACCCCCTTTTTTTTTTGGCATTTAGTAATTTTTTACATTACATATAAAGTTTTCAGTATTTGTAAGATTTTGAGTTACATTTTTTCTCCTTTTCTCTCCTCTTCCCAAAGCAGAAAGCAATCTGATGTTACCCATGCATAATCATATTAAATATATTTCCATTATTAGTCACGTTGTGAAAGAATCAGAACAAGTCTCCTTCCCCTTTTCCCCTTTCTTTTATTAGACAAGCAACATCACACATGTGAGTCCCCCCATTCTCTTTTTTTTTGGGGGGGGGAAGGAAGGGAGAAGAACGGGACAATCAGGGTTAAGTGACTTGGCCAGGGTCACATAGCTGGTATCAAGTGCTTGAGCTAAGATTTGAATTTAGGTCCTCCTGACTCCAGAGCTGGTATTCTATCTAGCTGCCTCTGTTCCCTCTATTCTTAAATTTTCACTTGAAAACCATTATTCTCCCCTCAACCTGTAATCTTTTATATCCTCCTTCTCTTTCTCCACCCAATTCCTCAAAAAAGCCATTTGTACTTGTTGCCTCTACTACATGTTAATTATATTAAAATACGTGACAAATCGAATATGTGTATACATGTTCTCATTATTTCTCAAACTTTTGCAATTTGACTTTAAATACCATTACTCAACTGTAACTGCTTTCTCCACAATTACCAATAATTTCTTAAATGGACAAATCTGATAATCCTTTCTTAGTCCTTATCCTTCCCAACCTAATTGCTACATTCTTGGCTCATATTTTAGTCTTTCAATGTGGATATTTCCCAAGGCTTTAACTACAGTCCTCTTCTTTTTGCATGTGATCTCTCATCATTAACTCCCATGGTTCATTATCCTTTCTATGCAGAGGACTCGATGATCTATATATTCAGCTCCAGTCTCCTTAGGCTTCAGTTCAAAAAGTTACCTTCCAAAGGGAAATTCTGAAGAAATCTCAAATTTAAAATGTTCTTTTCTGTTCCTACAAATGTTCTCTTCTTGTAGTTTATGTTGAAGGCACCATTATTTTTCCAGTATCTCAGTTTTGTAATCTTAGTATAATTTACTGGCTTTCCACTTTTCCTAAACCCACACATCCAATCAACTAACAATCTTCTGACTTTACAACAACTCTGGCATCTTCTGTATTCATTTACTCATCATCCTAGTTAAGGTCTTCATCACCATTTGTTTGTCTTCTTACAATAAACCTTCTAATTGGTCTCTCTGCCTTAAATCTTTCTCCATACTATCCCTCCTGTCAAAACGATTTTCTCCTTGAATACAGATTTGACCATGTTACTATTCTAATTCAATCAACTCAAGTAGCTTTTTATTTCCTTAAGGGTCAAGTAAAAATTCCTCTGTTTAGTTTAAATGTCCTTTAGAACTTGGCCTCAAGCTATCTTTCCAACCCCAATGAACATCAAACATTTATTGACCTAGCCAAACTTACTTCTCTGATCCTCACCTACATCACTCCATTTCCTATCTTTCTATCTCTGCATTGACCATTTCCTATACCCAGACTGTATTTCTTCCTCATCTCCAACCTAAAGAGACCCACTCTTCTTTTAAGAACAAGTTCAAGCATCAACTTCTGCATGAAACTTTTCCTAATACATCTCTGCTTGTGCCCTTCATCTCAAATTATCCTGTACTGAACTAATTCATAGTTACTTGTAGTAACCCTCTTTGTGTTAATTTTGCATACTTAATTTGTTGTCTCCTCCTTTAGAATGTCAGCTCCTTGTGAATGAGGATTGTTTTATTCATTCTATTTGTATCCCCAGTGCTTAGTATAGTGTATATAATAGACACTTAATACTTAATGAGTAATAATACATTTTATAAAGCTGCACCATAATAAACAATTTAAGTGCAACTGTGCACCATTTTATCTTGTGTCAAAGTAACCTTTAACAGAATATAGTTACCTGCTGAGAGTACTCCATGGTTAAGTCTTGGAACACTTAATGAGGCCAGTTCAATCCAAAGTTGCCTATTAGGGTCATAAAGAGGGCACATACAACGCATCACTGCTGTTGGTTTCCTTGAACTAAAAAACACATATAGAAATTAATTCATTTGCATGTATTTTTTCCTTTCGATCATAGTATAGCCAAATTTCATATCATCAAAGAGTATTACTAAAACACCGTTGTTTAAGTAAAATGTTTTAGAGACAAATTGAAAAATAAACATTTTGCATTCTACTTTACACAGGAAATAATATTCTTTTTGGGGGGGGGCTCTATAGTTTATCCTTCTACCTCTTTATTTTTTATTATTTATTTATTTATATTAATACTTTTTATTTGCAAAACATATGTATGGGTAATTCTTCAACATTAATCCTTACAAAGCTTTCTGTTACAAATTTTTCCCCCTACTCCCCACCCCTTCCCTAGATGGCAGGATATCCACTACATGTTAATTATGTTAAAATACTTGACAAATTGAATATATGTATACATATTTCCACACATCATTTTTGTGCAGGAAAAATCATATCTACAAGAAAGAAGAATCAAAAAAAGGAAACCCAATGCAAACAAACATCAATAGAGAGCATGAAAATGATATGTTGTGGTCCACATTTCACATCCCTCTCTCTGGGTGTATATGGCTTTCTTCACTGGACAATTGGAACTGGTTTGAAACAGGAAATAATATTCTTTAAGTTACTTTTCACGCAACTTATACCAATTACTTACACTCTTTCTTCACCACCAACAGTTACTATGCATTCAGAATAACCCCTGGGTTTGAAAGATGCTAGCATTGCTTCTCCTTGTTGTGGTTGGCTGAGTGGTATATTGCTACATTCTTTGACGATCTCTCGTACTAATGGTTCACTCAACATCTGCTCCCGTAAATAACTGGAGTCTAACCCTGAAACCCATAGAGCTGACATAACATCCTTCATGTGGACCTGAAGAACAAGAATATGAGATTGGGGAGAATGCAGATGGGAAAAAAGGGGGAGGGGGGAAGTAAATAAACATTTTTTAGAATACATAATTTTCCTATAATTCATTAACTCATTGCCCAATTCCCCACCTCCCCCAAATCTAAAATGTACTCAGGATTAAGTCAGATTGTTAGTATTTTATTTTATTTTATTTTTTTTGCTTTTTGCTGAGGCAATTGGGGTTAAGTGACTTGTCCAGGGTCACACAGCTAGGAAGTGTCTGAGACCAGATTTGAACTCAGGTCCTCCTGACTTCAGGGCTGGTGCTCTAACCACTGCGCCACCTAGCTGCCCCTTGTTAGTATTTTATTAAGCAATAATACTGTATTCTTATAGACACACAGCCACAAAAATTGTTGAACTATAATCATAATTATGGTTTTTCCTCCCCTAATAGTATTCCTTCTATTAGTACAGACTACAACACATCTTACTCCTCATTCTTTGTTTCTTGTCACCCTTTGCTCTATTTTCAATTAAATGGCTGCTATTACTACAGAAATAGAGGGAGATTTCCACAAGACTATTGCATTTTAGCTTTTTCAAGGGTCATTACAGCCAAGGACTTCATAATATAATGATTAACTTGATGGTGATGAGTCTCAGACAGTTATACCTTAGACAGTGGGCTGTTACTAGAGATTCATTTGAAGCCTCTCCACCTTTACAGAATGTGCTAGGGCTTGCATTCCAGGATCATCCCATCCTGTCTACCCACCCACAAACCCTACATCTCACCCCATGACATACCAAAGTAGATTATGGGATTCTGGAGTTAGTAGTTTTTTGTTTTACAAATCATCTAGTCCAACCCTTTCACTTTACAGAGAAATGGAGACCTTGAATAGCCAAGTTACTTACTCAAGATTATACACAGTGACTATACACATACACACACACACACACACACACACACAAATACACACACACAATAGTGTGTGTATATATATAGGCCTTCTAATTCCAAAACTAATTGTCTTATCACAACACTGCTCAGAGGAGAATTTTGTTATATACTATGGTCTGCATTACACACACACACACACACACACACACACACACACACACACACACACACACACGAGGTTAATTGATCTAAATTATAATGAACACATCCTTCTTCCCTAAGAAAAAATTACATGTAGAAATAGCCTTATATAGCATATTTGGCCTAGAAAAGGATATCATCAGTCTTTTAACATCTTATAAATAAATCTAGGAAAAAAGTTCAAAGACATTCTTAAAATACTATAAAACTTTTGTTTACCCTTAATGCTGTACTATTTACCTAAAAATACATACAAATAGGGGCAAGCTAGGTAGTGCAGTGGATAGAGCACGAGCCCTGAGGTCAGAAGGACCCGAGTTCAAATCTAGTCTCATACACTTAACATTCCCTAGCTATATGACCCTGGGCAAGTCACTTAACCTCAATTGCCTCAGCAAAAAGAAAATAAATAAATACAAATATGTACATGGCTATATTTTTAATGGTTTACATTGTTAATTTTGAACTAAATTTCTTTTAATTGAACTCAAGACCTAATTTGGATATTTCTGATATTTTATAGTTTACTAACTGGTATATTCTGTGGCTTATCCTTGAATTTATACAGTCTATTTCAAAATCTTTTTTTAATTCTGAAAAATCTATATTAGAACTATTTATAAGCATTATAGATTAACTAGGAGGCAGGATAGTACAATCTAGAGCTCTCTTCAGAGCCACCCCACCTCTTAACAAATCCCACTTAATGATTTCAGTTAGTCATTTAACATCTCAAATAACTCAGGCAATCCTTAAGACTCTAAATTTCAGAGAAGATACTGACCTGGAGAGACAGAATTTCCCCATCAGAGAGTTCCTTTTAATCAAAGGTAATACAATTCAAGAACTTAACAAAGAAATACAAATCTATCTTTAGTATCCTCAACATGCAGTCAAACTCGGGCACAAAGATGAAAAAGAAGAAAGAAAGCCAGAGCATTTTAGTTAAAGGGAACTGTCAATGAAAAGGCAATTGAATGATGGAGAATTATGTTCAAGAATTAGTAACAAAACCAGGGTTGCTGGGCTACAATGTGTTTAGAGGAGAGTAGAGTGTTAGAAGCTTGGAAAGGTAAGAATGGGTCTGGTTGTGGAGGGCACTTAAAATCCAAACAGGATACTGTATTTGTTCCTGGAGGTGAAAGGAAGTCACTATAATTTGGTGGGTAAGGAGGGAATAACATCTTCAAATCTGTACTTAAGGAAAACCACTTTGGCATCTGACTGGGAGAAGCTAAAGATGAGTTGGAGTAGAGTTAATAAAGAGAGCAATATTGGAAAAGATGGGGTGGAGTAGGATCACCTGCTCACGTAAAGGGAGTTGTCTTAGCAAGCAAAAGGACAGCGAACTGATTAGGGAAATGTAACTGACATGCTGTAGTGGAGGCCTAGTTGAGTTTATGTAACACACATTTATAATGAACACCGTTTTATGATTTTCTTCTAGCTTTGTTCAGCAGTAAGTGAATAGGAGTGGAGGGAGAAGATGGTGGGGTATAATTCTAAGGTTGGAGCCTGGCAAGACATAACTACAGATAAAATGAGAAGGAAAGAGACTTGAATGTAGGGTTAAACTGGTTCACCAAGGGGTCAAGATGAGGAAATAAGAAGAGTATAGCTTATATAATGGTAATGGCTTGAGAAAGAATTGTAGTTTAAAAGACCCAGACCCATTTAACAAAAACTGCTGGGAAAACTGGAAAACACTAAGCAAAAATTAGGTGCAGACCAACATCTTATCCTGCATACCAAAATAAGGCCAAAAAGTGCACATGACTTTCATATTTTAGGTGGTGTCATAAACAAATTAGGAGAGCAATGAATAATTTATCTCATCAGATCTAAGGAAAAAAGAATTTATGACCAAACAAAAAACTGAGCATTATGAAATGTAAGATGGAAAATTCTGATTATATTAAATTAAAAGGTTTTTGGATAAACAAAACCAATGCAACCAAGAAAGAAGCTGACAAAATTTTTTTGAGTGTCTCTGAGTCAAATTTATAAGGATGAGTCTTTCCCCAATTGATAAATAGTCAAAGAATATGAATAGTCATACAAAAAAAAAAGCTCCAATTCACTATTGACAGAAAAATGCAAATTAAATTAACTCTGAGGTACCGCCTCACAGCTATCACATTGGCTAATAGGACAGAAAAGGAAAAATGATGTGTTGGAGAGAAAAATTTAAACACTAATGCTCTCTCTTGGTGGAGTTGTGAACTTATTCACCCATTCTGGAGAGCAATCTGGAATTATGCCCAAGGCCTATAAAATTGTACATAGAGAGGCAGCTAGGTGGCATAGTAGATAGAACACTAGCCCTGAAGTCAGGAGGACCTCTGTTCAAATCTGGTCTCAAACACTTAACACTTCCTAGCTGTGTGACTAGGGCAAATCACTTAACCCTAAATGCCTGAGCAAAAACAACAACAACAAAAACAAACAAAAAAACAACCACCACCCCCCCAAAAAAAATTGTACATAGCTTTTGATCTTGCAATACCACTACAAGGTCTGCATGCCAAAAAGATTAAAAAATAGTAATAAAAATATTTGTACAAAAATATTTATAGCAGTTCTTTTTGTAGTGGCAAAGAACTGGAAATTAAGGAGATGTTCATTAATTGGAGAGTAGCTGAACAAGTTGTAGTCTATGATTGTAATGGAATACTACTTGTGTTATTAGAAGTGATGAGTGGGATGATTTCAGAAAAACCTGGAAAGACTCCCACGAACTGATGGGAAATGAAGAGAACCAGAACACTGTACACAGTGATAGCAGTTTTGTACAGTGATCAACTGTGAATAACTTAGCTATTCTCAGCAATACAATGATCCAAGACAATTCCAAAGGACTCATGATAAAAAAAAAATGCTATCTCTTCCCAGAGAAAGAAGAGATGGAGTCAGAATGCAGACTGAATGGTATGCCATTTTTTACCTTTTTTTTTTTTCCCCTGGGTTGCTTGTTTTTTTTTGGTGGCCTGCATTTTCTTTCTTTATAACATGACTAATATGGAAATATGTTTTGCATAAGTGTACATGAAAGATCAGGGAATTTAGAAGTTAATATTTTAAAAAATTAATGTTAAAAGAAAGAATTAGAGGGTGAAAGACAAAAGGGATGACAGGTAGGAAGAGTGATAAAAGATTATAATCAGATAAAGGAATTGTAGAGTTCATGAACAAAGTGGAGGATAACTAGACCAATGCTTGTTTAACTAAGGTGAGGTAGAGGAGTCATTAGAATTGAATTTGATGAACTTTTTCTAACTTTCTCTAACTTACTATTTATTTTAAACAAAACCAAAATTTATTTATTTTTACTTTTAGCTAGGAACTTCTGAAGGAGTTACAAATAATTTTGTTGAAGAACTTAGTATGAAGGCAGACAGACTTGTGACGCAGGCACTGAATTCATTAAAGACAGGAGTATCTTAGAGGTCAGAAGATGGATAATTGAGACTCTTGACTGCGTAATGAATTATCAAATAAACCTCACAGAAGAGTAAGTGATAGTAGTAGAGGTAGAGTCTGGAAGTGACAAAGGGGGAACAATGATTATTTATTGTTTTACCATGGACATCTACAATAAAAGTAATCCTCTTTCATGTAATTAATCTAAGTACTAAGGAAAAGTTAACTATATTGAGACTACAAATGTGGGGTTTATAATTTTCCCAGAAGGGTTTGCTATATTTAATTATCAATAAATGTAAAGACAAATATTTTAAATAGATATCTATATCAAGAAAGATTAGCACCACAAACCTAAAATGTATTAAGAGAAATTAGCAAATTTAATCATGAAAATTCTAAAAAATGTAGGTTTTAATCACAAGAAGAATACATGACTTAGAAAACCTACATAAGGGAAAAGCCACTGAAGGCTCATTTTTCCTGCCTCTCTATCAAATACCTAATTAGTAATAGTAATAGCCTTTCCTACAGAAAACATTCACTGTTATTCTCACTGCACCTAGAACTGTGTGACCATCTCTTCTTTCTGTGCCTCAGTTTCTTTATATAACATTAGGATGTTGGACGAGATTAAGGATTCTTAACTTAAGGCATAGAAAATCTTTTTAAAATTTTGATAATTGCATTTCAGTATGGTAAAATATTATATATTTCATTTTATGCATTAAAAACACTATTATGAAAGTGTCCATTAAATTCACCAGACTTCAAAACAGTTAAAAATAAACAAACAAACAAAACCACTAAAGAATCTCTGGATTAGATGATACCTAAAGTAATTTTCATCTTAGATAATCTATAGTTCTATATTGTTGAATAAGGTTTTTTTTTAAATTTAGCTTCTCCCTAAAAAATTTTTTAACATTCATTTTAAAAAACTTGCATTCCAAATTCTCTCCTCTCCCCCCCCATAATTAGAAATGCAAACAATATAATATCTAACTATACATGTGAAATCATGCAAAACATTTCCATATTAGTCATGTTACAAAAAAGGAAAAGCAAGAAAAAATTGAAAAAAATTCTTCTTTAATCTTGGACTTCCATCAGTTCTTTCTCTGAAGCATTTTTAACCTGAGTTTTTTGGAACTGTCTTGGACCAATGTATTGATAAGAATAGCTAAATTTTACAGTGTTTCTGTTATTCAGAGATGACATCATTATAACATTGTTATTACTGTGTATAACTGAACTAGATTTCTTAAAACACTCTCCCAATTGGCTATATTTGCTACTGTCATGCATAGGAGTTAAAACCCTCCTAACTAAAATCTCTTCCCCCAAAACAAACAAAGAAAACAAACCTACAGGACTTCTGGTCAGAGCCCTAATAGGAACCTCTTAAGTCCCTACTTCTACTCTGAAGTTCTATTCTACTGTCTCCTTATCCTCAGAAGCAGCTAAATAAAGCCCAAGGGAAGCCTCAAATTGTTGGAGTAGATATGTTACTAGTAGCCCATTTGAAACTTATAATGCATGTTGTCTTAAGTACAACATACCAAAGAATGGTTGGATTCCACAGTATAGTTAGGACTTGAGAACAATAATAGATTGTTTTTAAATAGACTTTTGTTTGGCATGGGAATTTATTCACATTTTATATAGCACTGTTTCCCTGGGAGAATGAGTTCAGAATACCATACAACCAACTTACTAAGAAAGTATATTCCAAAAATTCATCAACTATAAAACAGGAATAATATCTCTAACACCTATTGCACAGGCTCAAATGAAGAAATATATACCAAGTGTCTGCAAACCTCAAAGCACTATATTCATGTCAATTACCATTATTAATCTAAGCATGAGTTACTTTTTCCAAAAGAATGAAAGCTCCTTAAGGGCATAGATTGTTTTATTTTGCCTTTATAACTCTAGTTATCACAACTTAGCTTGTTAAATTGAATTCAATTTGTAAGTTGCTTCCATAATAAAATAAAGTAAAATAGTCAAACAGCTAAAATATTCAGAAAGACAAATAAGAAGTTATCAACTTCAAATGACTATATAGTACCTTTCTTATTTCTGAATCATGGGATATCCATCGAATAACTGCTTCGAATACATATCTTTCATTCCCAACATTTAACTTCTCAAGAGAAATCACTTCTTTCAACTTTTGAGGATTTAGTTCTAAGAACTCTTCAGTACTGCTGACATCTCGGAAATGAGTCTCCAGGTATTCCGTAGCAAGATAATGTACATGATGCAAACAGTAATGCAGTGCAAAGTCTCGAATGCCAATGCAGTTCTCAGCAGCAATACAACCTTCCAAAAATTCGCAGCAGAGAGTTTTCAGGTCTGTCAACAGCAACAAGTCTGCTGCTTGAACAACATCTTGGATTGTATCTTCATTTAACCTGATCTGTAAGAATTTTATTTACATATTTTATATTCAAAATCAAATTTCAAACATTTGAAACTAAAAGTACTGCCAAGTTGTAATTTTTTTTAAGCAAAAAAAAGTGAAGGTACCCTGATTAAGAAAAGAGGGAAAAAATGGATAATGTATGCACATTGTGGATAGCTTCCTTCAAGATTCAACTTAAACATAACTTTATGTTGGGAGGCTTTCCCTCACCCCAGAAGCTAATAGGGGAAAGTGCTATCTAATTCCTTTGTATCTATATTATGTGTGTGTGTGTGTGTGTGTGTGTGTGTGTGTGTGTGTCTCCTCCTCCACTCTATTAAAATATATGCTCATTGAGGAAAGAGATTGCCTTTGATTCTTGAGAATGATTATGTCCTGGTTAACTGAATACTCTGGTTAACACAGTATCCCTTAAAATACCACCATTATTGGTGAAAATTTTGTGTTTTTTCATTTTAGAAAAAGCCAGTATATTGAACAAATTTTGACTTAGGATCTTGTAATGCTTCAGTCATTATTTTGAAGATCAAGCATCATGTAATATTTTAGATCTATAAAGCAAAAGAGATAGATTTGAATTTATACTAATATTCAGAATGTCTCAAAAAGTTGCTTTTCAGAAAGATTTATCTTGTTATTTTCACCTAATTGGCTTCCAATTCTAGCTTGAGAACCCTTATCATCTCTTCACTTTTCTCTGAGAGTAATCTCTGTCACTGCTGAAAGATTGTATTATATTTCCAGAATTCCTGATATATTATTAAAAACATCTCACAGAGTAAATACTTAACCTTTAACTTGAAATGGAAAGAAATAATTCCATAGTACTTATTGTCAAAGCAAAATCTGCTTTTTAAAGTATCATCAAAATAGAATTGTAATAATCTTAGACAACAGGAGCCCAAAGTTGCTAGACTCATCTGTCATATGATAAGAACTGGAATATTGTTTAAGTCAAATCAGTATTCTGTTAATGAGACAAAGTTTTCTCAAGATTCATACTTGAAAAAGCAAAAACGTATCACATTGAATAAAACTCTTGCCAGGACCTTTTGTTTGTATTATCATATTGCAGTTACAACTTTTAAATTAAATGGGTGAATAAAATAAGTCAGACTATAAAAAAGTTTTAAAATTTGACCTGGAAGCTAATATGTTGTTCATGGACTTAATTCAAAACAAGCTATATAAGTTAAACTAACTTTCAGTTATGGCTCTGAGACATCCTGGAATATCTTTGATTATTTCACAGGAAAAGACAAAATTGTGCTTTCATAGGAAAGCAAAACCAAATTAACTTAAATTCAGAAGGAACGTCATGAAATAAAATCTAAAGTTCATTAATTTTTGGTGATCATCATTTGACAATGGGCAGGATGCAAACCTGTAACTGAAAAAATGGATAAGGAGAAATGACAAAAAGTAAGGGAATCAAAGAGAAAAGGAAGATTAGTAAAATAAAGGAAAAAAAAGAAAGGATAGAGGTGAAATGACAATTATTACTATACATTAGATACATAAAATCTATTCCAACATAACCAAAGTTTTCCTAGTTGAATGTGATTCAGTCTTTGAACCCACAGCACCTTAAGTGTATATTCCCTTATATTCTTAATATTCTACCTTGTGTTAGTTGTATATGGTTTATTTCCCCTCCTAGATTATAAGACCTTTGAGTGTTATACCTCCCCTAGTGCTTAATTGAACCCAGGCCTTGCATATATAATAGGACCTTAATATTCATTGAATGAAAATATGCTAACATACAATGTCTAAGAAAAGTGTCCTCATAAAATAACATTTTGGGGTAGGGAAAATATGAGTTTAAAAAAACAAAACAAACAAAACAGGTTTCCAATAATTTTTTTTTCCTTACTCTAGAAATTTAGGAGACATAGGGGAAGAAGATATAAACTGGAAAATGAAAATAGGAAAAAATTAAGCCAAGAAAAAGGTACTCCTGTGAGAGTGATCTTAAGTTACTATCTGTAAGATTAAGATAAGCACAAGGTGCATATACTAATCAGTATGGGAGAAACAGAGAACTAGTTCCATAAAATTATTTCTAAAATCCAAGATTCTGATACATAAAACAAGTTTTCAAGGTCAATGGAAACATTGTAAACTCTAATCCTTCTAAAAGGTTGTAGGAATTAAAAAGAAAAAGAAAAAAAAAAAACCCTGGAGGCAACAAGGTAAGCCTTTTCCTTTTCCTTTTTTTTTTTTTTTTTTTTAAAAAAGCCTTTTCCTTATATCACTGGAAATATGTTGGGAGCAAGAATCAAAACGGCAAATTGGAAAACCACAGCTTCCTTAGGCTTCAACTTCTGCATCTGTAAAGTCAATTATTTTGACAAGATGGCTTCTGAAGTTTGTTTACAACTCCACTTCTGCTGGAAGCAGGGTTGGAAGGATGTTAGGCTAAATAAGAGTTCTGGAATGATTTCTCTGAAGTTCCATTAATCAGCAAATGATACACATATACTACCTTAATTCTACTTAAACTAAAATAACAGTAGTTGTGGATCTTCACTATATAACTAATGAAAGGAAACCCTCCCCCTCAGCTTGAGGAGTGTTTAGATCTTCTTTCCCTTCTGTTTTTCATCATACCTGTCCGCTGAAGATGTAATCCAGAATCTCTCGCATAACCATTACTGATATTCCTTCAAGTTCAATTTTATAAGTTGATCCATCGTCTTTTGGAGGATTATAGTTTAATTTTGTCCTAGGAAAAAGGAATAAAAACTATTGTTAAGAAATCTCTCAGTTAAAATACAACAGTGAATAAATTTTTATGTATAAAATACTCCAGATTATAATAACTTTTTTTTGACAAAAAAAAGCCCCAAAAACTATTACCTTTAAAAAAAATCAATTTAACAACTTTAGATTTGTAAAACTTTTAAAAGCCTCCAATTTTTTTTTTTTTTTTTTTTTTTTTTTTTTTTTTTTTTTTTGGAGATTGAAAGGATGCCCATTGATTGGGGATGGCTCAATAAACTGTGCTGTGTGTTTATGATGGTATATTATTGTTCTATGGGAAATAATGAGCAGGATGCTCTCAGGAGGAAAAAAAAAAAAAAAACACAACCCTGGAAAGTCCTCTGTGAAGTCAAGCAAAGTGACATGTACTATATACAAAGTAATAGCAATGTTCTGGGATGACCAGCTGTGAATGATGTTGCTATTCTAAGTAGTAAAATAAACCACAACTATTCTGAAGGACATGATGAAAAATCCTATCCATGCCCAAAGCAGGAACTGATTATGTCTGAATACAAATTGAAGCATTCTCTCTCTCTCTCTCAAACTTAATTTTTCCTGAGAGTTTTTATTTTCATTAGTGTGGGAGATTTTTTTTCACAATGACTTTTATGGAAATGTTTTCATAACTTCATAGTGGTTTCTTAATTGTGAATAGAAAAGGGAGAGAACCTAGAACTCAAAAATTTTAGGAACAAATGCAATTTTTTTTTGTTTTGAATGTAATTGAGGAAAAATATTAAGTAAATAAAACAAAACCATAAAAAACCCTCCTTATTAAACCTTTTTATGGTTTTAGAATTCCTATACCATACAATACATAGAAAATCAGTCTCAAATCAGAAGACCTACTGGGTTCAATTTAAGACTTTAAAACAGGGGTGGGGAATCTTTTTTCTGCAAAGGCCATTTGGATATTTATAATATCATTCATGGGCCATACAAACAAGCAACCCTATATATTATACACTTCCCTCTATTAAGTTATTATAATATGATGTAAATGTAAATATAATACATATTGCATGACATTAAACTGTATCAGATTGACCAACAGCCCCTCCCCAATAAATTGTATCATTTGGCATGCTTCCTAAAGTTTCATTCTTTTCACACCATCAGCTATCTTGTCCTTTACTAGTTGTTGCTGCCCTGCTCTCTAATAGGGTTTCTATATCTTGGACTTCTAGAGTTCATGAACCTGAGAAAGGTAGTCTTTTTATCTTTGCCTGTCCTTGCCCCAACCCTGACCCTGTAAATTGGCGATTAAAATATAAATTATCCCACTAAATATAGCTAGGCCCCACCATTGTTTAACTTCCCAACAGATCTGGCCATCCCTTGAATCCCACTTGCAACAAGTTGCTTTATGAATAGAAGAGTCAGGGAACCACCTTAAATATCAACTCGCCCCCTCCCAATGAGTTCCCCAGACCCAAATCCTCCTTTCCTGGCCACCACTCCCCTATGTTAAATTTGTTGTTCCATATTAAAATGTCATTTCCTTAAGGGTATGGGCTGAATTTGTATTTCTAGTACTCAGAATGCCAAATATACAATATAAGCTTAAAAAATGCTTAATCATTCATATAAGTGACACTATGAAGCTCATGACATGAGTTTGCTTCAACTGTCTATCAATGCAGATGCTCACAAAGGTTCCCTACGTCTATTACTTCAAAAGGCATAGTACTAAGAAACAGCAAGCTCACTGAATAATTATACTAAAAGAATTCTAATTGTGAAGTAGAATGGAAGCCTGCCACAAAACCTGTCCCTATCCTGTTTGTCTTGTTATAGAAATTTGGATGAAGATAAAAAGCATTTACCATATTCATGAATAATAATATCAAGAAAGAGCTGAAGCTGGAAGACAGAATTTGAATTAAAATCTCAAACACATTAGAAAGCTGTGTGGACTAAATTCAAAATTAAACTAAATTTAGTTAGAGAAAAAAATGCATTTGGCTGGCTCTTATGGCAAAAATTAATTGTAATTACATGGAACCTGGCTTAACATACACTCATATGAAAAAGACCTTAGTTGACTAAATTCAATGTGTGCCAGTGTGAATGAAAAAATGAAATAATAAAACCTTCTTTGGGTTTTAAACTCTAGCTTCTTTTATGGTTAGAAACAGGATCATAAAATAGTAAGTAGGGCACAGAGAAGTTAAGTGATTGCCAATGTCCTGTAATATCACAGAAGAAGTCAATCAGGTAATTAGTAAGAATTCCCTCATACCTCATAAAGTCAAGGCCTTTACCTGCATCATAGAAAATATTGAGTATATTTCTTCCCTCCAAATACCAAATAGATATCTGCTGGAGACTTGAGAGTCAGTGTTTCTTTCTTTGTCTCTCTGTCTCTCCCTTTATAGGTATATGTGTGTGTGTGTTCCCAAATTTGTTTCCCATCCCAATCATCCATCACATTCTGTTAAACCTGCCCTTGTTCTATAGGGAAAAGAAAAACTGCACTCAGAACCACACAATCCAAAATGGACAGTAATGTAGTACTGCTGCCAAGACTAAAGCACACTCAACTTTAAGGATCAGTGAATTCATTAATCTGTGTAGTCTTTTCACCAATGCGGATGACAACTTCTCTATGCCTTAGTAGCCAGGTTTTATAAATGTCTGTGCAATTAACAACAACAAAATCATTATGGGAATGGGATCTCCTTCCCTCCCACTCCCCAAATTTATTACTTATTTTTAGCATTCTTTTTTTTTTTAATTGAAGGTTTCAAATTTTCTCCCTCCTTTCAGTCCCTCCTCCACTCACTGAGAAGGTGAACAATAAAACATCTATATGGTGATAAAACATATCAACATATTAGCCATATTGCAAAAAAAAGAAAAGAAAAGAAAATTAAAGAAAAAGGTAGATTCCTAAGTGCTCTAATAATGATA
Source organism: Myrmecobius fasciatus (assembly GCA_023553655.1). Classification (NCBI taxonomy): domain Eukaryota; kingdom Metazoa; phylum Chordata; class Mammalia; order Dasyuromorphia; family Myrmecobiidae; genus Myrmecobius; species Myrmecobius fasciatus. The sequence continues at coordinate 198,468 of JAJPUD010002151.1, forward strand.
AAGTTCTTAGGAATTTATGTATCATCTTCCTATGTAGGATCCTATATTGGATCCTTGATGATTTCTCTTTCATGTTTATTTTTTTATGCTTCTTGAGTCCAATGTTTGACTATCAAATTTTATTTTTAGATTTGGTCTTTTATCAGGAATAGTTAAAAGTCTATTTCATTAAATATCCATTTTCTCCCTGAAGGATTAAACAGTCAGTTTTCACTTAATGAGGCTCTGCAGCTCTGTGCCTCCCTGTAGCCAGAGAATGGTTTCAATGTCCTGTCACAGTGCTTAAAGCAAACAACCCCTGAAATATATTCTTCTTGACTTGGGAGTTTTAGAATTTGGGAACAATATTCCTGGTAGTTTTCAGTGATTAGTAGAGTCTTTCTAGTTTAACTTCTGGTTCTAAGACATGAAGGCAGTTTTTCTTTGTAGCTTCTTAAGTTATCTTTTTCAAATCTATGTTCTAGGTTACTTGTTTTTTCAATGAGATATATTACATTTTCTTCTATTTTTCATGTCTCATGAACTCGCTTGCTTCCAATTATCCATTTCTAATTTTTAAGAAATTATTTTCTTCAATGAATTTTTGTGCCTTCCTTAACCCCAAATTCTGGCCAATTCTTTAAGTCCTTTTCTTCAGTGAATTTCTGTAACTCCATTTGGCCTACTTTTTAAGGTGTTATTTTCTTTCTTTTTTTTAAAATCTCTTACCAAGCTGTTACTTTCTCTTCATATTTTTCTTGCATCACTTTCACTTCTTTCCCCAATTTTTCCTCTTCCATTGTTATCTTTCTTTAAGCTTTCAGCAATTCTTATTGGACTTGTCTTGAAGGACCCCAGTTCTTGTGGCTCTGATCACAGTGATCAGGATCCCTTCTTTGTGGCCCTGATTTCTTTATGTTCTTCTCCACCTTGAAACTGCTACCAAAACTATATATAAAACAAGAGAGTCGCCAAATAGTTGGAGAAAAGGGTCTCCTATAATCTCTTTCTGACCAGTTTTCTAATTCTCTTGCCATCTCTGGGTTGAGAGCTCTATATAATGCTATAGCCTGTCATAGCTGCCTTTGTAGTCCACAGTGAGTGTTGTTGTTTTGTTGCTTTTCCTCTGGGTAGGTCTCTACCCTGATGCCACAGAGCTTTCTTGTCAATGTTTTAAGTTGCTTTATATTGGCAAAATTATGACTTTGACTTTTATTGTCTTTACCATTCCAGAAATTTAATATAAGGCACTATTTTTAATGTTGTTTGGAAGGATATGTTTAGAGAGTTTGGTTGCTGCCTCTATTCCACCTTGGCTTTCCTTCTCCCTCATTTCTTTTAGAGAAACAACATGGTTAAGTGTTCTTACTGAACCAGAAAGTCAGAAAATCTGCATTTGCCCAAATATTCCACAAATTTCTGTGATGTCAGACAAGTGGATTTTTTCACATGCAAAATGAGATAGCATCACAAAAAAACCCTAAAATCCCTCCCAATATAAAACCTCTTCTTCTGCAACAACATCTGAAAATGCAGCAGTTATTTTAGCAAAATCGTAATTTCAGAGCATAGCCTTGAGTAGCCCTAGATCATAAACTCCGGCCAAAAATTATCTAGGACCTGCAAATATCCATGTGCATATTGTATATTTTTTTTTTGCCACATATTTTCTGGTCATGCATTGCTTATTACCAACTATGTGAGAACAAACAACTTCAAACAACTAAAACATGTGGGGATTAAAATTTTACATCCACATTCTTTTAGAGTTGCTATGAGGATAAAATGAGACATTTTGCAATTCTTAAAGTGCTATAGAAATACTATCTATTATACTGCAATACTTTAGTGGATCTTTAGGCATTCATTCCTACCAGTATCAACAGCTTTACAATGCTTCTAATTGTGTTGATTTTTGTCCATAATTCTATATGAATCTTCCCTTGAAGACAATAATTCAGATAGCTAGCATTATAAAATGCTTCAAGGCTTGCAAAGTATTTTACAAATATTAATCACATTTATTCTAACAACAACCTTATAATGTAAGTGCTATTATAATCTTCATTTTATACATGAGGAAAATGAAGCAAACAAGAGGCTAAATGATTTGCCCAAGGTCACTCATTTGTTTTCAGACATGTTTTGACCTCAGGGCTTCTTTATTTTAAGTCCAGTGCTCAATACACTGTGCGCCATAGAGCTGCTTTGTATTATGATCAATTCATTGGAGATCTGTCTTTCTGCAGGTCTTTTAACATTTTGTGGCTATAAGTAAAGCACATGAACTGTCCAACTGTTCTTGACACTTGCCTACACTTTTAATTAAGCTCATTTCCATTTTAAATGATTCTTTTTAAATAGCCATTTCCCAATATATGCTTCTTCAGGGAATCCATCCTTGAAATTACACAAGAGTACCGAATATATTACCTACATATGGCAGAGTTTGCAACGTTTTGTACCTGTAGTTTTTACCTCTACTTAGAAAAAGGAAACATGTTTCAACCTATTTTCTGGAACCAAGAATACTCCCTGCAACTAATCCGAGTTCTGCTGTCTTTTAACAATACTTCAATTTATATTATAGCTGTCACTGCAAAATTTGAAGAATATTTGCTTTTTTTCCATTCAGTATCACTTTATACATATTTCCAAATTTATCTACATTTCTCTGTTGTATATGACTCAAATATATTCCATTCCATTCATATCACAACTTGTTGAAGCATTCAATTCTGGACAATTACCTCCTTTGCCATGTTTCACTACTATAAGTATTATGATGATTTTTGCTATATATGGGAACTTTCTTTTCTTATGGAGGAAAATAAGGATACTTTTTTTCCCCTGAGGCAATTGGGGTTACTTAAGTGATTTGTGCAGGGTCACACAGTTAGGAAGTGTTAAGTGTATGAGACTAGATTCAAATTCAGGTCCTCCTGACTTCAGGGCTGTGCTCTATCCACTGCGCCACCTAGCTGCCTCTAAGGATACTTATTTTTCTATAAAGTGTTATCTCCTACTATCAGGAGTAGGATCAAAGACTATGAACAATTTAGTAACTTTTCCTACCAATCTGTCCAAATAATACATGTTACTGATTTTATATATATATACTGATATATATATATATACATATATATATTTTTTTACTACTTCTTGTGAACAAGTAATCAATCATTGGTAATGAACACCTCTTTCTCTATTGTCTGTTTCTAGTCAGATATTCCCTGGATGATTTTTAACCTACTTCTTGCACATAAATCATCTTTTTTTTTTTTTTTTTTGCTTTTTGCTTAGGCAATTGGGGTTAAGTGACTTGCCCAGGGTGTCACACAGCTAGGGAATGTTAAGTGTCTGAGACCAGATATGAACTCAGGTCCTCCTGTCTTCAGGGCTGGTGCTCTATCCATTGCACCACCTTGCTGCCCCAACATAAATCATCTTAACATGTCTTACATCTGTGATTAAAAGGATAGCAAAAAGATGAATCACCTGCAATTTTGTTTTTTTTGAGGTCATGGTGTTTCATAATTCTAACTCATAATACAACATCAATATGGACATGGCAGCACTTAACCTGGCTCAACCTAGGACTTTCAAGTTCCTAGTTTTCTGTTCTGAAAGTTGTAAAAGGCCCTGAAAATGCAGGACTCTTAAGATCTATGATTACCTTAACCGCAATGTAAGAACTTGATGAGACCAAGTGAGGTGGACTATACCAAGGAAAAGTCCAGCACAGTGCACTGGAACTATGAGTTGGAGAAAGATATAATAATTTTTTTTATAGAATTTAGTATCTTTACAAGTCCGAATCCCCAGATAACCCAAAAGGAGAGAGTAACATTATAAAACAACTTCAAGCAAAGATTCAAAATAAAAACTGAACTACTACATGAATCCCTAGAAGAAATAAAATAAGAGGTTGAAAAAGTTTTGAAGAAAAGAACTGGAAAGAGAATAGCTCAGAAGAAAAAGTGATAAGCAAATTAACAGAGTACTCTAAAATTAGGATAGACTAAAAAGAAATTAATAACTCCATGAAACAATAAGAAATATTAGAATAAAAATCAAAAGATTTTCAAGGAGACAGATCTTGCAGTGGACCGAAGACAAATAAAGGCTATCTCAAAATAAATAAAACAATTGCCCTGGAAACCAGGTGAAGACAACATCTTAGATGTATTTCAAGATATATATGAAAAATTTCTAAGTCTATTAGAATCAAAATAAGATAAAAGCAAAATGGAGATAGAAATAATCCACTGATCACTTCCTGAAAATAAGTTTAAAGGGAGAAATTTCTAAATCATCATCAAAATCCAGAGAAAAAAAATTTAAGCAGCCAAAAAGAAGGAATTCAAATACCAAGGAATCACAGAATTCACACTAGACCTAATTGTTATAAATGACAGAAGCTCTCTCTCTCTCTCTCTCTCTCTCTCTCTCTCTCTCTCTCTCTCTCTCTCTTCCCTGAGGCAATTGGGGTTAAGTGACTTGCCTAGGGTCACACAGCTAGGAAGGGTTAAGTGTCTGAACCCAGATTTGAATTCAGGTCCTCCTGACTTCAGGGCTGATACTCTATCTACTGCATTACCTAGCTGCCCCCAGAAGCTCTCAAAGTCCAATTTTTCCAAAAGAAAAAAATAGTGGTGGACTTACAATAAAAAACAAATTATCATATGAAACAGAACATAATTCTACAGGAACTTTTAATGCAATAGGGGATTTTAAACCATTCCTTTTGAAAAGATCAGAGAAGATGAAGTTTGAAATGCAAACACGAGTTCCATGAAACCACCTCATCTTTTCCTGACCAGATAAAGATCCGAATCTAATTCTCCCCAACTCTTCTGTCCTCCCCCCAAAGTATGGTATAGGAATATATACAATTCAATAGGGAAGTAGGTGAGAATTCAGGAAGAAGGATTAAGGAGATTAAGAAGAATAATTCTGAGGAGGGAATCATCACATGCAAAATAAATTTTAAGAGTGTTCAACAAATGGAAAATGGACAATTTTCATATGAAGAAATTAAAACCATCCATGGTCATACGAAAAAAAAGCTCTATATCACTAATTATAGAAATGTAAATTAAGACAACTCTGAAATATCACTTTATACCCCTCAGACTGGCTAAGAGGACAGAAAAAGATAATGATAAATGTTGGAAGGGATGTGGGAAAACTGGGAAACTAAAGCATTATTGGTGAAATTGTGAAATGATTCAACCATTCTGGAGAGCAAATTGGAACTATGTCCAAAGGGTTATAAAGCTGTGCATACCATTTGATCCAGCAATGTCACTTCAAGGTATGTATCCCAAAAATCACAAAAGAGGTAAAAGTACCCACATGTGCAAAAATGTTTGTAGTAGTTCTTTTTGTAATGGCAAGGAACTAGAAATGGAATGAATATAATAGAATATTAATGTTCTGTAAGAAATTATGAGCAGGTTAATTTCAGAAAAGCCTGAAAAAGACATTACATCAACTGATATTGAGTGAAGTGAGCAGAACCAGAAGAAAATTGTACACAGTAACAGCAAGATTATGTAATAATCAACTATGATAGACTTATCTCTTCTCAGTAATATGGTTATCCAAGACAGTTCAATAGACATGGGATAGAAAATGATAATCACATTCAGAGAGAGAACAATGGGCATGAAATGTGGATTGAAGCTTAGTATTTTTCACTGTTTTGGGGAGTTTGCTTTTTCTTGTGGTTTTTTTCCCTTTTGACCTGATTTTTCTTTTACTACAGGAGAGATATGGAAATATGTTTAAAAGTACTGTATATGTATAACTTTTGCATATGTTTGAATAATCATCGTACATGTATAAGTACGTATACATCAGATTACTTGCTATCTTGGGATAGGGGAAGCAAAGGAGGGAACAAGAAAAAATTTGAAACAGAAAAACAAAAATGAATGTTGAAAACTATTTTTACATGTATTTGGAAAAATAAAATACTATTGAGGAAAAAAAACCAAAAGGAAACGGCTAAATAAATTGGAATGTGAATGTGTCACAAAAAAGAGGAAAAGACAATTTTATACACACACAAGTATCATTTAGCATAAACTAATGTAGAGTAAAGTGATAAGAACCAGGAAAACAATGTACACAAAGAAAACATTAAAACAACAACAACTACTTAAAGCAATGACTAGGTCCTTAGAAAGCCCATGATGAAACATTTTAATACTTCCTGAAAGAGAAGCTAGGGATCCAATATGCAGGGACATATATTCTTGGACCTGACCACTCTGGGGATTTGTTTTGCTTGATGTACTTGTTAAAAGCATTTACAAGCAAGTTTTATTTGTTTCTTTTTTTTTCCTTTTCTGTTCTGTTTTAATTGTGGAGATGGTGGTAAGATAGGGAGTTAGCAAATGGTGTCACAAAAATTGAAACCTGTAAGAAATGTACCAACACTGAAGGAAGTTCAAAAGAAATCTCAGATAAGCAGGACAGTTTTTAAAAATTTTAATTTTATTTATATATACAAATACACACTCCCATGCAAAACAGAGAGTCAGGGTTGCTTATATAATCCTCTTTTTGTGTTCTGCCATTTGTACAGAAAATTTTTTGAGGGAAGGAGAGGGTCAAACAGAAAGTAATGAACAGATCACCAAGATATTCCATACAAAAAAAATTATTCTGTGTTGACCTGGACACAGCAGCTGTAGATCAATAGTATGATCAAAAGGAAAGATTATTATGACAAAGAATCAAAGTCAAAGGTCAAGAGAGGGACTAAAATGAGGGAGCAACAAAGCATAGAACAAAGACAAAATGAAGTAAATTCAGACCTCATTCTTCACAAGTCATCTGAATGGTGCAGCCTGTGTGGGTAGATTTTAGGTTAAGGGGAGAATGACACTTGATGGTTACTTTCTAGTCTGGTGAAAACTCACATTGTGGCAAATTTGGGAGTAATGTAAACTGAGATGTAAATTAAAAGTAGAGGAGCAGATAAAGATAAACAAGGAAAAGGAGGTAGAGAGGCAAAACCAAAAAAAAAAAAAAAAGGAAAACTTTTTTAAATTAAAAGACAGCATTTTAGATCCACATGTGCAAAAATGTTTGTGGCAGCCCTTTTTGTAGTGACAAGAAACTGCAAACTGAGCAGATGCCCATCAGCTGGAGAATGCCTGAATAAATTATGGTATATGAATGTTATGGAATATTATTGTTCTATAAGAAACGACCAGCAGGATGATTTCAGAGAGGCCTGAACAGACTTACATGAACTGATGCTAAGTGAAATGAACAGAACCAGGAGGTCATTGGACATGGCAACAGCAAGATTATATGATGATCAATTATGATGAATGTGGCTCTTTCCAACAGTGAGGTGATTCAGGCTAGTTCCAATGATCTTGTGATGAAAAAAACCATCTGCACCCAGAGAGAGAACTGTAGGAACTGAGTGTGGATCACAACATAGCAGTCTCACTCTTTTTGTTGTTTGCTTGCATTTTATTTTCTTTCTCATTTTTTCCCTTTGACTTGATTTTTCTTGTGCAGCAAGATAATTGTATAAATATGTATGGATATATTGGGTTTAACATATATTTTTACTATGTTTAACATATAATGAATTACTTGCCATTTAGGGGAGGAGATGAGGGAGAAAACCGGATCACAAGGTTTTTTAAAGGTTAAATGTTGAAAAATTATCCAGGCATATATTTTGAAAATAAAAAGCTTTAATAAAGAAAAATCCACCTCGGTAGATTACAATTCAAACTGCTTTAACTGCTTTTTGGTGGACTTTATCCAAATGTAATGTGCATATAATTTTTTCTTTTAAAGCTTTTTTTCATAAAGAATTCTGTAGAAATAAAAATGAGGACAATTCTAAAGATGTTTTAAATGTCTCCAATCATGCCATTGATTATTTAAATGATTAATAAAAAAAGTCAATGAGACCTTTTTTTTTTTTTTTTTTTTTTTTGGCAAGGTAATCCAGTTTAAGTGACTTACCCAGGATCACAGTGTCAAATGAGTAAGGGTAGGTACATTTGAACTTAGGTCCTCCTGATTCTAGGGTTGGTACTCTACTGCGCCATCTAGCTGTCCTCAAGAGTATTATTTCTTTAAAAAGTTAAGAACAATTAGGAAAATGAATAGACCTGTGATTTCACTGATATAGGGGAATCCTCAAATAATGAAGCACTCTCTCTCAATGAAGATCCAGCAGCACCTTATCCTTAACTCATAGTCTTAGAAACTTTTAGAGTACTGCTTAGTTAAGTTTAGGGCCACCATAACTCAGTCTTAGAAACTCTTAGAGTACTGCTTAATTAAGTTTAGGGCCACATAGCCACTCAGCTATGAAACTTGAAGAACCTTCTTGTTTCTGAGACCAGTTTTCTTTTATTCTGTGTTATCTTCTCTCCAAAGATTTACAGAAGAGGGAGTCATGAGAGCAAAGGCAGAGATTCACCTGATCTCTTCCAAATTCCCCTCAAAACAACTTTAAAAGAAACTCTTCAAATTAAATTCTGGAGTGGCAGAACTATTAAAAGGTTGGGTTGAAATAATTTTCCAGTTTCTCAAAATTTAAGTCAGCAGGAAAGGTCTCTCAGGAGAGTGGTGGTCAGAACCAGAGCTCAGCACAGATCTCACAGTGCAGACCACACTAGGGTGCCAGCAGTAAACTTTAGAGGCAGTTCACTAACAGCAGCAGCAACAATAATTTCAAAATCTCTCAACCCAGACAACTGGTCAGAAGGATATTACAGGGACCCCTTTGCTGGCACTGGGTGCAGAACCTGTCATACTGAACATATACAAGTTTTGGGTTGTAGTCTCAGAGCTATGAGGAGCACTAATTCACTAGCACTTGTGGTCACAGGTGTGCAGAGGCCCTGGTCACAGTTCCAGAACAGTAAACAGTGCTTGTGGTCAATCACAGCTCAGAGGGCAGACCAGGAAAGCAGTGACCACACCTCTCTTTAGATCATATCACCTTGAAAGAACCAAAAATCTGCTGAACCTCAGAGTTAGCTCTAAAGACAGCAGGAAAAAAAACCTAAATCTTGGGACAGTGGTTTCTCCATTCTAGGAGCAAAGCCTAATCTAAACATAAAATCATAAGTCAAGAAATAAGCTGGAAAAATAAGCAAACAAAAAACCTAACCTCACATCCTAGAACCAGCAGGTAAAATAGAAATTTAAAGATCTACAAATCATCTCTTGAAAGACATCTCAAAATGAAATTTCCCAGAAATATTATAGACCAATTGCAGAACTCTCAGATCAAGGAGAAAATATTGCAAGCAGCAAGAAACCAACAATTCAAGTATCATGGATAGTCAGGATAACACAAGATTTAGCAACTTTTACATTAAGGGGGCTACATACAAGAGGGCTTGAAATGTATTTTGGGAGTCAAAGGACCTAGAATTATAACCAGGAATAACCTTCAAAAGAAAAAAAAATTCGGACATTCAATGAAATGAGAGAACTTTTAAGAATTTCTGATGAAAAGTCTATAGTTGAATAGAAAATGTGACTTTGAAATACAAAATTCAAAAGTTGCAGGAAAACAAGAAAAAAAATCATAAAGGATTCAACAGGTTAAGATGCTTACCTTCCTACAAGAGAAAATGACACTTAAAACTCCTAAGAAATTTATCATTGTTAGGATACTTATATAAGTATAAATAAACAGAGGATATGGTTGTAAGTTGATTATGATAGGTTGATTTTTTTAAAAAATGTTTTTAAAGCTCCTTTTTGAGCTTTTTCACAAGTTCTTTCCCAGTTTTCTTTGGGATTTTGCCCAGAGGTGTTTTGACATTGTTGTCCTCCTGAATTTGTGTTTTCATCTTCACTGCTCATAATAGTCATCTACTCTCTCTCTCTCTCTCTCTCTCTCTCTCTCTCTCTCTCTCTCTCTCTTCTTTCAAATTTGAGCTCTTTTCCCTGGGTGGAAGGAATACTGTCCTTAGCTTCTTGTGCCAGTGGTAATCACTTGCTGTTTACTTGGTGCCACATTGACATGTCCCTGAGACCCACAGGGAACCCTGGTGTCTGGCACTGGCTGAGTGGATGGGATGAGCAATGATTAGTATTGTTGGAGACTGGCAGCTTACCTGGTGCTGAGCTGGGGTCCTACTGCTAGTATCTAGCATGTGCTAAGCCCAACTGAGGTGTTTATGTGTTTCTTTGGGGCTACATTGAAGCATGTGGGGGTCTGGCCTCTGTAATTGCCTGAGACTATGCCAGAGCATGTAGTAATTTCCCAGAGTGGTCATCTGCAAGCCCCTATATAGGGGGGGTCTTGGTATTGGTGTCTACCTGCTTCACCATATCTGGGGCTCAGGCTCTCTTGCTGATTTGCTATTTGAGTGTGCTGCTGACTCACTGAGAAGTTTCCTGTCTTGGACTTCTTCCCCTCTTCTTATCTGAGTGAAAGGGACCCTTCCTTTGGATTCTTCATGTTTCCTAGGCTGTCTGCTTCTTGGTTCCACTACCCTAGGACCTATCTTGGGTGGGTACTATTTTATAGTTGCCTAAAAGTAAACATGGGAGGATTACAGCAATTCATTGTTTACTCCTCCGTCTTGGCTCCCAGCACTAGAATCATGAAGAAGCAGCTTTCAGACAAAGTAATCAAAGCTATCTCTAGACATAAAAACATGTTCTAAATCACTAATGATTAGAAAAAGGCAAACTAAAACAACTCTGAGCTACCACCACACACCTATCATTTCAGCTAATATGCAGAAAGGGAAAATGGCATATTGGAGAGGATGTGGGGAAACTACAACACTAATAAACTGTTGAACTTTTATACTGATTTAACCATTCTGGAAAGCAATTTGGAATTATGTCTAAAGAGCTATAAAATTATGCATATCCTTTTATAAAGTAATACCACTATTAGGTCTTCATCTCAAGAGATTGAGGAAAAAAAAAGGAAAAGGACTTATATGTGCAAAAATATTTATAGTAGCTTCTTTAAGGGTGGCAAAGAATTGGAAATTGAGGGGATGTTTATCAATTAGGGAATGGTTGAACAAGTCGTTGTACATGATTATGATGGAATGGAATACTATTGTACTATAAGAAATAATTAGCAGGATGCCTCAAAAAAACCTTGTAAGAATTAGATGAACTAATACAAGATGAAGCGAGTAGAACCAGAACACTGTAACAGCAATATTGTACAATAAAATTCCAAAGGACTTATAAAAGAACTGTTGAAGCCTGAATGCAGATTGAGACATATTTTTAAAACTCCATTTTCTTTTTGGGAGTGGTAGTCTGGGGCTTTGTGTTTTCTTTTACAACACAGCTAATATGGAAACATCCATAATTATATATGTATAATATTTATTATATTGCTTGCTTATAGCAGGGGGGAAGGGGGAATAGAGAGAATTTGGAGTTTAAAATTTTTAAAAAGGGAATGTTAAGCACCAAAACACAAAAATCTTTAAAAAGACATTTAGAATGGGGCAGCTAGGTGGAGCAGTGGATAGAGCACCAGCCCTGAAGTCAGGAAGACCTGAGTTCAAATCTGGTCTCAGACACTTAACATTCCCTAGCTGTGTGACCCTGGGCAAGTCACTTAACCTCAATCGCCTCAGCAAAAAAAAAAAAAAAAGACATTTAGTGAGTGAAATAAGCAGAACCAGGAGAACATTATACACAGTAACAATAAGACTGTGTGATGATCAACCATGATAGACTTAGCTCTTCTCCACAATATAGTGTTCCAACAGATGATTCCAATAGACTTATGATGGAACATACCATCCACAACCTGAGAAAGGACTATATAGAGTAATTGTGGATTGAAGCATAGTCTTTTTAACTTTTTGGCTTTTTCTTTCTTGGGGTTTTCTTTTTTGTTCTTTTTTACCCCCACAACATGACAAATAAGAAAATGTTTAAAAGCACTAAACATGTATAACCTATATAGTATCATTGCTTATTGTCTTGGGAAGGGAGGGAGAAAAAAAAATTTGGAACTCAAAATCTCACTAAAGTGAATGTTGAAAATTATCTTTTCAAGTAATTGGAAAAAACAAAATACTCTTAAAATGAAAAAAAAAACACATTTACAGAAGGAAATTGTTTTCATTATGCAATTTCTGAAACAAAGAAACAAGTACAGATTTAAAAGGGAGCCTAAAATGAAGATGTTTGGTAAATAAGGAATGTAGACGTTAATTGGGGTGATTCAGTGATGATAAATCCTTACATAAGCACATGATTATTTACCAAAGCATAAGGCTTGTTTCTGTTTTTGTTTTTGCTGAGGCACCTGGGGATAAGTGACTTGCTCAGGGTCACACAGCCAGGAAGTATTAAATGTTTGAAGCACATTTGAACTCAGGTCTTCCTGACTTCAGGGCTGGGACTCTATCTACTACCCCAACTAGCTGCCTCCCTGTTTTTGTTTTTTAACCAAAGGCTGATACTTAAAGGAAAAGCACTGGTTACCAAGAAAACTGATTGCTGATGTTAAGCAACAATTAGCTAGTTCTTTACGTGTTTTAGACATGAGAAATTCTTTTTTTAAAAAATTTATTTCCAAGCTATTTAAAAGGTTTTTTTTTAAATAACTTAGTTATTTCAGAAGATTTAAAGGAGATTTAAAGTAATTTTTCCCATCTGCATAATTTCCTACCTGCTCTACTATCTTTTTCAATGTTCAAACTCTAAGACAAGATTCTCTTGCCCAAATATTCAATTAATGCCTTAGAAGTTACTTAAAACTGAAGGCTAGGCACTTGAAATGTCAATTCTGCTGTAATTTGGTTTTACCAAGGGGAATGTTTTCATTGAGATACAAAAGTTCTCAACTGCTATCACCAAATTAAATTCAATGGTTATCAATAAGTGGGATGTAAGATCTAATTTTACTGATTTTTTTCTAACATGTTTTCATCACTTGGGAGTAGGTAAAAAAATTGATAAATAGATAGGAGTGTTGGGAAAACCTCATGACAATTTTAAGTATTTAAGATAGAAATCTATTTTTAACGATTACCATGATGTCTAAATGAAACTATTTCTTAATAATTCTGGAATCCAAAAGCTGAGAATGGAAATAATATACTTTGGGTACCGGGTACACATTAATTTTAACAAACCTTTATGCAAAGTTTAAGACTTTAGATATGTAAAATTTACCTTTTGCTTTCCTGTTCTTTGCCATTCTAAGGACTTATACTTTGGTACACTGAATTATATGATTTCACCTGATGATTACATTGTTTTTTCATTCATTACAGTATCAAAAGTTACCAAGTATTCTACTTTTCTGTTTAAAAAGGCAAAGAATTAAATTCAAACAGCAATTTTGAATGAATTCTTATGAATATTTTTAGAGAAGAGACTTACAAGTATAGGAACAAAGTGAGGGGAAAGTAAAAGAAGGGCTATTTATTACCTTAAAAGTCACACAGAATTTACTTAACTGTTATTGAGTTTGGCATCTTAATTTCTCTTTTTTATTAAAAACATATTAATTGATACCTAACGTGTATAATACTTGTAGAATAGCTTTCTTTTTTTTTTGGTAAGAAATCTAAGTCAAAAAGCCTTATTGGCTTAATCTAACTTGGAGCCAATCTTAGCCTTTTTCTTGTTTTCATGAGTTTAAGGATTAAAATTTTTATTGCAACTGATATTGTGCTTTTAAACAAGTATCTTATTTTTTAAAACAAAGGAAATAATTGGAGGTGAGTTAAGAAATTAAGATTTTTAAGAGCTGAGAAAGAAATGAGCTGAAAAAAAGTAGAAGTAATGTGAATAGAATGTGTAAAAATAACTAATAGTTTCAGTGAAAGAGAAGCCAAAGAACTATAATTTGGGGACAAAAATGAGGGAAGATTTTTTTCTGGTTCTAACAGATGACACAAAAAATTTATTTAAAGTGTCAGTATAATGATTCCTGCTAAATTAAAGCAGAAATGGGGGCAGCTAGGTGGCACAGTGAATAGAGCACCAGCCCTGAAGTCAGGAGGACCTGAGTTCAAATGTGGTCTCAGACACTTAACATTCCCTAGCTGTGTGACTCTGGGCAAGTCACTTAACCCCAATTGCCTCAGCAAAAAGCAAAAAAATAAAAAAAATAAAAAAAAAATTAAAGCAGAAATGTATATGGTAAAAAAAATCATAAATAATGAATCATACAATAAAAAATACAGAAAAAAATTAGGTCTTAGAATCAAATTGTCCAATATCTTTCTTTTTATATGAGGAATATGTAGTTAAGAGATTTATCAATACTTCAAAAGATCTGGGCTTTAATCTCCAACACAGATTAAAATCCAAAAAAAGAGTTTGATTAAGTTGCCCATCATCAAATAAGTAAACAAATAAACAAACTAACCAACTATCTGGTGGCCAAACTTCTTTGATGAGTCTCTCCTAATTCTGTTAGGTTGGTCTTTGAACAGTAACAGTCTTTTGTGGGGTTTATCCTGAATTTTCCTGATCAGTAAGATTCATGATATCTTATACTCTGCTGAGACAATCTTCAAAAACCCAGAGCCATTTCTATGTCACGAGAAGGCACAAAATATAGTTTTAATGGAAGGTTTTGAATATAAGATATCAAAAACAACAACAAGAACCCTCTATGCTTCTGAATCAAGTGGGGAGTCATTTTTGTTTGGTGGTAGGGTGAAAAAAAAAACCTGTCATTTTATTTAGATAGGAAATTTCCTAATATGAATACTGTTTTAGTCTTAGAGTTAACTTATTTGTCCAGGATACATAGTATCCATGGACATCCATACATAGTATTCAAGAGTAACCTCTCCATCCATTATGACATACTGTCTCTTAGAGTTCTTTTGACACTGAATATAAAACATTATGCAAGAAAATATAATATATACAACTGGGTCTCCAAATCTATAATGAACAGGATTTTAAAATGCAAACTAAATTTTAGAACATAAAAGACAGGATCAAAGCCACAAAATCATGATGCAGCAGTTTATGAAGCAAAGAATTCTAGAGAAAAAACAAGTCTGATTCCTTCTGGTCACACCCTGGGCTTTTGGAAATACACTTGAAAGTTAAGCATTCATGCCACAACTTGCAAATAGTTCTAGCTTCTCCACCTATGGAGATGCTTCTTAGGTGCTCTTTAAATGAAGCTACCTGTACAACTTTGGAACCTCAGGCAGAAGCTCTTACAAATTATAAGAGCAAGCAATTTTTATTTTTGGCACTGTCAAAAGCCCTTCTTTACTTTAATTAAAAACTGGTTGATCAAGTTCTTAACTATTATTGAAAACAATTGTTTCAGTAGGCAAGTAGCACCAAATATTATCTCCCACGTTTTCCAGCAATGATTACGGAAATTTATTTCAACAACCCTTTTTATACATCTATAGAGAATGCCCTCCTTACTCTTTAGAGTAGTTAATTCAAACACTATTCCTATTTTTTTTTTTTTTTTTGATGAGGTAGCTGAAGTTCAATGATGGGCTAATGGTCATACAACCTTGATCTTGTCAATTGTACTTTACCTACAGCCTCCAAACGTCTGAAGACTTTATGATTTCAGAGCTCTATGTACTATATCATACTGCCACAAAGACTTAAGTATTTATTTACTATGTAAAACATACCATCCTAAGCAGAGAAAAGAAAAAAATAGTTCAGTTTTTGTCCTCAAGGGGCTGATAACCTATTTCCCCACACCTTTTCTTTTCTAATCCTAAAAGATAAAGAACTTTACGCTTTCCAAAGATAAAGTAGGCCCACTGAATCATATCTGGAGGAAGATTTTAAAGTATACTATTTAAACCTTTCAGGAATTTTGTTTTAATTTTTATCTTTTTGATTCATACCATAAGTATTTCAGTATGTTATTAAACTATTTTAGAAGAAAAAAAAACTTTAAATGGGGAAAAGCTTCCTTCTCATAAACAAAATTCTGTCCCCTTGTAACAAATAAGAGTTTTCTTTATGATAAAACTTTCATTTCAGCTTCAATTAGCCTCAATGCCCTGTTGCCTTTTAAAAAGCTCTTGGTGCTGCTTATATTTAAAATATCTAAAGAAATGCAAGTTGAAAATGGCTTTTACAATGTTGCCACAGGAATCAATACTTCACAATTAGTGTTCTAGTGTTGGATTACAAACTTCCTACCTTGTAATACAATTCTTAAGACAAAAGACTTGATGCTTTTATGTCTGACTTCTTTGTACCAAAAATTAAGCTGATAAAATTATCTCCCTTATCCACTAGCATAGTAGAGAAACTAAAAATTAAATTTTTTTTTAAAAATCACATGTGAATAACCACATACAACACAAATTATAATTGTGCTTCCATTAAAGTTCTCTTCACTATGTAGAGATAACCAAGTTTTCTCCAAGAGCAGGAACAAAATGTATCAACAAATACTAGCATTAACACAGCACTTTACAAATATTATCTCATTTTATCATTCCACAACCTGAAAGGTAAGTGCTAATATTATTCCTATTTTACAGTAGAATGAACTGAGGCTGACAGAGGTTTAAGTAACTTGCCTAGGGTTCACACACCATTAAATATCTGAAGTCATATGTGAACTTATCTTCCTGATTCTAGACCCAGTGTCTATCTAGCCTAAAGTTTAAGTTCAGAAAAGCTCATCATCAGGCAGATAACTGCATTTTGTTTTGTTTTGTTTTTGCTAAAATATTAAATGAATATTCACATAACAATAGATTTTTTTTAAGTTCTTAAGTATAAGTAATACAACATACAACAGAAATAAAAATTGGGAGAGATTATTTAGTGGGGATGGAGACAATAAAAAAGCAATAAAAACAACAACAACAACA
Organism: Myrmecobius fasciatus; assembly: GCA_023553655.1. Taxonomy (NCBI): domain Eukaryota; kingdom Metazoa; phylum Chordata; class Mammalia; order Dasyuromorphia; family Myrmecobiidae; genus Myrmecobius; species Myrmecobius fasciatus. The sequence goes on from JAJPUD010002151.1 coordinate 215,282, forward strand.
ACAACAACAACAAAAAACCAAGGCAGGCAAAGCAAGGAGGCTTGACTTAGGTATGATTTAGAAGGGGAAGATTCTAGGTAGTCAGAATAGTGGAAGAAAAAAAGTGAAGGTGAGATAATTTAAGATCCTTGGGGTTGGGGTAGGACCCAAAGCACTGAGAAGCTCATAGTAGTAAGATAAGATGGGAGGTTGGGGTTAAACCATGAAGGGATTTGAGTGCCTGGCACAAAAATCAGGAATTTATTTATTCCCTGATTATGTCTCTTTTAAAAAATAAAAACAAACAAAAACTCACCCTTAACTATTAGCTCATGTTTTTTCCACCATACTGGTACAGATATATAGAGACTATATCTTACTATGTAAAAGAGACTAGACGATTTAAATAATCAACTCAAAGAATTATCAAAGAATAAGATATACAAATTCTCAGTATTATGAATGGTACACCATGGAGGGGAAAAGGGTACCTGTTATATTAAGACATTTTAGGGCTTGCAAGTCACCATTAGTAAAAGTACCCAAAACAAAGGGGTTGATTCATTACAGCTATATTTCTGATATAAACAGCATCACCTGAATGGTATTACAAGAATATTGTTAAATAGTATATACCCTTATTTATAAAGAAAGTAGCCAGTAAGGGGTGGTAGGCAACCAATAGCAGAAGCAATGCTGAGTGATTTTACTCTTCTTTCAGCCAACATTAGTAATGTGGCCTTTGGGCAGCAAGGATAAGTGAGGAGACAAGATTCTAAGGCAACATAAGAAAGATCCCTGATCTTTAAGTCAAACATTCCTCATATTTGCTTTGTGGGGGGGAGAAGGAAGGGTAATAGTCACTATTTATTTCCTCCCAGAGAATTGTAAGATCTCCAAAGAAGTCTGTTAATGACTAATCCTACAATGAAGCAGAATGCTATGATCTCACCCAAGAACTTTCTCTCAGTATATTCAATAAGGAAAGAAATAGAAAAAGTTAGCTTTCCTTTGGGAATTTTAAAATATAAAGATGAATAAATGCCATAATTACTTATTCACCACTATTCACCAATTCTCCTCAAAACGAATTTATTTCTGGTCACTTATCCATATGGAAATACTAAGTCTTATTTCTGAAACCAGTACTATTACAGTTTCTTGGAATTCACATTAGACTTATTAGACACATTATTACCCCAAATGCAAAGACTCAAAATCAAGTAAAAAAAGAGTAAAAAAAACCTATTGACTTATGTGAATTGAATATACTTACCATTTTGAAAATTAAAATTCAAAAAATTTTAAAATATGCATTTAGTTCATTTAAAATAGTAAGCTTATTACATGTTAACATTAGTAACAGTTTAAAATTAAAAATAACTATATCTTCAAAAAAAAACCTGAAAAAAATCAGCATTGTTTTACATGTTGTTTTGCAATTTCTTTAATATGTCATTTAATAGGAAATAGCTGGAATTTTCTGATGTTGTTTTCATTGAAGTATATGAAGAAAGTTTCACACATTAATGTTAGGAAAGAAAGGGAAGATTTAATAGACAAATAATGATTTGAGGTTTTTTGCTATTATTAAAATAGTTTTAACATCATGCACATAATTTAAACTTCAAACAATATATATATTTCACTAGTCTGGGGGTGAAGTCCATGAATTCTTATACCATTGTATATTCATAATTCTGCATTTATAAAGTACTTATATGTTATTATCAAAAAAAGATTTGCCTCCCTACTGTTTAGACAGCAAGAAAACCTGAGCTATATTAGTTACATGATCTTTAGTAAACCAAACCAGTAAAATTTAGGATAAATTCAGTTTGACCCAAAAAAGTCCCTCAATAAGTATCCATTGTCTGGGAGTCCAGAGACCTAGATTCTTTGATGATGCTCTTTCCACTAAAGTATACTACCTTTACACCAAAAATGCTAATATAAATCTTAAGCCCATGGGTCATACCCAATCTGATCATTTTTGAACAAATAGTTTTCACAAACCACTCTTAGATCACAGGTTTGGCCTATGGGCTGTAGCTGCTGACCTCTCTCCTAAAACAACATCTTCCTAAGTTCCTTCAATTGCAATATGATTTCAACATGACAAAGTTTGTGAATATGCAAAAATCCACAAATATTAAAATACTATATCTTCTCTGAAATAAGCAAAGGCAAATTCAATAATTTGTGTTAAATTTGAAATGATTAGCTTATACGAGTCATTTTCATGTAGTTTTCCTAGAAGCATAGATTCCAGACTGTCTGAAGTACACTTTAGGACCATTAAAAACAAACAAACAAACAAAAAAAACCGCTGCTTTTTTCAGGAGTAACTTCTGGACTCAAATTAAAATATGTTAACTACAAGTTATAACTACTGAAGATCATTTCAACCACTGAAAAAGCATTTTGAAGCATTTGAACACAAGAAATTTGAACTAGGTTTCATGCTGAAATAAAAAAATTCATCTGTATCCAGAGAAAGAATTAATGGATTTTGAATGTAGATCAAAGCATACTATTTTCACTTCATACTATTTTTTTCCTCCCTGGTTTTTTTTTCCCTTTTGCTGTTTTTTTTTTTTTCCCCACAACTCTGACTAATTTGGAAACATGTTTTACACAATTGCACATATATAATCTATATCAAATTGCTTACTGTTTTAGAGAGAATGAAAGGGAGAAAATTTGGGAACTCAAAATTTTGTAAAAAAAAAAAAAGTTAAAAATTGTATTAATAGGGGCAAATAGATAGCTCAGTAGATAGAACATTGGGCCTGAAGTTAGTAGGACTTGAGTTCAAATCTAACCTCAGATACTTAATAGTTAGTTACTAGCTGCGTGACCCTGGATATGTTCCTTAACCTAAACTACCCCAAAAAAGTGTGTGTGTGTGTGGGGGGGAATTGCCTTTACATATAATTGAAAAAAGTAAAGGAAGGAAGGAAGAAAAGAAGGAAACAATCATAAAAAAATGACAACATAACTTTCTTGATTGGGTTGGATCTTACTTATAAAAACCTATTAGTGTTATATACAAAGAATGTATTCAATAAAGTAAAAAAGGACAGAAGGAAGAAGGAAACAATCATAAAAAAAATGACAAGATAACTTTAATTGGGTTGGCTCTTACTTATAAAAACCTAGTAGTGTTATATTCAAAGTATATTCAATAAATATGCCAAGATCAAATGTAAGAGACCCCAAGTGATTAACGACAAATTCTATATAATAAACAAACTTATTTTAGACAACTGTTTCCTCCAGAAATAAATAACTTAATCAGAATCATTTATGGGACAAATATTATTTCAATGGTAAAATAGGCTTGTTAGTATTAATGACAGTCAACATTTAGATAGTGCTTTAAGATTTGTAAAATAGAAGCAGCTAGGTGGTGCAGTGGATAGAGCACCAGCCCTGAAGTCAGAAAGACCTGAGTTCAAATCTCATCTCAGACACTTAACATTCCCTAGCTGTGTGATCCTGGGCAAGTCACTTAACATCAACTACCTCAGCAATAAATAAATAAATAAATTGCAAAATACAATGAATAACAAGACCTTGGAATATAACCAGTTTAGCAGCATTAAATACTTTGTTATTTACATCAGGATACTTTTTTTAAAAACAGTTATTTGATAAATTACTGCAGGTAACTACAAACAGACTAGGCAAAAATACTAAACTACAGCATAAGTACTAGAAATAGCAACAGACATGAGCAGTGAGAAAATGGTGATCATCAGAAATGAAATGGACCTTGATTACAGAATTTGAGAATTGGAAAGAATCTCACAAGACATCTAGTCAGTTCAAAACAACACAGAATGATTCCCTACTGTCACCTACCCTGTGAGATCTCCAAGGAGGTTAAATTCAGCCTTTGCATTTTTGAAAAGTTCTGTTAGGAAGTTGTTCTTGGTATGATCCTTAAGTTGACCTCTTTGCAACTTTCACCCAATTCAGCCTTCCATATAAGATGACCTAATATTTATATAGCACTCTTTATAAAGTTCTTTACATGTGTTATTTGATTTACAAAAACCTTATGGTGTTTGCCATAAAACAAGATTAGAACTCAAGTCTTCCTCACTCCAGGTCTAGCACTCTATTCTTTAACACTAGATGCCTCTAGATTGCTGAAATACTTCTGGATCTTAACTCTATTTCTCCCAGCTATCAGCTGCAAATTTGATGAACATAACATCATGCTTTTATTCAATGGATGGATCGATCCAACTGATAAAAATGCTAAACAACACAAATCCCCATGGCACTCTTTTGGTGAACTTCTGCCAGGCTGAACTACTATAAGAGTCAAGCCATTCAACCAGTTCTGAATTCATCTGATTGTATTTCTACAAGAGCCATATCCGTATCTCTCCATCTTCTCTCTTAGAAATACAAGGGATTCTTTATCAAAAGTTTTGCTAAACTTATAAACTATATTCACAATATTCCCCTCACTAGTTTTAGCAATCCTGTCACAAAAGTAAATGAGGTTACCCTGACATGTGCATGACAACAACATACTAAATCTTTGTAATTGCTATTTCCCTTTTTATGAGTTTATCACCTCTCTTTAAGGATTTTTTCTAGAATTTTCCCAGGGATCTAAGTCAAGTTCCCTAGCCAAATTTGCAGGTCTTTTTCAAAAAAAAAAAAAAAGAAAAGAAAAGAAAAGAAAAGAAAAGAAAACAACAACAAAAACAAAAACAGAGCTATTTGTTCTTCCCCAATATTCTCTAATTTCCATGAGCTTTCAGTGATCACAACTGGTTCACCTAATCATACCAGACTGCTCTTCAGAAACTGAAAATAAGTTCAACTAGTTTGGGTGACCTGTATTCCTCAATTAGTTGGTTATCCAGCTTGTAGATGAGAGAAGGAAAGTGGGGTGAAAACAAAACTATTCAGTTTCACAGTTTCAACTGCCACCACACCACTATGAAGATTCATAATCCTAGACCTTACATCTGAGCTTTACATTTGTATACTCTCCAATAACCAATGTCAATGAATTCTATGTATATACAGATACATGTATAGCATATATGTTTGTATTTTCAATATAACTGGTTTCCTTTGTAATCCAATATAGCTTATTTTATGTACTTAAAAATTCTGAAAAGAGGTCCATAGGCTTTAGCAGATTGCTAAAGGGATCCATGATACACAAAAAAGATAAAGAATCTCCAAACCAAGTTAACTTTCCCCTTAAAGCTGACTATACTTTTAACTTCCCTGTTTTTTGCCTGTGACACCACAATCCTCCCAAGATTGTAACCTCAGGGTTATCTTTGATCTCCGTTCCCAAACTCTGTTTGCCAGGGTTGGTCAAGCCCAGTTAATTTTATTTTGAATACCTCAAAAATTCACAGCCTTCTAGTTATTCCCATGCATTCAAATCAGTGTAGGTGCTCTCCTACTTCAAACCATCACTTATACTTTCAGAAAAATCTTTTTCATGGAGAGACCTGTTTTTATTACTATTCTGGTCAAAAATCTTTAGTGGCTCCTTTTCAGATTTCTTTATATAGCATTCAAGGCACTCTACACCTTTCCAGCTGTATCCCAAATTATTCTGATTCACCATATGATTCATCCAAATCAAACCATTTTCTGCTATCCTGTCTTTGTTCACTTCATTTAGTAGTGTTTCCCACCCTTCTAATACATTTAAGGTATTACTTGTCCATTTGTGTTTTATGCTCCAAATATATTGTACAAGCTCCAGGACTGAATGCACATGTGAACTATATGAACTTTCTTTTATTTTCTCCACACCTAGAACAGTGCTTTGCACACAGAAGATGCTAAATATTCACTGTTAAAAGAATGAATTTAGACACTGAGGAACTCCTTTACTGTAGTCACATTTTATTGGTTTGAAATTCTCTTGATCCATTCTACTCTCTCCAGTTTAATGTTGGCATTTCTCCTTGACAGAGAAAAAACAGACAAAATAGAAGTAAAGGTCTCATTCTGGCTACAATGACTCACTAAAGCACTTTTCTGACCTAATGGAAAAGGGAAAATGTCTTATTTAAGGAGATAACACTGTGGTCCATTCAATCTGTGGTAATTTCATTTATGCTTAAAATTATTATAAAAATGTAAGGTTAAATTTCTATGAGAGTACAAAAAACCTTGAAAATCTTTATTACCATCAATCATCTTGGGAGAAAAAGCATCTTTCTACAGTTAAACACACATACCACAAACTAGTATGCTATAATTCTTGAGAGTGCATAATATGCTATTTAGATCATAAAGTAGCCTATTGCCTTCTTGAATTTTATATTTTAAGGTTTTATGAAGTGTACTAGCCCAAGCCACAAAAGTAGAAATGCTACACAAATGCATACTAATCACATTTCAAAGTTAAAATTTAGTCTTTCTGGGGTTTTTATTTTTCTGTTTACTTTTCTTCCACGATCAGTTTGAAAATAATATCGTAAGGAAAGATAAAGTACTACAAGAAAATATTGATATGATAATAACAACTAACATTTATATAATTCCTATTATGCATCAGGTACTAAGTTCTTTACAATTATGTCACTTGATCCTCACGACAACTCTGGGAGGTAGATCCTATTCTTATTTTACAGATGAAGAAACTTAAGTAAACAGATTAAGTGACTTGCCCAGGGTCATTGAGATGATATTTGAACTCAGGTCTCCTTGACTTCAGGCCAGTGGTTTATGTCACCATTCTGTCCCCAAGATGCCCCATTTTCACCATTCTAGCCTAATGTTCCTGTATGAAGGTTTTAAAAAGCAGCCTGTATGGCCACATGGAGTGAAGTCAGAGGACCACAGTTTGAATCAGGATTCTGCAATTTACTATGTAACTCTGGGTATATCATTTAACCTCTTTGGGCATCAGTTTCCTCACCTGCAAAATGTGGGGGTTGGACTAGTTGACCCCTAAGGTTCCTTCCAGCTCTGTGATCCTGTGCTATCTTGTGTAATCAAACTATCTTTAAGGTACCTTCCAACTTTAGATTTATGATCATAAGTTGTCATGTTTAGGAGTTTAGCCTACAGCACCATTAATCAGTTCCACTATACACAACAAGAAATACTGACATGTATAGAAAATTTTATATAGCAATGCTATTGAATATAACTATGTTGCTTTTATCAGTAAGAAGTGTGGGTTGTTTGAAACACTTAGTTGAGATGAGATGAAAATTAGTTAAGATGTTTGTAGATCTGAGACAAGACACTACAATCCTAATTCAAAAAAGAAAAAAATAATACACTATACCAAAGTTCCAGAACATGAATAACACTAACTATATGGCATTTGACATTTGTTTTAAAGAGCTTAACAATTTCTTCCTTTTAAAGAATAAGATAGTTTCTTAGAACCATAATAATGTTCAGGAAGTTATCTTGTCATTTAAAGTACCTGATTAAAATAGTTCTTTAAGTATAGTGTGGAATTTTAAGATGATTTGAAAAAAATATTCCAAGAATATTTCTACCATTGACACAAAGCTGACACTGAAAATGTTTTATTATGGATCTAAAAGATATTAAATGGGTTTAAAACAAACAAAAACAAACTATTAATTGAAAGCTACTAATTAGGACAGCAATATGAGAGTTGAAAGAACCCTGGTTTTGGAATCAGAAAATGAGTTTGAATTCAGACTCCAGTTCTTGTCCTGCTTTGGCTCTCGGTGTTTCACCTCTGTAAAATAAGGGTCTGGACTAGATGACATAAGATTCCTTTTGCTTTTAAATTAAGGATGCCATGATGGAAAAATAATCCTTATACAGACAGGAGCAATAATCCACACCAACTAGAGATTACTTTGCTACATTGTAAGTTTCTTAAGAACAAAGAAAGAACAAAGTAATACAGGTATCTAAGAATCTGTCAAAGTACTTCCAGACCACATTTAGTTCTTTCTAATTTCAGTGGTTCTTTCAACCACTTAGAGAAGGGCAACAATAATGCAATTAAAACACAGATGTTTAATATCTTAAGATCAGGGAATAACAGGTATCAAGTTAAATGGGTCTTAATAATGCAAATCTGAAATGTGTATCTCAGGCTTCTAAAAGATCTTCAGGAAGCTTTTGTATCAGCAAAATCAAGTCTCCTAGCATTCAAGGTCGAACACAATCTATCCTTGTCTACCTTTCTAATCCTGTGTCATGCTTTTTACCTATCCTTGGTTTACAAACTCTACTCAAGTCAAACAGTTAAGTGAAGTTCCAGTAAGTTAACGTTAGTCACATACGTTGGTTTCAGTTAACACAAAAACTCTCTAGTTGAAAGATTATAAAATTAACATAGCTATAGTAGCATGACAGTGCAATAAGCACAGGACACAATTTTACTTTCCTGCTTTGTCATTATAAAATGAAAATCTCTATTAACTAATATTTAACTGGCTTATTAGACAATTTCTTTTCCTAAACGATGCTTTTAGCATTTTAGTTTATTCAAACTAAGACAGGAAAGTTGATGGAAGAAAAGATAACAGGGGAGATGGCGGTATAAGCTTGTGTAAACAGTTACATCTATCTTTAATTAGCAGTTTTGTTGAGCTGGTAAATCAGGTTAAACTTTGTTTTTAAGGAAGAGTTTAAATTATTCATTCAATCACCACTGTGTAATGGCTCATGGAGACTGTAGCTGTACGCAGAAAAAAAAAGTATTTTCTACTTTATTACCTCTTAATTCTATTATGTCTCCACAAAACAAACGCTAGAAAATCTAGTATCTCAAAAAAGGGATGGGAAGAAAAGCACCGCTGGGGCCAAATGCTTATTTATACCCACAGTAACAAACTACACAGAACAGCCCAAAGGTGCATTTTCTCGAACCAAGTCCCAAGGAAGTAGTTAGTATGTGGATTCCAAGTAGGGGACCCCGCCCTGCCCTTTTCCCCACCCAGACAGCCTGGGTTGGAAGGGGGAGGGCAACCCCTCGCAAGTGGCTGCCAAGGCCAAGAAGGGGTAGTCCTGGGGAGTTGTGGAGAAGGTAAGGTCCCAGGGCAACTTGCAAGAAAGCAGCTTAGGTCTGGGGCAATTCAGCCCCGGGACTGTCTCGGCCCCCCCTAGGGCAGCGCCTCATCCAGGCCCCGGCCCGGCCGGAGGAGAGGATCGGACAGATGGTGGCGGGCTCACCGGATGTAGGGCGAGGCGGCCGCCAGGATATTCTTCTGCACCGGGATCTCCTCGCCCTCCAGCACCAGGTGCGCGTCACAGAAACGGGCCTCCTCTCGGAACGAGCTCAAAGCGCGGAGAAGCCGGGTAGCATGCTGAGGGTCCGACACGGCGCTGCCCTCAGCCATCCTGCAATCAGCGTTGCTTGCCCCTTCTCTTGGGGGCCGCCGCCGCCACCTCAGTGTCCCCACAACGCGTACTGCACTGGCGATCTGGCCGTCACTCTTGGCGCGCGCTCCTTCGTTCCTTAGATTACTGACAGGAAAACAACGGAAGGAGCTCGAGGCAAACTAGGCAGCACTTAGGCTGCGCCATAAGCAAAGCGTTGGGGAGGTTCGGTGGGGGCCGGCCCCCCCTCAGGCTCTTTTAACGGATTCGAGAGTAAGGTGTCATCATTATGCGACTACCCCGCCTTCCGCGTGCTCCCAACAGCGTATCACAAGCTTCCTCCTAAACTCCTCCCCTTTCTCTCTAGAGTAGACACTAAGCTGGGTATCCCGAACTACTATTAGGAAGGAGCAAAACGGCAGGGAGCAGGTTGTCAGTCCAAGTCCTTCACTCTGAAAAGTGGGGCGGAGCTGGGGCAGGTCTAGCTCCGCGGAAGTGGGGAGGTGACGGTCCAGCACATTTTGAGAGATGGGCGGAACTTGGGTCTGACCACCTCATTCTCCGGAGGAAGGGTCTCAGTCTTGCTCAACTTGCATCGCGGAGGGCGGAGTTTGGGCTTGAACCTCCTGGTAGCTCGGGATGTCTCTCCTTGCCCTGGAGAGGTTACTTGTTCTTCGTGGGAATGAGCGGGGCTGAGGGTGGACGCGGGCGGGAAGTAAATCTTACTTCCAGTACGACAGAAGGGGCGCTTCTCTTTAGAAGGACCAGCCCATTTTATTAGAGACAGGAATGCGCCCCTCCCATCTCTCCCATAGGAGGCGGGGCTCGGAACCCGTCCACAAGCGTAGGGGGCGGGGTATTTGCCCCACCTCCTTCCCCTACATTGAAACTGGCTTCTTGCTCTCCTCCCAAGGCTTGTGGGAAGAGACTGGAGCCGGGTCCTGTTGGGCTGTGGGAGTACAGGGCGACCTCTTTGAGATGGTCGTGGTTGTTTGGTTGAGGACTGACCTAGTGATGAAGGCATGGTTGTCCAGTTAAGCCCCTGACCAAATAACCGAGGCGAGAAATCCAGTGGGTGGGTGTGGTCCTCTTTGGGCCGACTGCGGGAGGGAGGGAGAGAGGGAGGACGGCTTGCAAAAGAGCAGCTAGTTTGGAAGTAGGGGACCTGGATTCCAATCCAGACTTTACTTTTTACAGCCTGTGTGAGCTTGGACAAGTCACTTCACCTCTCTTATCTGTAAAAGGGAAATTATTCTAGCTTTAAATATGGCTTCAGGCATTTACTAGCTGTTTTGAGCAAGTCACATAATTACTTACTCCCTAAGTTTGCTCAACCGTAAAATGGGATAGAATCTACATTGTTATTAGGATCAAGTGAAATAATAGCAAAGTGCTTGTCATAGGTCCTGGCACATAGTAGGTGCTTAATAAATGCTTGTACCCTAAATGCATGATTTTGTTCTGACTGGGGAGGAAGATGCTAATGGGTTAAGAGTTATGAGAAGCACTGTTTTAGAGTGGTAGGGGACTCAGAGATCATCTATTGTCCCTTCACCTTCAGTATTAGTGCAGGAAACCCCCCGGCAACTCCTCCAGCAGGTACAGCCGTGCTCTACTTGTATTCCTCTTATACTGAGCAGAGGGGTCGATGACAAAACTTTGGAGGATAATGATGGGAGCAGAGCAGACTTCAGACTGGTCACCTTGGCTTGCAACACTCCTTTGGTCCCTTTTAGGCTTTAGCCAGCTCTGTAAATATAATCTGCTTTTAAAAAGGTACTCATAGACTATCTAGTCCCACCCTTTTATTTTACAAGGAGGAATTTGAGACCCAGAGAAAGGAAGTGATTTGTCTATGGTCACACAACTACTTAACAGCAGAGTCTAGAATTAGACTGCATATTTTTCTCCACTATATTCCAGTGGTAAGTTCCATGTTTATAAGAGGTCATTTGTGTTATCTTGTAGTAGTTTTTGACAAGGATTAGTTATCTTCCCAAATAAGCCATAAATACTTGAAGGTTATAACCATATCTTATATTTCTTTCTGGTCCTATATCTTATACTTCTTTCTGTTCCCATCAGTCTTGAGCATATAGTAAACACTCAATAAATACTTTTTTATTTGGTAGGAATGACTATTCTGTGTCAAAGGCTCCCAGAAAACTAAAGAAAAAAAAAAAAGAAAAACACTAACATGCAATTACTTGATGGGGACAGTCATACGAAGAGGTGCTAGAGTGACTAGGAAGACTGGTAAAGTGTAAAAATTAGTCATGCTTCTTTATAAAAGTAAATCTTTATTATTGTTTTAAAGGAGTTGTGGAAAGAAATGTGCTTGAACAGAAAAAAAATATTTGGGTAACATTCTCATGAGAGAAATGGCTGGTTTATGTGACCAAGTCACTTAGGATCATAATTGCATGAAATCATAGATTTTTGAGGTGGAAGAAACCTAATAGATTATGAATGATCCAAAGTCTTATGAGAAGGGGTGGAAGGCCTGGGTTTCAATTCAGATCTGACTCCAAATCCATCCTTCTTTCACCTATATCACAATTGTTTCTCCTTATCCCCAGAACTCAGTTTAATACTCTGTAAAATGAGGGGCTGAATCATGTGAAGTCAGATGTCCCTTATAGCTCTGATATACTAGCCTACCCCATTTATCCTTGTGTGGCAGGAATGAGTTGAATCCCAAAAGGAGTTAGGGAGTATCTGGAGATGAAAATTTAGGTAAAACAGAGTCCAATGGTTTGGAACCTTCAGGCCTATGATTAGAAACTTAAATATATTACTGAGAGTCTTTGGGCACCATTTTAAGCTTTTGAGAAGGAAACAAGATGACATAATTCTTGTAAATACTTGAACTGAATTGAAAGTTGTTGCTGCTAAGGGAATTCAATTGAAAAAAAAAACATTAAGCACTTATTATATGTAGTTCATTATTACAGGCACTGAAGATACAAAAATGAAAAACAGCATGGTCATTGGCCTGAAGAAACTTGTACCTAATAGTGGGGATAAGACATGTAGACAGCAACTACAATAGCTAGAAAGAATGTGATGAGGAAAACTTAGCAAAGGTCCAGATAAAATGAAATCTGAAATTGTAGAAAGTGTTTTCAGCTGAGAGTTTAGGGAAGATTGTATGGAAGGAAATCACATTGACAGGGGTCCTTGAAGAAGAGAATTTCAGTAGATGGAGATATAGAAGGAGTGTATTCCCAGGTATAGAGAATACTTTACTTGAATGCTAAAGAGGGCAGACCAAGAACTAGAAACACTTAGTACAAGTTGTCTAGAACAGGGTGTATAGACAGGAGCTGAATAAAATAAAAATGAAAAGGAAGTCTCATGAAAGTGATATTGGAAGTGAGCTCAAAGGTCATTTAGTTTAAGCTCCCTTCAGGGTCTAGCACAGAAGAGAAAACTAAATTCTAGGTTGGTTGAGAGATTTACTCCAAGCCAAACAAGTAGTAAGGGGGTGGAAACAGTGAGATTAAAACTGAGACCCTTTCTCAATCCAGTATTTTTTTCTCTTTGCATATACTACTTGTCTCTTTGGGAGCCTGACTGTAAAGAGACTTGAATACCAAGCCAAGAACTTTTGTTTTATGACAATGGGGAACTAATAAATATTTCTGAACAGAAAAAGACTACTACTAATCGAGTATGACAAAAAAGATTTGAGTGACAGCAGTCCTTTCTACAGTACACCTGTGTTTATAAAAACTATGCTTTGTTTTACTGATGATTTATCAGTTGTGCATTGAATTTGGAGTAGGAAGATCCAGGGTTGAGTTTCATTTCCACTACTTGCTTTCTGAACTGAAGCAAACCTTAGTTACTGCATCTGTAAAATGGGGACAAATAATGCTACTATTACATAACTAACTCATAAGGTTGTTGTGAAGATTAAATGATAGAATGTTAATGAAACTGCTTCAGATTCCCAAAGTATAACATAAATGGGAACTACTAAGATCTTCTAAGGATTTATGTGAAATATACAATCTTTTTCTGGTATAGTCATTTTTCATAGAAGTTCTGAATGTTAAAAATGGTTGTCTAACATTGAAGAAATTCGTGGGGACTTAGAGAGGCAGAGTCATTGTAAAGGCAGGATCTATATTGTACTCAGATTCACTGGGGAAATTTGTTAGAAAGGAATGAGTAACCAGTAATCAATTTAATTTTTAAGCCATTTTTTAACTTGAAATTGCCTCGGGAGGACAATAGGAAGTACTGAGACCCATCCCCATTTAATAGCATAATTATGTTTTCATCTTTCCCTTTGTTCAAAACAGTAAACAATGACAATTTCAACATCAGTAATTTGTAGGTTAAGAATATAAGGTATGCTATGTAATTGATACAATGCAATCTTTCCAGAGGAACAGGTTGTCAACTTTTTAAAAAATTTGTCCCATTTAATGAGTTCCTTGAGGGCAGGGACTATATTTTGTATGTTCTGAGTTCTCTTGTATCTAGCACAAAATTTTTTACATAGTAGGCTTTCAATATTTCTTAAATACATTGATGAATAATTTTACATTTTTAGCAGTATTTCACATAATCTGAATTAGAAGGAGCCTTTGGATACTACTTTAGTCTTACTAAACCAAACTAAAACCAAAAATCTTGTCACTCTAGTTCTGCATGATAAGCATCTGAGGGTCCTCTGATTCAGACTGTGTTCTCTACACAGAAATCACTTGAGGCCATTGAGATAATCCAAGAGATATCTGTTTTTCACTAGGAAGACTTCTGACCAGTAGTAGTTGTTTTCTTTTTGATCTAGCTATAGTGTAAACCTTCAGAGACCATAATTTAGGTCATAATCTGAATTTGGGAACCCTTTCTTCAAAGATTGCATCAAATTATATATTTAACTTATATATAGAAAATCAGAAATTGGATCAGTTATTGAATTATATCTGATTATCTAGGAAAAGTGATCCCTAGTTTATTTTGGAAACTCTAATTCAACACAGATTTAAGCCAACAAATTCATTACTGTTTATCTTTTAAAATTTGAAACGTTTTAGCACATTATATGTGAATTCCTGCAAAAAACCATTGTGGAAACAAAGTATAAGTCATTACAATAAAAGAAAACTTTGGTTAGAAGTCATTTGCTATCCTGATACTTTTCATTTTAAATGATTCATCTTCTATAAACAGACAATTTGCAGATAAATTAAATCCATTTCTAGTCATATGAAAAAATGCTCTAAATCACTATTAGAAAAATGCAAATTAAGACAACTCTGAGGTACCATTTCATACCTCTCAGATTGGCTAAAATGACGAGAAAAGATGATAAAGGTTAGAGGGGATGTGGGAAAACTGGGACACTAGTGCGTTGTTGGTGAAGTTGTGAAATGATCCAAACTTTCCAGAGAGCAATTTGAAACTATGTCCAAAGGGCTTATCAAACTGTGCATACTTATTGACCAGCACTGTTTCTACTAGGTCTGTATCCCCAAGAGATCCTAAAAGAGGGAAAAGGATCCACATATACAGCCTTTTTTGTAGTGGCAAGGAATTGGAAATTGAGTGGATGTCTGTCAGTTTGGGGAATGGCTGAATAAGTTATGGTATATGAATGTAATGGAATATTATTGTTCTATAAGAAATGATATCAGGCTGATTTCAGAAAAGCCTGAAAAGACTAACATGAACTGATGCTAAGTTAAGTGATCAGAACCAAGAGAACATCGTATATAGTAACAAGATTATGTAATGATCAGCTGTGATGAACTTGGCTCTTTTCAACAATGAGGTGATATTTGACTTGTGATAGAAAGTGCCATTCTTATTTAAAGAGAGAACGATGGAGACTAAATGTAGATCATAGCATAGTATTTTCACCTTTTTTTCTTGTTGGTTGTTTGCTTTTTATTTTTTTGTACCCTTTTGATCTGATTTTTCTTGCACTGCATGACAGAAATGATGGAAATCTATTTTAAAAAATCTCACGTGTTTAACGTATATTGGATTGCTTGCTGTCTTGGGGAAGGGGAAGGTAAAATAAGGGAAAAAAATTTGGAGCACAGGGCAGCTAGGTGGCATAGTGGATAGAGTACCAGCCCTGAAGTCAGGAGGACCTGAATTCAAATGGGACCTCATACATTTAGCACTTCCTAGCTGTGTGACCCTAGGCAAGTCACTTAATCCCAATTGCCTCAGGGGAAAAAATTTTGCAACACAAGGTTTGCCAAGGTGAATGGTGAAAACTATTTTGGCATGTATTTGGAAAAATAAAATACTATTTAAAAATTCATCCTCCAGTTACAATGGTCTTGTGATGGAGAGAGCCCTATACTCAGAGAGAGGTCTGTGGGAACTGAGTGTGGATCACAAAATAGTATTTACACTCTTTTTGTTGCTTTTTTGCTTATATTTTTTTTTTCATTTTTTCCCTTTTTGATCTGGTTTTTCTTGTGCAGCAAGATAATTGTATAAATATGTATGCATATATTGAATTTAACATATATATTTTACCATGTTTAACATATATTGGATTACTTGTCATGTAGGGCAGGAGGTGCCAGGAAGGGGGCTAAAAATTGGAACGCAAGGTTTTGCAAAGGCCAATGTTGAAAAATTATCCATGCCTATGTTTTGAAAATAAAAAGCTTTAGTTAAAATTAAAAATCATTCTCATGTTATTTTTTAGAGACAGAGGAATTTATTGTAAAGGAATATTCACTTACTTTGGCTCAGTTCTTAAGAAAAACCTCAGGAATAGTTTATTAGACATCTAGGCCATTAGTGGATTCTGTGCTCATTTGCATTGCATTGCCCTAACACATATGTGATAGGGTTCTCCTTGCATTGTCAACTTCAGTTGGGAGAGGGAAAGGGCAGTTCAGCCTCATCCACAGATGTACAAAATTGGATGGACTCTACTGCACCCAGGGATTGTGCCCTCTAAGAGTTTTTACACTTAGTATATTCTACCCCAGAATCCATACTTAATGGCATATGCTCTCAGGGAAACAGAATTCATGAAAAGGGATAGAAATAAAGGAAATTCCAAGATAGGTAGCATTAAAACAAATTCCTGGGTTCATAATATTTAGCTGCCAAAAGCACAGTAGTTGCTTGCTCATAGTAATACTCCAAATTCATCTCTAGGCCACAGGAAATAATGCAAAGTAATTGATAGATAAACAGTAAAGACCTATATCTTTTTCTGACTTTAAATTGATTTGTCCAGGGGAGGGAATAGAAGAGCAGCTATATTATAGAGAGAGAGATACTGAGGCAATTCATATATTGTCTCCTTTCCCTTTACAACAATCATGGCTTCCTGGTTATATATGGACAGTATATCTGCTTGTGACCTTGTTAGTGTCTCCTCTGCTAAACAGTCTGTAAGGATGCTGTTTACGATATTTATTTCCTACCTGTGTTTCATGATTCTTGATCAAAATGGAAATAATAATACTCTTTATTTTTTAGAGAACAAAATTACCAACATAGATGTAGGATAATGGAATGAGGTGGGACTGAATGTATGATTAATTTAGCCATCTGAAATCGTTTCTTTTCAATAAAGGAAGAAATATATGCCAGAGTAAGGAAAAAGAGCAAACCATATTTTTATTTTTTTTATTGAAGCTTTTTATTTGCAAAACATATGCATGGATAATTTTTCAACATTGATCCTTGCAAAGCTTTCTATCACAAATTTCTCCCTCTTACCCCCCACCCCCTCCCCTAGATGGCAGGAAGTCTAATACATGTCAATTATGTTAAAATACTTGACAAATTGAATGTGTATGCATATTTATACAGTTATCTTACTGTACAAGAAAAATCGGATCAACAAGAAGAAAAAAATCTGAGAAGGGAAACATAATGCAAGCAAACATCAATTGAGAGCATGAAAATGTTATGTTGTAGTCCACATTCAGATCCCTCTCCCTGGGTGTATATGGCTTTCTTCATTACTGAACAGTTGGAACTGGTTTGAAACATCTCATTGTTGAAGAGAACCATGTCCATCAGAATTGATGATCATATGGTCTTGCTGTTGCCATGTATAATTATTTCCTGATTCTGCTCATTTCACTTAGCATCAGTTCATGCAAGTCTCTCCAGGCCTCTCTGAAATCATTCTGCTGGTCGTTTCTTATAGAACAATGATATTCCATAATATTCATATACCATAATTTATTCAGCCACTCTCCAATTGATGGGCATCCATTCAGTTTCCAGTTTCTAGCCACTACAAAAAGGGCTGCCACAAACATTCTTGCACATGTGGGTCCCTTTCCTTCCTTTAAAATCTCTTTGGGATATAGGCCCAATAGAAACACTGCTGGGTCAAAGGTTATGCACAGTTTGATAACTTTTTGAGCATAGTTCCAAATTGCTCTTCAGAATGGTTGGATCTGTTCACAGTTCCACCAACAATGTATCAGTGTCCCAGTTTTCCCACATCCCCTCCAACATTCATCATCTTTTCCTATCATCTTAGCCAATCTGACAGGTGTGTAGTGTCAAATCAGATTTTTAAAGCCATATGCATTACATTGAAATTATGGCACAGTAAGTACCAAAATTATTACAAAGATATTGACTGTGGCACCTCTGAAAAGGAAGTTGGAGACTGGTTAAATGTCAGTAGAAGATTAATGACATCATATTATGCACTCTCTTCCATGAACTGTTCCTTCATCTCCTGGGTTGGTAATGACCTATATGGACTTCACATAGCAATATGTTTGTACTTTTTTAATGTACTTAATAGTGAAATGACATAATTATATGCATTTTACCTTATCTCCTTATCAGATTATGAGGAATTGAAGGTTAAATAACATATTATGATCAGATATCATGTTTTCCCCAGTATCTAGCTGGGTCTGGAAAAGGCAGGAATGGAAAAAAGGGAAGGACTAATACAAAGGATAGCTTATTTTTATAGAGAATCTTCACAATAAACTTGAGCAATAAGAAGTACAAGTATTATTACTTCTATTTTAATGATTTAATAGATGAGGAAATTGAGGATCAGAGAGATTATGTAAGTACTTGCCCCTAAGGATGAATCTATCTAATATTGAAACTCCAGATTAAGATATCAAAACATTTTCAGTATGGGCAAAGCTAGGTTAACTAACTGAGCAACCAGAAATATAGATCAATGAATGAGAGAGCTATAAACTGACATATAAACCAGGACTGTTACATGAAGATCAAATAAATAGAACAAGATAGGGGAAAAAAGGTAGGGGAATAAGACTTTAATATATTGAGAGGAAATAGGAACTGTGAGTCAACTCCACTTCCCCCAGGAAGATGTCTTTTTAAAAAAAAAAAAAAATTAAAGTACAGTAGAGGATAGTTAGAACTACTTAGTTGACACTTCATTGGATTAAGAGCTGGAAGAGACTTTAGACTTTGATCCAGTGCCCTTGGTTTACAGAAAAAGTAACAGGTCCAGACAAGAGAAGTGCTTAATGTCATAGAGTTAAATGGGATTGAAACCTTAAGTCTTCTCACTAAAAAGGCAATATGCTTTCTGTTTTACCATAATTGTGGCCAGACCAGGGATCTCTAGATAACACAGAACAGGTGACATTTTGAAGACAAAACATCATGACAACTAGTGTATTATAGGAAGGCTTACAAGCAACTAAAAGTCATCCTTGGATTTGTACCACCACATTATTCCTGTTAAGAGATAAATTGATGATAAAACTCAGAAAAGGTCAGCTATAAAATAAATGGGATAAGATAATAAACAACATTGATTCGGACAAAGAGTGCCAAGAAAAAAAGCAGACAGAAAATGCTGATGTCATGAGGACTGAAAGTAGATGAAAACAGTAACTGAAAGACATTTTGGTCTCATTATTAGGTTAAGCTTTTAACTCCCTGTAAAAATGCTGAAAATTAATGTGCCCAGTAGGCATCCATGAGACAGCCAGAAGTTTTCTGAGAAGTTATGGAAGATGAAAGCCTAACTTATAGAGTTTGCTCATTGAATCAGTGATTATAACAAATATTCATGAATGTATTCTGGTTTGGTTTTTTTTTTTTTTTGATTATCAGAATTTATGCTGAGCTTTGTCTCTATCACTCAGCTTGGTCCTATTTCATTAGGGAATCAACTCATTTTCCTGTCCTCCCCTCAATCAAATTTCATTTGCTTTCCTCCATATCACTAATCAACTCCATTACTCCTTCCAGGCAAATTTATCCAACCCTTTTACTCATTCAACTTATTCCCACCATCAAATTTCTTCTAAGGTATATCCTATACCCCTATTTTGCCAAATCTTTTTCCTTTCATCACTGAAATGCTACTTCTTCTATTCTGCCTTTCCCAATTAACCACAAAAGAGGTACTTTCCTTCCCCACCCAATCTAAGCATGCAACTCCCACAACTTTTTTTCATTCATTATTCTGTTAAACATATTTTGTTCTTTTGGTGGAACATAATTTCAGTGTCATATTGTTGTACTTTTAAAATTGGAGTATATTCAGTATATCCATCATGTATTTGCTGGGAGCCACCTATCCTGGGGTATAATCTGGTGAATTTCCATTTACTTTTTGATAGCACTCAAAACAATGACAGGTTTGTATGGCTTTGTGGATATGTGTGTTTTTAAGAGGGGAGTGTAAGAGGAAGGATGATAGTAATGAGGATGTTAGGGATAGGGACTGAACCTATGATTTCATTGTAGGCAACTCCCAAATGAGGGAATTACCTCTTCTAATGTAGGTTGTTAGCTTCTCTGTAACTTAAAGTTGTAGACTCTTAGAGAAGAACAATGCGAGGTTAATGATTTGTTCAGGGTCACACAGCCATTGTATGCCAAAGGCAGGAATTGAACCCAGGTCTTGCCAACTCTGAGACTGACAGCTACACTATACTGACATTTCTATAGCTCTTGAAGTTTTGCAAAATGTGTTTTATATATCATTGTGAAGATTTTCAATTTGAATATCATACTTATAAAAAAAATGTTAGTACCAGTTTTACAACTGCCAAAACCATCTTTTGAACAGTTATAATATGCTGTTATATGCAACAGTCTACATTGGAGTTGTTCATCAGTAACATGGAATAGTAAGTTTCCTGGACAACTGAGCATGGAATAATTTTGCACAATTATTTTATGGCTTGAATATAACTTTATACATAAGAATTCTTCTAAATTTCTATATTCAAAGAAACACCTCCAAGAGATTCAACTTGCATAGATAGACCTTGGACATAAAACTAGGACTTGTGAAGTATAGCTGCCTTTATTATTAAAGCACTAAACATAAAGCTAAATTATTATCCTGTATGACTTCATTGTCACATAGTGAACCTACATGGTATGATAACAAAGCAAGTTTGAAGGAAACCACCTACATTCTTCAGAAGATAAGATGCTGTAATAATAAAAATTCCCAATTCTATAATGCTTTAATATTTACAAGGCATTTTCCACACAACCACTCTATATAAAAATAGGAAAAATAGTACTTCTGCTATTTTACAGATAGGCAAATAGAGGCTCAGAAACATGTCACGATTTGTCTAGAATTCCATAGTGTGTAAATGTCAGAAGTAGGATTCAGTTTCAGATCTTCATTCCAAGTTTAGAATTATTTGTATTAACTGCACTCCACTACAATGTTTATGGCTCCTTGAATAACAGCATATTTATTTTAATAACTGACTTCATCTCAGATCCTACAGAGAAGAAATTAATAAAAAACTTAACATGAACCAAGGAGGAATATAGAAGAAGATTCTTGAAAAAGCCACATATATATTGTGGTACTCTTTATCCTTGGTTCATAATTATTTTAATCCATGTCCATACAGTGGATGATGTGAAATGTAATCAATGGTTAAGATAAAGTTAGCCTCAAAAGTCTTGGCTATCAAAAATAATGTTTAGTTATTGAATCTGGTGGCTCATAGGTATAGTTTTTTCTTTTTCTTTTTGCTTTTTGCTGAGGGAATTTAGGTTAAGTGACTTGCCCAGGGTCACACAGTTATAGGTATAGTTTTTTTCTGTGTAACCTTAAACACAGCAAACCCCAAACATGTTTGTTTTACTGAACAGAACTCTTGCCCTTTTCAGACCTCCTAAGTAAGAGCTAAAGCACCTGAAAAAAATTAGATTGGAGAGGAAATTTTCATTTCTGTCCTTCCTCAGGAAACTTCTGTCTTAAATCTAATAAGGGATTAGGAAAAGGAATATTTGTTGCTCCATGGTTGTCATTACCCTACTCTAGGTCCTCATTATCTCAGCTAGAGAGTCTTCTAACTGTAGCCTCACCTGCTGTCCCTCTCATCTCTTAGCCATTTTGTTCAGATGCTACATATATCTGATCACTTTACTTGCTTTCTCATAACCCTTCAGTTATTCTTCCTTGCCTACTGAATAAAGTAATAAATTCATGTTCTGTCAAAATTGGAAG
This sequence comes from Myrmecobius fasciatus, assembly GCA_023553655.1. Classification (NCBI taxonomy): domain Eukaryota; kingdom Metazoa; phylum Chordata; class Mammalia; order Dasyuromorphia; family Myrmecobiidae; genus Myrmecobius; species Myrmecobius fasciatus. Next base: position 237,030 of record JAJPUD010002151.1, read on the forward strand.
GAAAATCTAGATATTTCAAACTTCTAATTGTAATAATATATTTTTAAATATATATTATATGTAATATATAAATAATAATAAATAATACAGAGGTTGGGAAAGGGGAAGTGATTTGGAAATATAATCATATACTTTATCAGTAGCAAAACAGACTCAAAAATCCCTGGATACTTGATTCTTATGTAGTCTGTTTTTGTTTTTGTTTCCTTCCTCCCCCACTGTACTCTTATTTACCAAGTCCAAACTCAGCCCATCATTAAAAGGCTTCTAGAATTTGGTTCCAGCTTGCTTGTCCAGTCTGATCTCCCATTACTCCCTGACACAAACCCTATATTCCAGCTAATTTGGTTTCCTTGAACTTCCCCAAATACACTAGTGATTCTGTGCTTCAAGTCCTTTTTGTTATGCTGTCCCCTCTACTTGGAATGCCATTCCTTCCCACATTCTATTTATGGAATTCTCTCAAGGTACAGATCAAACACTACCTTTCTAACAAAGTCTTCCCTGATCAACCCAAATATCATCTTTCCCTCTTAATTCTATAACATTTTGTTTATACTTCATCATCTAATTTTTTGTAGTTATGTCTGTATATAATAACATATTATATATGGAACTGTGCTCAAAAAGTTACCAAACTCTGCATAACCTTTGACCCAGCAGTGTTTCTACTGGGCTTATATCCTAAAGAGATCTTAAAGGAGGGAAAGGGATCCACATGTGCAAAAATGTTTGTGGCAGCCCTTTTCATAGTGGCAAGAAACTGGAAACTGAGTGGATGGATGCCCATCAGTTGGAGAATGGCTGAATAAGTTATGGTATATGAATGTTATGGAATATTATTGTTCTATAAGAAATGAACAGGAGAATGATTTTAGAAAGACTTGGAGAGACTTACATGAACTGATGCTAAGTTAAATGAGCAGAACCAGGAGATCATTATACACGGCTACACCAATTCCATATGATGATCAATTCTGATGGACATGGTTCTCTCCAACAATGAGATGATTCAAACCAGTTCCAATTGTTTAATGGTGAAGAGAGCCAAATACACCCAGAGAGAGGACCATGGGAGCTGAGTGTGGATCACAACATAGTATTTTCACGATTTCTGTTGATGTTTGCTTGCATTTTGTTTTCCTTCTCAGGGTTTGTTTGTTTGTTTCCTTTCTAAATCCAATTTTCCTTGTGCAACAAGATAACTGTATAAATATGTATACATATACTGATTTAACATTTTAACTTATTTAACATGTATTAGACTACCTGTCATCTAGGGGAGGGGGTGGGGAGGAGGAAAAAATTTGAAACAGAAAGTTTTGCAAGTGTCAATGTTGAAAAATTACCCATGCATATGTTTTGTAAATAAAAAGCTTTAATAAAAAATAAATTGACAGATAGATTTATGCATTCTTCTACTCTTATTTCCCATATTGGGACTTTGTGTGAGGACCAAGTTCTTCATACTTGTGATGGAACTATCATGGTCTTGTATGGACCTAGCTTGTCTTAGCTCTGCCTCTATACTACAAGCTGTGTTCTTCAAGCAAAATGGAGTGACTAGTCTTATCTATGCCCTTATATTATCTAAGTATTATGTGCTATGTTCTTCAAGCAAAATGGCTTAGGCCAGGTAGTTATAAAATTTCTGTGGAACCTATTATTATTTCTTTAATTAAATAAAATTGTATATTGGATTTTAGATATAATTAGCATAAAATGCTAAAGGTAATAAAATTAATGATTTTCTATATAAGGTAATTTGGAAATGTACTTGGTTGAATTAATGTCATCTGATTGGTAATAAGCTTTGTTTCATCTTTTAAATGTGTGATACTGTGTGTATTATTATTGTATTTCTAAATTCTCTTACATTGTGAAATTTGGAAAATTGTATCAAAAATGCTGTTAAAACAACTTTTTTAAAAATCTGGATGATGTTAGATTATGAATTAGATCTATTAAAAGAATATGATAATTTTTTTAGATATTTGAAAATGGTTAAATATTTAATGAGACATTTTGTTTTAAAACAGATAATAAGTTTACTGTGATAAAGAATTTCCATTTGAAAAATTTTGGCTATCACTTATGAAAATTATGAAAGCATAAAGGGTGGTTTAAAGATATAAATTCATTATTATCTGAATCAACTCTTAGATATTTGCTATGTGTCTGAAATCCCAAAATGAAGTTAATTTTACTTTTTCCCCCCCTGAGGCAATTGGGGTTTAGTGACTTAACTAGGGTCACACAGCTAGGAAGTGTTAAATATTTGAGGTCACATTTGAACTCAGGTCCTCCTGACTTCAGGGCAGGTACTCTATCCACTCTGGCATCTTGCCCCTAGTTTTACTTTTTATAAGTAAAGGATAAAGGAAATGTAACTCTTAGGGAACATAAGGAAATTAATAATATCCAAGCCCTAAGCTGTGGTTAATGAAATCTTGTTATTTTTGGTAAAAACTCTTAGACTTTAATTTTGTTTGAGTTTTGATTACAGGAATGGTTATCTAAACTGTTATGAAGCCAATAGTTTAATAACAACAAAAAAGGCATGTGCTATTATAGTCTTAGAACTACTACAGGTGAATGTCTGTCTCTGGGAAAAGTTGAGAGGATGACCTTACCATGGCCTAAACAAATATTCTTTTGTCTCAGTTTCTCCATGAAAGTATTTCCTTTCTGAACACCTGGTTAATAGTGAGCCTGTATTTTGATAGTTTAACTATATGATTGACTGTCAGATATGACTCATGGTTGGAACCAAACAGAGATAAATGATATGACTATTATATCATTATCTCTTTTCTTTTCAAGGAAAATTTCTATGATGAGGGTGAACAATAAAAGTTTTATAAGTACAATACTGATCAATTAATAGATTGATACCAGACCATCTCTGAGTTACTATAATAGGATATAAGAAATTTTTTTTTACAATTTTAATTTGTATTTGTGGTCAAACAATATGTAGATAATATCCTGCTAAAGGTGGATAAAGTATTAAGATAATGATGTAATATAAAAGTTCCAATTAAATGGAGTAGTAAAATTTTAGAAGGTAATGGGATTAGGCTATTAGGCTATTTTTTTCTCTAATAAACATATGCATATGTTTAAGAATGATTTCCAGAGGAATACAGCATGGAAATTCAGGGTTTATGTTTTAGTAATATGCTCTCAAAATTGGATTAAGGATTTTACATATAAAATTGCATTTATAATTGTAAAGAAAGGAAAATTATTTTTACATTTTAACTAATAATTTTAAAAATTAGAAGATGTCCTTTTATGAGTTAGACCCTTATGAATTTTTTTTTAAGATTGTGCTGTTAGATATAGGGCTTAGGTAAATAAAGAAACAGCAAGTGAAGTTTCAGGTTTGGAAGTCATGTTACTGGTAGGTTTTAGCAGAATTATCTGGGAATTTATACACATGATTTAGAACCAGAAAAACAAAGCCCCCTTCATAGTTGCCCTGAGAATGAAGTCTATTCTAGAATGTACAAAAGAAGATATCCAGGGACCAGATGACTCACATGAACATGAAATATCTGGAATTCAATGTGCTGATGAAATGGATCTTGGAAATAGGTTACTAGAAGACAAGGACAGTTAATATTAGTTAATATTGATGATTATTATATTGCTTTGGCTTTTAAATACCATTAATGGTATTTTTTATTTATGCAGTTTTCTAGGTTTCCTTGGTGGCATGTAAATTCCCTTCTCAAAATTAGTTCATTATGAGCTCTCAAATAGTTACTGTGCTATGTACTGACTTGTTACTGACTTGTGTAATTCTTATTATGAATATATGAAAAAATCTTATAGATCTGGCTTATAGATAAGTTATCCTTAGAGGGAATAGGTTTCCATGAATCACAAGGGGGAAATTGAGGGAATTAGGACAGGAAGTGGTTAATTTTAGAAATTGAGTAGCTCAGTTCTCTTCTTATTCAGTTATGTAGTCCAACTTCTGTCTTGTGAAAAACTTTATTCAATTATGGGAATTGAGAGAAAAATTTATTTATTATTTGAACCTTGACTTGCATGGCTGGCAGGTTGGGCCACCTTTATCTGCTATTTAGAGACCCTTAAATAATGGGTTATGCTGGGTTATACTGACCAGAAACCTGGTCATATTCAAAGATTGATGCAAGTTTTCTCTCAATCTCAATACAAATGGGGTGTATATAATGTTCAAAGAAGACTAGCACCTCCGGTGAGAAGGCTTGCTGAGCCTTTTTCAGTGTTACTTAGCCACCTTTCACATGTATCTATCTGGTATTTAATTCTCACCTGTGGCTCCAAGAAACTATAGCATGTGCAATAGCCACACCCTGGGAAATTGCCTTGTCAATCAGGCTAAACCAGGTTGAGAATAACTGACAGGCTTCAAACTCATTGGTGATTTGAGATAGGAGGTGCTACTCTTAAGTATGTGGAGACTTCTCCTGGTGAAATGAGATCAAATTGTTCCAATGGTCATGAAAGCAGCTGAAGTAGGTGCTGTTGAACATTGAAGACACCAGTTCATCCACTGCATTCTGGGTTACTACCAGTTGTCTTGACTTTTGTCTTGTCACTGGACTTCAGTGACATTGGAAGAGAGAGTGAAGTTGATGACTTTGTGGAACTTTGCCTCATATAAATCCAATTAATTTTAATTATCCAAAAATTTTATTTGATTGTTTTTCATGTATGAAAATCTGTTTTCCCTTGAATTCATGGTCCAGCCCTAAGCTGAGAAAGACAACTGGTTCCAATTTGTTATGCAATTGGCATATACTGCTTAATAAATTGATATGCTTGGAAACGCCAACCTTTGTTTTTCCAGTCAATTCATCTTTGACTCTCCATAACCCTATGCTGTCTGTTTGAGGGGACCATATGATTTGTCGGTCCTAGCCTTTTCAGGTTTCTGACCCCAATTTGGGTTTAGGCAACACAGCTTTAGAATTGCCTTCAGGTGGATCTCTAGTAGAAAGTTGCTGGCCTAGACACTGTCAACTAGCTGGAGAGTTCTGCAATGTTGCCTGTTTATCCCTATTCTTTATCCTGGGGCTGAGTGAGATCTCTTTGTCCCTTTGCTGGGGCTATATGGTATCTTTACTCTAGGACTGAGGAATAACTATAAGATCCAGTTCTGTACCCAGTGTCTTAACTCTTCAGTCCCTACTTACATCTTTTTCACAATCCTGTCCTGATTACTTGACTGTGTATTGAATTTGTGATCTGAGGCAGCTAAGTGGTATAGTGGATAGCATGCTGGACCTGAAGTTAAGCAGAGGAGAGTTCAAATATAACTTCAGATACTAAGTAACAGTTGGGGCAATTGGGTAAGATACTTATGCTCTCTCTGCTTCAATTTTATCATCTTTAAAATTAGGATAATATCACCTACCTCCTAAGATTATTGTGAAGATCAAATGGGATATTTGTAAATCATTCTGCAAACCTTAAAGCACTAAAAAAAAGCTAGCAATTATTAGAATTATCTTATTGTAAAAGATGGCCCACGGTGAATTACTACTCAGTTTGGTAGTGTTCTTGATTTTTTGTTGGAGTAATTGTGGGAGAAGCTGGTTTATACTTTTTTCCTACTATACTAGCTGGGATTATCTCTTATATTTATTTTTCTTCAGTTATTTAAAATTCTCTATCGTCTATATGGATTTTGAAAAAGTAGTTTTTAATTGTTTGGGGGCAAATAGAAAGTTAACTTCTTATAATTCTAGCTAAGTTAAGTCAACAAGTGTTTACTACGTACCAGGCACTGCCCTTCTCTCTACAATTGCATGTTCTAAAGCAGAGATAAAATGCAAACATCTATGTACATACAAGATATATACAGTCTATGTAGGGGAGGTAATATTTGAGTAAAAATATTAGTAGTGAGGGTCTCTTATGGAAGGTGAAATTTTAACAGGATGTTGAAGAAAGCCAAAGAAGCCAGGCGACAAGAGTGTTGCAAACATTGCAGGCATAGAGAATAACCAGTGAAAAGGCACAGTCAGTAGACACAGTGTGAGAAGAACTTCAAGAAGGTCAGTATTTCTCAATGGTACAGTATTCGGAAGAAATAAAGTACAAGACATATAAAGGGACTAGGTTGAGAAAAATCTTTAAAAGTCAAATAAAGGATTTTATATTTGATTCTATCTGCAAATGATGATATACTCAACAGTAATATGCAAATTGAGAATAGGGAAAGGATTAGGAGGAAAGAAAATAAATTCTATTTTATACATGTTGAGTTGGAGATATCTAGTAGATGGTTGGTGATAGGACAAGGAGGGCCAGGAGAATAAAGGACTAGTAGATACATGGATCTGAACCTTTAGGAGTAGATAAGATTACCAAACGATATAGTATAAAGGGAGAAGAGGGGCTGAGACAGAAACTTGAGGGATATCCACAGTTAGTGGACATGAACTGGAGGAAGATCCAGATAGGGATCTTCAGATAGGGAGGTAGAGGGATAATCAGCAGGGAGCAGTGTCATGAAAATCTAAAAAAGTATCAAAGAGAAGAGAATCAACAGTATCAAAAGCTGCTGAAAGTTTAAATAGGATAAGGATTGAGAAAAGGCCATTAGATTCAGCAATTAAAAGGCTTTTGGTGACTCCAGAAGCAGCAGTTTCAGTTGAGTGTTGAAATTAGAAACCAGATTGCAGAGGAGTTTAAGACAAGTGAGAAAAGGTCAAGTGGAGATACCTAGTGCAAATAGATAAGGAGTTTATCCAAGAGTAGCATGATCAGAGGAGAGAAATATAAAATGAAAACTAGAGTTACTTTTAAGAATAGGGGAAGCATGGTCACATTCATAGGTAATAGAAAAGGAATCAATAGATAGAGATTAAAGATTAGAGAAATGTTAGGATGATAATGGGAACAATCTTCTGGGAAGATAGGAGAGGGTGGGGTCAAGGATGATGTAGAAGAGTTTGCTTTGGCTAGGAGAAGGACCACCTCAATGCAAGACAGAGAAAGAAAAGAAGAGAGGGAGAGCTGTCTTAAGTTATGTGAAAAGAGGAAGAGGGGGAAAAGGGAGAGCTCTTGGTGAATGGCCCCTGTTTTTTCATCAAAGTATGAAATAAAGTTCTCCCTTGAGAAAGAATGCCATGAAAAGTCTAAGGAAGAATGAAAAAGTTTGGAATAGTTACTATGGTAAATAGAATAATGACTTAGTTTGGGAAGTGTAAAAGGATTTCTTTGCTGTAATGAGGAGCCATTTAAGATTATTTAACAAATTTATGGGAGGTCTAGTCATCACTTTTATTTTATTTTTAGTGAGGCAGTTGGAATTAAGTAACTTGCCCAGGTGACATTAAATGATATAGTTGGTGTCAAGTGTCTGAGGTAAGATTTGAACTCAAGTCCTCCTCATTCCAGGGCCAGTGCTCTATCCACTTCACCCCTAAATATCACTTTAAAAATTTTTTTTTCCAGCTCTGTTCAGAAGCATATGAATTGGAACAAAGGCAGATAGTGGGAGTAATCCATGACTGGGGTTTGGCAAACTATGATTGGTGATAGGATAGGATAATGTACAATTATATAATTAATTCAAATATGGGGCAGTTGATCATGAATAATTTTGCCAATAGTCTACCAATCAGCAAGGATGTGATAAAGTGCTACTCCTATTGCAATTATGTGCAAAGGGAAAATAATGGCCCTAATTTGAAATACAGCCAAAATGTTGGGAAAACAAATTTCAAAAGGTTGAGGAAAAGGATAGATAGGATCCTATAAATGAAAATTAAAAAGATGAAACCTACCTGGGAGAAGGGGCAAAATCTTGAGGATTAAATTCTGAAGACACAAAAGAAAAAAATTTCAGTGAGAAGAAACAAAAACAGTTGTCTAAAGTTCTTGATAATGATGCAAAACCAACATAGATTTTTTAAATGATATATACTGAAGATGAATGTAAGAGAATAGCATAGTCTTATAAAAACAATAACAAAAGTGCTAAAGCTCAGAATGACTTGAGGCTAAAGGAGAAGAGCTATCCAGTCACAATATATATTAAGCCCTATCTTATGCCCAGGTTAGCAATGGGAATAAAGACAAAAGTGAAATTGTCCCTAAAAGATTGTATAAGGGAGACAACATGCATTTATATAGTTATATGTAAAACATTTTAAAAGCAGATATTCTATAAGGGTACAGAAGTTAACAATAGCTAGGGGAATGGGATGGAGGGGAGAATCTAGGAAAGGCTTCTGGCAAAAAAATTGAATTTAACTTAAATCTTAAAGGAAAGCAGGGATTCTGAGAGATGAAGGTAAGGCAGTAGTACTTTTCAAGCATGGAGGCATAGAGAATAAGAAGGCCAATTTGGTTAGACCAATTTGTAAAAGAAGGAACTAATATATAATAAGACTGGAAAAATAGGATGGGATCAGGTTTTGAAGAGCATTAAATGCAGAATACTTTTTGATTTTAGAGGTAATTGGGAGATCTTTAGGAAAATCATTTTGGCAGCAATATGGAGGGAAGATCAATGTGAAAAGAGACCAGTTGGAATGCTATTGTGATAGTGAATGTGAGAGGTTAATAGGTAGAAAGAAAAGGATATACAAAGGGATATTGTAGAGAAAGAAATAGCAAAAATTGTATACTGAATGAATGAAAGTGAGAAGTCAAGGATGATTATAAGTTATGAAACTGACATGACAGATGGTAATGCCTGTAATAATAATAGTGTAGTCTGGAAGAAGATTTGATTTGGGGGAGTAAAGTTATGTTTTGGACATATTGAATTTAAGATTCCTTTAGTACATCCAATTTGAAATGACCATAGGAGATATAATACCAGAGACTCAGAAAAGTTATTAGGACTGTTTATGAAAGTCATATGAATAGTGATGATAATTGAATCCATGGGAACTGAGATCAATAAGCCAGTATTGGGAAGGAACAATCTGGGAATATAATAGAAGGAATGACATAATTGAAGATCCAGTGAAGAAGATTGAAGAGTAGTCAGACAGTAGGGGAGAAACCAGGAGAGAAAAGTGTCATGAAAACTTAGAAAGGATACTATATCCAGGAATAGAAGGTGGTAAACAGAAATGATAACTGAGAAAACAAGTTTAGATTTGACAATTTAGATTATCTTTAAAAGGCATTTTGGCAGTTAAGAGGAGCTTAGGAGAGAGTAGTTTAGTATGGGTTCAGAAGTTAAATGGGAGCTAGTATAGAAGAAATGAAGAGGAGAACTGAAGACATTGTTAACTGATTTTCAAGGAATTTGACAGAAAAAAATGGGAGAGAAATATGACAATTGTTAGTGAAAGGACCAAATAAGGGGTTTTTTTTGTTTTGTTTTGTTTTGTTTTTAGGATGAGGAAGATTTGGGTGTCTTTGAAAAGGACAGTATATAGGGAAAGAATAGACTAGATAGAGGGAATATGGGAGAAAATAGGATCAAAGTGGTTGGTTTTGGTAGGTGTTTCATTTTTTTTTAGCTATATGGGGGAAAAGAAGATGAAAGAAAAATCAGGACTGAGCTCAGGAAAGATGAGATCATGATCACTGCCAACAGAAGTAAGACAGAATTGTTCAGTTTTTATTTTGTTTTTGTTTTCTTTCCCAAGGAGAATGACTCTCACACTGGAAATGACAAAACAAAAATGATTTACAATGAACTCACACCCAAGATAAAGAGATAATAATAAAAGAACACCTAACTGAACTAAATGAATTCAAGTTACCTGCCCAAATAAACAAAGTACAAATGCTGTCTTGTCATCACAAAAGGAAAGATAATATAATTGGCATATTATAGACTAGGAAGCTTGACCTCAATTTTCTGCAAAATTCCTTTTAAAAATTATTTAACATTCTTTTCTTTTTAAATTTTGAGTTTCGAATTCTCTCCCTTCCACATCCACAGAGAAGGCAAACAATATATCAATTATACATATGAAATAACCATGTATAATTTTTTAACTGGCAGGAAAAATAAAGGAAGTTAGAACATTATACTTCATTTTATACTCAGAATTTATTAATTCTATCTCTGGAGGTAGATAGCATTTTCTCATTATGAATACTTTAGAATTATCTTGGATCATTGTATTGATCAGAGTAGCCAAGTCTTTCACAGTTCATCATTATTACAATATTGCTGCTATTATGCACAATGATCACCCAGTTCTCACTTCACTTTGCATCGGTTCATATAGGTCTAGCTATGTTTTTCTAAAAGTACTTCCGCATCATCTCTTTAAAAAAAATTATTTAGTATTTTGTTTTCCCCCAAATACATGTAAAAGCAATTTTTAACATTCATTTGTAGAAATTTGAGTTCTAGATTCTCTCCTTTTCTCTTCTCATTCCCCTCCACTGAGAATGCAAGCAATTCAATATATGTTATACATGTGTCATCATGTAAAACACTTCCATAATAATTATGTTGTGAAGGAAAACAAATAAAAAAAAAGCCCTTCAAGAAAAATAAAGAAAATAAAAAAGTATGTTTCAATCAGCATTCAGACACCATCAGTTCTTTCTCTGGGTATAGATAGTATTTTCATTGAAAAGTCCTTCAGTGTTGTCTTGGATCATTGTATTGCTTGGAATAGTTAAGTCATTCATCATCTCATCATCGTATAATGTTGCTGTTACTTTTACACAGTACATTTCACTCAGCATCAATTCATATGAATCTTTCCATTTTTTTCTGAACTTGGTCTGCTCATCATTTCTAATAGCATAATAGTATTTCATCTTAAATTCATCATATTCAGTCATTCCCCAGTTGATAGGCATCTCCTCAATCTCTACTTCTTTGGCCACAGATAAGAGCTGCTATAAATATTTTTTGTACATATAGGCCCTTTTCCTTTTCCTTTTTATCTTTTGGAAAATGGGCCTAATATTAGTATTGCTAGTTCAAAAGGTATACATGGTTTTATAGCCCTTTGTACATAGTTTCAAATTGCTTTACAGAATGGTTTGGATCAGTTCACCACTCCACCAATAGTGAATTAATGTCTCATTTTTCCCACATCCCTTCCAACATTTGTCATTTTCCTTTTCTGTCCTATTAGACAATCTAGGTATGAAGTAACACTTCAGATTTGTTTTAATTTGCATTTCTCCAATCAATAGTAAGAGCATTTTTTTTCATATGACTATAGATAGCTATGATAATATCGTATGAAAATTGTTTATATCTTTTGATCATTTATCAGTTGGGGGATGACTTATTTTTATAAATATGACTCGGTTCTCTTGAGAAATGAGGTCTTTATCAGAGAAACCTACTTCAATTTTTTTTTCACAATCTCTTACTAACTATATTTCCCCCATTTATACTGTACTCTTTCCTTTCTCTTGTCCCTCTTCAAGTGTTTTGATTCTGACTACCTTCTCCCCAGTCTATCCTGTCTTGTATTATCCTTTCCCTTTCTTCTATCACCTTCCCTTCCAACTGCTCAAGTATGATTTTTCAGTGAATTTTTGTGCCTCTTTTTCCATTTGCCACTTTTCAAGGAATTCTCTTCCTCATTGGTTTTTTGTACCTCTTTTACTATATGGCTTGATCTGTTTCTTAAGTTGTTGTTTTCTTCAGTATTGTATGTGTGTGTGTGTGTGTGTATGTGTATATATGTATCTCCTTTACCAAGCTATTGTCTTGTTTTTTTCATGATTTTCTTGAATGACTCTCATTTCTCTTCACATTTCTCCTCTACCTTTCTTGATTTGAATTGGCTGGAGACCAATTTGTATTTTTTTTTTTCTTGGAGGCTTTGGAAGTAGGAGCTTTTACTTTGTTGCTGAGTGTGTGTTTTGATCTTCCTTATCACCATAATAACTTTCTGTGGTCAGAATCTTTTTCTATTGTTTGCTCATTCTTTTAGTCTATTATATGACTTTTAACTCTTTGTGAAAATAGAGCTCTGGGGGCAGCTAGGTGGCGCAGTGGATAGAGCACCAGCCCTGAAGTCAGGAAGTCCTGAGTTCAAATCTGGCCTCAGACACTTAACACTTCCTAGCTGTGTGACCCTGGGCAAGTAACTTAACCCCAATTGCCTCACAAAAAAAAAAAAAAAAAAAAAAAAAAAAAGTAGGGCTCTGCTTCCAGGGTGGAGGGTGCACTTTCTTAAGTTTCAGGGGTTTTGTGCAGTTGTTTTCAGAAATAGTTCTAGGATCTGTAAATTTTCAGTTCTTCCAAGGTGGTATGATCTAAAGAGAAATGTGTTTACTGTTCTCCTGGCTTGTGGTCTGATCTGTGAATGACAACAAGCATTCTTTTCTGCAGTGGAATTATAAGGAGAGTCCTTGCTCCGTTGCATCTGCAAGCCTTGGTGTGCTAATGCTCTTCATTATTCTGGGATTGCCACTTGGGACTGTGACTCAGCTCCAGTATGAGCAAAGTAATAGAGTCCTGCCTCGTGCTAACAAAGAGACTTCTGTAATTTCCTGACCAGTTGTTCGACCCTGTTATTGTTTGTGGGCTGAGAGCTCTGGAAGATGCTGCTGCAGTTGCTGATTCAGTGGCTCCCAAGGTCTGCCTAGTTCGTTGCTGCCAGAGCTGGGCTGGTACAGCCTGCATTGGACTGTGCTTTACTCTCACCCAGGTGTGAGAAACCTTTCCCGCTGACCTTCTAGGTTGTCTTTGCTGTCTGTGGACAGATCTGGAAACTGCCACTACTGCCACTGATTTTTTTTTTAAACAATTATAGCTATCAAACAGTGCATACCCTTTGACCCAGCAGTGTTTCTACTGGGCCTCTATCCCAAAGAGATTTTTAAGGAGGGAAAGGGACCCACATGTGCAAAAATGTTTGTGGTAGCCCTTTTTGTAGTGGCAAGAAACTGGAAATTGAAAAGATGCCCATCAATTGGAGAATGGCTGAATAAATTATGGTATATGAATGTTATGGAATATTATTGTTCTGTAAGAAATGACCAACAGGAGGATTTCAGAGAGGATTGGAGAGACTTGCATGAACTGATGCTGAGTGAAATCAGCAGAACCAAGAGAACATTATACACAGCAACAAGACTATACGATGATCAATTTTGATGGACATGGTTCTCTTCAACAATGATGTGATTCAAACCAGTTGTGCTGCGATGAAGATAGTCATATACATCCAGAGAGAGGCCTGTGGGAACTGAGAGTGAACCACAACACAGCATTTTAACGCTTTCTGTGAATATTTCCATGCATTCTGTTTTCCTTCTTAGGTTGTTTTTTTTCTTCTTCTCTTTCTAGATCTGATGTTTCTTGTGCAGTAAGATAACTGTATAGATATGTATACATGTATTGTATTTGTCATATAATTTATCCTATTTAGCATGTATTAGATTACCTGTCATCTAGGGGTGGGGGGTGGGGGGAGGGAAAGGAAAAGCTTGGGAAAAAAAAAGTTTTTTTGCAAAGGTCAATGTTGAAAGGTCACTCATATGTTTTGCAAATAAAAAGCTTTATTTAAAAAAAAAAGAAAAAAAAGCAATTATAGCTATCCAAAACTGGAATGAAATATCTTGGGAAATAGTAGGCTCCTCCTTTTTAGAGTTCTTCAAGCAGAAGCTGAATGACCACTTGTCCAGTATGTTGTAGTACGGATACCGTTTATGCATACATTAAACTAGAAGATCCATTATGATCCCTTCCAACTCTAAAATTCTTTGAATCTATTATGAACTAAAGTTTTAGAGTTGAAAAATGAACAATTTAAAAACTGCAAACTACCTTCTTAATTAACCTTACTTAAAGTTTTACAAGTAGCACATACTGCTGAACACATTGTAGCATTATCATATAGTAGAATACTGGTGGTTGTTATCCTTCACTCTTGAAGAGGACCAAAATGACTACACTATGATAGAGTCAAATTACACTTTCTAACTGGCTAATAGTATCAATACAAGTTCAGACTGCTCTACCAGAGGTTGGGCTTAAATAGTCCATGTGAACATTTGGGACAGATTAAAATTTGCACATTTTGCATTTCTTTTGAACTACTTAGATTCTGTTTTGCTCACAGAGCACAGCACTGATGAGGGCACGCCATGCTGGGCAATCCTGTGTCAGTGTCTCCCATGTCACACAATTCCAGAGTTCTTCAGAGAGAAGAAGAATACTACTGTGCTATAAGATATGATAAAAGAAGAGGCAGAATCAGAGTAACCTGGGAAGACTTGTAGGAACTAATGTGAGTGAAGGGAGCAGAACCATAAGAACACTCTAAAATCATTCTAAAGACAACCTTCTAAAGACTTGAGAACTCTAATTAAAGTAATAACCAATCATGGCTCCAGAGGACTAGTAGTGCATGGTGCACATACTCTGACTCCAGCTGCAGACTGAAGTACTTTTCTTTCTTTCTTTCTTTCTTTCTTTCTTTCTTTCTTTCTTTCTTTCTTTCTTTCTTTCTTTCTTTCTTTCTTTCTTTCTTTCTTTCTTTCTTTTCTTTCTTTCTTTCTTTCTTTTTCTTTCTCTCTCTCTCTCTCTCTCTCTCTCTCTCTCTTCCTTCCTTCCTTCCTTCCTTCCTTCCTTCCTTCCTTCCTTCCTTCCTTCCTTCCTTCCTTCCTTCCTTCCTTCCTTCCTTCCTTCCTTTTCTTCTTCTTCTTCTTCTTCTTCTTCTTCTTCTTCTTCTTCTTCTTCTT
>JAJPUD010002151.1:251685-282974 GCA_023553655.1 Myrmecobius fasciatus
TTCTTCTTCTTCTTCTTCTTCTTCTTCTTCTTCTTCTTCTTCTTCTTTTTTTGATATGGCCAATGTGGGGATTTGTTTTGCTTAATTAGGAATATTATGAGAATTAAAAAAAATGTTTTCGATGTAGGAGGGAGGAGTAGGTAGAAGGAAAAGGAAATAAACTCTTATTTGAAAAAAACACAGAAAAAATATTAAAGCCTATATTTAATGCTTCCAATAAAAAAAATAGATGAAAAACATTTAAAAATTGTGTTAGATACTATAACGCTGAGACAATTCTAGTAATTTTTTATCTTTTGAGCCAATAATTTGGCCTTGTAGTATAAGCTAAATTAGAAATGATCTGTAGTTTCTATAGAAACTTGATAGAGTTATTGTTTCTATATAAATTTGAATTCAGTTGAGTGACATCATTACCCTGTGAAAAAATAGAATTTGACAAAATTTTAGAAGCACTATTATGTATGTCACAGTCAGGGACTTTGTTTATGGTTAAGCACCCTATCCATGTGTGCTCATATTCATGATTTTAGTCCCTAGAAGGCAGCTACCACCTTCAGGTTCTAGAGTAACCTATGTGTCTGCAGTACTGAAACTATAATTCATAGGCAGAATGTGCTGGTAAATGTTTAATAACTGATTCCAAAATAAGTACACATGACATCCTTTTAAGTTTAATTTACAATATGAACATTTTCCTCATCACAGTCTTAAGACTAGACAATCAACAAAACAAAAAACCAAGCCCTGATATGAATGTTTGCTGATTTTTTAGTTGTGAATGCTCATATTGAAATTTTAATAATCCTGAGCTGTTTTGAACTGTCTCTAAAACACAAATTTCAAGGGATGTAAGACCTCAATGTCCTTTCTCTCATCATGGGAGTTCTTTAACAAGTGGTCCTCCTGGACTTATGTTTCTGCTAGTAAGTTACTTAGTGGGGGGGTCCCAGCTTATATGCCTCTTCATAGTTCAATTCTTTATTGCAATAGCTAGCTCTCAATTGTATAACTATCTCTTTCTTTGCAGTCAGAAGCCCTTCTTAAAGTTGTTTGAATACTGCCTTTCTATTTCTGTGTCTGTCTGGAGAATGTGTATCTCCTACTGATACTTCTATCTAAGTAGGGCCTGAATTCTGCTGGTTCCTGCCTGATTTGTGCTTAGGATTGACAAATTTTCATGCAGCCAATCCTAAACATGCTTACTAATTTCATCAGAGAAAATGTTCACACTGGGATAACAAGGTATTAACAAATTTATATTTCATCATTCTTTTCAGGAAAATCAGTTAGTTGGGGATCAATTTCCCTTCTTAAAATGAAAATACTAATGCTTCTATAAGAAAAATTTTAGTTCTGTCTTTTAATAGCTATTGGACCATAGGCAAATCATTTAATTTCTCTGGGGCTGTTATCTCAGAATGAGGGTACTGAGCTAGTTTATCTCTAAGGTCCCACTTCAGAATCTTATGTTCCTATATCTAAAGGAAAACAAATTGACTTTACACAGATTATATCAGATGA
Source organism: Myrmecobius fasciatus (assembly GCA_023553655.1). Taxonomy (NCBI): domain Eukaryota; kingdom Metazoa; phylum Chordata; class Mammalia; order Dasyuromorphia; family Myrmecobiidae; genus Myrmecobius; species Myrmecobius fasciatus. The sequence goes on from JAJPUD010002151.1 coordinate 253,210, forward strand.
TTCTGTTACAATTCAATTTCAAGCAACATTTATTAAATGGTTGCTAAGTACAAAGTCCTCTGCTCCAGGACTGGAAAAATAGAGATAAATTATAGTTTCTGTTCTCAAAAGAAGATACACATGTAGTGAGATAAATATAATACATGGGAAAAGTGTGATGACAAGGGAAGAGTGAAACAAACATTCTTGGAAAATATGAAGAGGAAGAGAATCACTTTCAGTCGAATCCAATGCCACTATTCTATAGCAGAAGACCATGGATCTCTCTTTAGTGTCTCCAGATGAATATGGAAGGTGCTAGCTTTTAGTTATTAACAAATTGTTTGGGTGTGAATACAAATTAAATACACATCTATTTGAGATGGGGCTTTTAAAATGCAATCATGACTACACAAATGGAAGCATATTTACTGAAAACCAATATCAGTGCATGGAGTTTGTAGAAACCTACTCACTAAAACTGGGACTGAAGGTATCTGGAAATTCTGCTAATGAAATTCTTAAGTGACAGTATATCTGTTTCCTAATTGCATAGTTTTATGAAAAGGAAAATTAACTAAAAACATCAGGCCAGGATTTAGGAAGGAGAGGTTAAAGAGAGAACCTCAATTTGGCCAAGTATTTTTTTTAACAAATTAAAACATTTTCTGATGGATATTTGTATGTTCAGGAATGGGTAAACTTTTATCTACTGATAATTAACATTGTAATATCATTTTAAGTATATAATTTAGTTTAGTGAGATTTCCATGTAATGGATGCTCAAAATAAAAAGATTTTTTTTTCGTTCAGTGCTAGGGACATAGTATTCACTCAAATATTTGTTAATTTCAAACAAAGAAAAGAGAGGCCGTATGGTATATATTTGAAAGAGAATTGTGTGTTGGGAGAGACCTGCATTCAAATTCTGTCTTTAATACCTATGTCCTGTATAACCATGGACAAGTCAGTAAACTTAAGCCTCTCTGAAACCTTAGTTTCCTTATTTGTTAAATAAGGATAATAATAGTAGCTACTTCTCAGAGTAGTTATAAAGATCAAATAAGATGATGTACATAAGTGCTTAACAAATTTTAAAGTACTGTCTAAATGTCAGCTATTTGTATTACTACTATTTTTGTAAACTAGACTTGTCACTTCATTAGTGTGGGAAGCCCCTGCACTTGTGCAGGTTAGCAGTTTATCCATGAATTATAGTCTTATAAAATTTCCCCAGGTATTAAGACTTAAAGTGTCTTGCTTATGGTTATTTAATTAGCCAAAGCTGACCCTCCATATATTATGCCATGCAGTCTTTAATTGTCATTACAATTTAAATGAAATGAAATAAAAGGCATTGAACCTTACTTTCTTTCTACTTAATATACCATCTCAAGAATAAAAAAAATTAAATTGTACCTGGTAAGGAAAAAGTTTCCAGGCTTATGGTTCTATAAGATCCTATTCAGTTTGTCTGTTCCCAAATATCAAAGTAGCATCACTCTAGTATAGACTACTAGATTTAGTTCCTAAGCACATTGCCCTCCTGCTTTTCAGGAGAATCCCCAGAGGGAATGAATAGCCCATGTAGATCCAAATGTATTTCCACATCAACTGATGCCCGAGCCAGTTCTGTAAATCGTTTTGCATCCAATATCAGCAGAAAAGGTGATTTCTTGGGGTCAGTGGAGACAATCACTGACAATATAATACCTTTAAAAGAAAAAAAAAATGAACAAGTTTGGAAAATGAAATTTTTTCCTATTTTCAAAATAAAAAGAATCTTCATTAATGCTGAAAATCTAAGCCTGAGAAAAACAATGTAGTTTGGGTAGCCAAGGCTTAAATCCAAAGAAAATAACTTGTAGGCAAAATTTAGATTTTTCCTATTTTGATCTTCAATATTCAAAGCAGAAGAATGATCTTTAGCTTGCCCATCTTGGCTTTTGTCTTTTTAATAAGAGGCAGGGATATAACAATACTATATACCGTAACTTTGGAATACAGAATAGCTGCAAATGTGCCTTTCTTTGTGCCAATGTTGAAACTCCTATTGCTGTTAGTAATATGCCTCTTCATTGTTACCCATTAGGAGAAAACCACAAAGCATCTAAGGCATTCCACACAAATGGCTGGAGAAGTAGGTTCAGGGCTAGAGGTCTATAATTCAGATCCAATGCCCAAAACAGAGTCCTCTGGAAAAAGTTTCTGAGTTTCTGTTCTGGAAGTACATTTAACTGGATAGAAGGAGGTGTCTGATGTGGTTCTATTCTTGTAAAATGAGGAGGTACTAGTATTGCTGGATTTAGGGTCAAATTAGATTAAATCCTGCATCTGAAAGTCCTTAATTTCTGTGTGCCTGTTTCTTCATCTGTCACATGGTGATAATGTAATGCTCAAATGAGATTAAAATAATTTTAAAGTAATATACAAATGTTAACTATTATTATTAGTGCTAAAATAAACTTGAACCAGAGGAAAAAAATTAGGGATAGTGGGTTATGTGGGTCTATGGACTAACTTGACACATGAGGAAGATGAGCCACTGGAGTTGTTGTGACTCACAATTTGCTGAATTTCCTTCTTAGTGAAATAGATTTCCCTTTTTCAATCTTCATGTCACTTTTTTATGTTTTCTTTCAGTGTCATGTGGTGGAAAGATCATTGAATTTTGATTTAGAGGACTTTAGTTAGACTCCTGTCTCTGCTACTTCCTAAATGTGACTTGGAGCAAATATTTCTGGTCCTCAGGATTTTTTTTTTTATTGTTTTTGTAAAATGAGGGGAATTGAATTCGTGTACCTCTAGCTGATAGGAAAGCCAATGACTCCACTGTTCAGTTACACATATTGGCAGGTTAGAGAAATAGCACAGAGAATAAGAATCAAAGCCTGAATCTTCAGTGATGACAACTTAGGTTCCTTTCTTTACTTCATGAGGTTTTTATAATGCTTTCATCATTGTGTATGGTAACTAATAGGAGCGTTCTTATTTATGTTTTACGTGGAAGAAACTTAGGCACAAAACAATAGAGTTAGCCAAAATAAAACAGAATAGGTGTAATAGGTGTAAGCTGTGGCTCAACTTTATATATTGTGATCCTGAGACCAATGCTCTTACCACGATTATGTTACTATATGAACTATACAAGAAGGTTCTAGTTAGCAAAAAGATTGAGATAGATTTTTTCTGTCATTTTTTTCTATCTGGCTGAAACTGAATGGCTCCATTAAAAGGCAGAAGAAATGCTATAAAATATTTTCTGCTAGAAATCCAGGTTACAGAACATGATTTGCTGGAATATCTTTTTTTTTTTAAGTCTATGCAAAGGCATATGCCAATGAAACTGACAACTTTGTTTTATAAAGCTGAAAGGGCCTCTTGTCATAAATAAGGACACTAGGACCCCATGAAGTTAAATGATTTACTCTGGGATATCTAGCCACAGAAATGGCCTGGAATCTAGCTCTCCAGACTTCTAGCCCTCTGAAGTTTTGGTATTGCCAAAATATTTTGAAAGACATTTAAAACTCATGTAATAGACTTCCTGCCATCTAGGGGAGGGGTGGGGACTAGGGGGGAAAAATTTGTAATGGAAAGCTTTGTAAGGGTTAATGATGAAAAATTACCCATACATATATTTTGCAAATAAAAAGCTTTAATTAAAAAAAACATTTAAAACTATTTGAAACTTCTTTCTTCATTTCTGTAATGCCTTATATCTTTGTTATGGGTGGGGGAAGTAGCATCTCTTTTAAGATTTGGATCTAAGGCAGCTCCTGCTACATGAGATTTGGCCTCCAACATTCAATATTATACATCTTTAAGAAGTGTGGAAGAAAGTGATGAAGTAAGACCATAGGGTTAGTATGGTTTAATACTAGAAAGGTGAAGACAGATCATGTGAAAAATTATTCTATCTTCATATAAAGGGAAATTGAAGACCTACCTTTTTTCCAACCCTAACATCACCCTATCAATCACCACACACATATTCCTATAAAGGACTTCATCCATATGAAGGGTCATGACTTTTTCAATCTGATTCCACTTAAGGTTACAGAGCAAATAAATATCATAAAAACCCAGGCTTTTTTTTTGTCCAGAAAACTTCCCAATAGAGACTGTCTTCTTACCTGGGGTCTGAGCTTGTTCATTTGCCTGTCTAGCTCTATTTGAATATAAAAGATTTTCCTTTGCAATTCTATATTTTTTTTATTTAGAAATATGATTCTGAGAAGTAGTAAATAAGTCTCTCTATTGTCATAGGGATTCAGGACACAAAAAAAGGTTAAGAATCTCTACATTACCTGCATACTGTATGTACCTCTGGAGAATCTGTATATACATTCTTTTTCCCTCCCCTTACCAATCCAAGAAAATGTAAGTTTCTCAAGGCCACGGTCAGTGTCAATTTTTAATCTTTGTATTTATTCCCAATGTCAAACACCTTACACAGAGCTAAGTAAAAATTTAGGGATAGGAACAGGACCTGTGATTTAATTAATGCAGGAAGTTTCTGGATGAGGATTCTCCCTCCCTCCAACCAATACAGGTTGGTACCACCTCCACCATTTACATTCTTACTCGATTGTCTAGAGAGTGAGAATTGAAGTGACTTGCCTAGGGTCTCACAATGAATCTGTTAGAGGTGGCACTTGAAACCAAATCTTCCCATTCAGAGACCAGCTCTGTATCTACTAGGAGGCACACTGTCCCTTAGTAAGTCAATGCTGGACTGAACTGAGTGGATTTGACAGGATAAGAATCACATTTTCTGACCCTGCCAAATTGGTTGTTTTGAAAGCTGATTCCTTGCCTTACTGTGAAAACAGAGCAGAGTATTCATTAGCCCAGACACTCTTACCATCATCTTCTTGTTGTGCATTAGGTGCAGGCACAAACACAGGCTCAGCAGGCCAACAGTGCTCCTCCCCCCATTTCAATGATGACTTTGTCAGAATATCAAATTTCAATATCTGTGTATTTAAAAGAAAGAAAAATACTGGCTCAATTTTTGTGATATTGTGTTATCTACATCTGACTGAACACAATGCATGCAATCAAGGTTGCTAATTAATACAATGAAACCTGGGTATGTGCAGGGGATGATAGAATAAGAACAACTCTCACCATTAAAAGTAAACATTTATGAATGTTTTGAGCATCTGTATAATGTTGACAGAAAAATCACAGGTCTGGTTTCTATTCCCTATGAGCTTTATAGTAGAAATCTGCCTCAAAAAGACAAAAGTCTTACTTGCTTCTCTAAATAAAACCTGAGGTTAACTTTTTCAGAATCTAATTTCATTTGCTGTTATGTACATAGAGAAGCTAGGCCAGGAAACCAATTAGATTAGTCCTCACACCTGGCAGAAGGGAGTTTATGCATGGTCCTCCATCATTCACAAGCAGACACATGGACACTGTTGGTTTTGATCAGGCTCTCTTCAGATAGAGTCCAATTAGGATAGAATATAAAGAGATTATCATTTTATTTCTGGAAACCTATCTTTTATGACTGCCACATCATCCTGTTGACTTCAATTGAGCTTATAATTCACTCAAACCTAAAGATATTCTTTACCTAAATTGCTAACTATTCCTCCTTAATCCTGCACTTTTGAAGTTATTTGTTTGTAGCCCAATGGTAATACTTCATATTAATACTTCATATTTAACTTAATTGAAATTCTTCTTAGTTTCAACTTAATTAGGCCATCATTTGAATTCCAACTCCATTTTCCACTTTTATCAGCTAGCCCTCCCAACTGTCACCTATAAATTTGAGAGCAGTAATCTCTGCCTTTACCCAAGTATTGATTTTAAAACAAAACAAAACAAAACAAAACAAAACAAAACAAAACACCTTAAAACAGGGCCAAGCACAAATCCCTGAAGGCACTTTCCTGGAAACCTTTTAAATTGATGGTGAGTCATTAAATGACTACTACCCTTTGTGTTAGGTCATTCAATCAGTTATGAATCCATCCAATTATATTATCATCTTCTCCAGATCTCTTCATCTTTTGTAGGATAGAGTTCTAGACCTGCAGTTTGGAAAACCTGAATTCAAATCCTGCCTCAAATCCTTATGCCCACATGACCCTAAACAAATCATTTCTTTCAGATTCAATTTCTTCATTTGTAAAATGGGAATGATAATACTATCTATATCACAAGATTAATGTGGGGACCAAATGAAACTCCATATGAAGAGTACTTGGTAAACTTTAAACCACTTTATAAATGCCAGCTATCATTGTTATTATCACAAATACTTTGCTAAAATTTGAAATAAATTATATCTACATCATGTCTCTATTCTAGTAATTTAGTAATTTTGTCAAAAAAGGAATAAGGAAGCCCAATAACCTGTTCTCAGTCCTCATACTTCTTGAAATTTCTACTGCATTTGACACCTTGTCTTTCTTGCATTCTCTCTTACCTTAAGGTGTGACATGATGGTATCCTGATAGGAGGAGGGAAAGCTAGGTGCTTCAGTGGCTAGAGCACTAGTCCTGGAGTCAGGAAAACCTGAGTTCAACTCTGACTTCAGACACTAGCAATGAGACCCTGGGCAAGTCACTTAATCCTGCCTGCCTCAATTTCCTCACCTGTAAAAATGACCTAGAAAAGAATATGATAAACTACCAGTATCTTTGCAAGAAAACTCTGAATAGGGTAACAAAAAGTCAGATGTGCATTGAAATGACTGAATAATAACAGCAACATAAAATCTTATTTCTTCTCTTGCCTTTGGGACCAACCCTGTCTCCTTCACTAGTTTCTCTTTTCCTCAAAATAGGCATTTCTGAAGGCTTCGTATTGACCTACTTCTTTTCCCTTTCAACCCTATCTCCCATAGGGTTTTCTACTATTTTCATGATTTAAGTTATTGTCTCTATGCTAATGATTCAGAAATCTTTACCTTTAGGCTTGATGTCTCTCCTAAGCTACTAGATATCTGGATATTCTGTCACTTCAAATTAAGCATATTCAAACATCATCATTCTTTCTTCTTTGAATTGGCACCCCTTCCCAGGTTGTCTGTTTTTGTTATTGGCACCAACAGTCTATCTATTTGGGTGTTCCCACTTAAAAGCAAATTGATTCATCATCACAGAAACCCGTGTGTGATATTTAAATATGTTACCTTTGTTGGAATTGGATTCCACTGCACTTCTGCTGCATAAATGTATCTGTATTTTTTTCCATTGTAAGCATAATTAATACCAGGCAGCTCAATCCCTAAAAAAAAATTAAAAATAAAAAAAAGTGATTCATCAAATTTAATCAATTCATCAAAAAATTCAAATAGATCATTGAGGAGACATCAAAAGAAAGAGGATCATTTACCTCTTCATTGGCAAATTATTCAGTCTTGTTTCTGTTAATAATAATAGCTCACATATATGTGGGTCTTAATGGTTTTTTTTAAAAGGTGCTTTATGCACCTTATATCAGGAGAAGCAATAAGACATAAGAGGAAAGGCATTGGCACTGGAATCTGAAGAGCCATTCTGAATTCTGGCTCCGCTCTTTATGTTTGTTCACTGGGCCCTGATTTCCTCATCTGTAACACTTTGGAGTTACATTAAAGAGTTCTAATGTGGTGTCTTAACTCAGCAAACCAAAACAGCAATCTTGTGAAGCAGAGATTATTATCCCCATTGAATATGAAAATGAATGATGGAATTGATTTTCCAAATGTCAGTGGCAGAGCTAAGACTCAAGATCATATCTTCTGACTCTAGTTCTACTCTTTCCATAGCAATACTCTAGCATCTTGTAAGACAGATTTGTAGCTAGCCAGGATAAACTCCAAGAAAAATATAATTTATTTAAATTTGATATCCAAAGGTAAGGAAAATCCTTTCTGTTAATTAACTTGACTACTATAGACTAATATCTTAGGAAAGACATATATTTTTTAAGTGTATAAAATTTACACAAGACAAATTCAATATAGTTTGATGAGTATGAAATCACAACTTTCTTCTTTTAACTCTATAGGAAAAAAGGAAATTTAGATCCTTGTGATTTCACACACACACTCTTTATGTGCCTGTTGTGTTTAAATATATTTTATAAGTTAAAATCAAAGTTAGGCATTAAAATTAAATTGACAAATCATTTTATGAAATAGTTTTAATAAGATATAGGGAAATACAAATGAAGGCAAGATGTCAGAGAAAATCAGAAAATCCTTCAGAAGGAACTTTAAAGGGTAAATAATCTTTCCACTTGTGTTTCAAAAGAGGAACTCAAGAGTGCACGAGACTATTGGGTGTATCAGGAAAGGTTTCTGTAGGAGTGGGATATTGATCTGGGGAGGAGTTGCTTTGCCCCATAAATTAGTAATTAAGAACTCTTTCATGCACATAACTAGATAGATACCAAAGTGAGAAGCTCCTAGGAAGAGTTTCTCAAGTCCCCTGGGGTAAGGAGATAATATCTTGGTTCGGATGGAGAATATTTAGACTGGGATGACCTTCATGAAGCAAACCAAGAAATGTGACATGTTGTTAGGCTAGTTTCCTGCTAGGCTGCTTCCTTTTTATAAGCATTGGTTATGGCTCAGATTGAAGATAATGTCCTGATTTAGAGTGTAATCAAATTCTAAAAGCAGAACCCATGGTACATGTGCTCTTAAGAACAGAAATAAAGCTCAGAGAGAAAGGATTTCTAGGAAACAGAAGCTTATGAGACAGAAGGATTGGGACTTAAGGAGATGAAATGCCAGGGGATAGGGACACAAGGTGAGAAGGATAGGACTTTAATTATAAAGTAGGTCTGAGACTACCAAAAAATGGAGTAAAATCAGTTGATTCTTCTAAGGAATACCAAAGCCAGGTCTGACAGAAACTATCTCGAGTACAGCAATACTTTACCAGAAGAAGATTTGTTTTTATTGGCAAATTCAGATGTTTTGCCAAGCATGAGGCCATTAGTGACAGCATCTTTTTTTTTTTTTTTTTTCTTCAGTGACTTCCTGTCTTCTTGGGGAGTGGCCCTGCACCTGCCCACAGATCTGGGTATTTGGTACTTCCTAGTCACAGAAACTGATAGTGGCTTCTTTAATCATGCAACTAAAGGCTTAGGAATTCCAGACCTCAAATACAATTTCACATAATTTCTGGTCTACATTCCAACCAAATTAGGCTAGCAGCTGTTCAATGCATGTCATCTCTTGCCTCTGTGTATTTGTGCAGGCAGAGTCCACCATGCCTGAAATGCACTCCCTTCTCCATTAGGAGAATCAGTGGGGTACAGCACTAGTTTTGGAGTCAGAAAGACCTGAATTCAAATTCTGTCTCAAATACTGGGCAGTTAACTCTCTTAACTTCAGTTTTCTTATCTGTAAAATGGAGATAATAATGGCACCTATATTATAATGTGGTTGTAAAAACTAAAGAAGATATTTGTAAAATACTTTATAAGTACTTAAAGTATTATATAAATATGAGCTTCTATTATTATTATTCCACCTTTTAGAATTCATATCTTAGCCTCAGAGAAGGGGTTTTCTTCTTTATTTAACATGTTCTGATCATTCAGCTTGAAGTATATTGATCTTCCTATAATTTTCCCAGATATTTTATCTAATCTCTCTTTTGCCACTATCATACCCTACTTTATATGATATCTCTTTGTGTACAGTAGGATGTAAGTAATGAGCAAAGGGACTGTTTATTTTTGTCTTTGTGTCTCTTACTGCCTAACACTGAGCTTTCCATGTAACAAGTGCTTCATAAATGTCCAATTGAATTGAAGATCCTGTCAACAGTGAACTCAGCCTATCATTCCTAGAAACTGAGCTGAAGCTTCCTTCTGAAAGGAACCAAATAACACCTGGGAAAATATGGTCTCTGATTACTAATCAACTATTGTTGAGTTGTTTAGGGACTGGTTCAAAGGGATAGCCTAACCAGTCAACTTAGGCTCCTTTCATACTTTATTCAGACAAACTTCATTAGCTACATAGTTTTAGTCATCTACAACATTTCTAATTATAGGCAATTTTCTACAGAATAGTTCTGTGGTATTATTAATTGATGTATTCTTAAGGAGCATTAATTAATTTTAATATTTGTCTAAGCAAAGAATAATTATGCAGGGAAAACTATGACTTCCAAACCCATCATATATTCCATAGTCAAATAAACTAGAAATAATTTTTGACTAGTTTGTTCAGGCTATTGTTGACTTTTATTAGCAAAAATAATTGAGGGTTAATTACTTCATTATGTCTTTTCTCCCCTGTATGCATAGAAACTAATACTGAGCATGGAGAGATGAACCTATCCATATCTTCTTTTTTCTTTCTGTTAATTTCTACCCCCTCTTTACCAGACTATACTTTATTTAGCAGGTATATAGACTCCATCCTCACTTCAATTTTTTTATATAAAGCATATAGTAGATATAGAATTCTTAAGTAAAAGAAGATAAATCTAGAAAGTCTAGCATTACTTTATTGGAACTATTCAATAGCAGAGTAACAATAACTTTCATTTCTGTTTTATTTAAGAATTTACCAAATTTTTAGTGGCTAGAAACTGGAAACTGAATGGATGCCCATCAATTGGAGAGTGGCTGAATAAATTATGGTATATGAATGTTATGGAATATTATTGCTCTGTGAGAAACGACCAGCAAGACGATTTCAGAGAGGCCTGGAGAGACTTGCATGAAGTGATGCTGAGTGAAATGAGCAGAACCAGGAGATCATTATACACGGCAACAACAATACTATATGAGGATCAGTTCTAAGGGACATGACTCTCTTCAACAATGAAATGCTTCAAACCAATTCCAATTGTTCAATTAAGAAAGCCATATACACCCAGAGAGAGGGATGTGAAATGTGGACCACAACATAACATTTTCATGTTCTCTATTGAGGTTTGCTTGCATTGTATTTCCTTTATTGGATTATTATTTCTTGTAGATACAATTTCTCCTGCACAAAAAATGATGTGTAGCAATAACTATACATATATTCGATTTCTTAAGCATTCTAACATAATTATGTAGTGGATATCCTGCCATCTAGGGGAGGGGTGGGGAGTAGGGAGGAAAAATTTGTAACAGAAAGCTTTGTAATGGTTAATGTTTAGAAATTACCCATACATATGTTTTGCAAATAAAAAGTATTAATAAATAAAAAATAAATAAAAATTAAAAAAAAAGAATTTACCAAATTTTGCTCATAACAATTCTTTGAGGCAAATAGAGCAAATTTTATTATCCTTATTTTATAGATGAGGAAATAGGTTGATGAAAATGGCAGTGACATATTTAAGAAAACCTGGCTAATAATGTGGGTGTCTGAAACAGGATATGAGCCTTGTCTTCTAATTCAAAGTTCTAATTTTTATTCTTTTGTAGTTAAATTTGTGGGAGATTTCCCCTTTTTGTCCTTATCTGGGAAAGATAGTATGGTACAGTAGCAAGGGCATTCAATTTGGAATCCAAGGATTTGTGTTCAAATTCTGGCCCCTGGACAGGTCATCTGCCCTCTCTGGGATTGTTTCCTCATCTCTAGAATGAAAGATTGATGAACCCATTTCAAACCATATATTCCTTTTAAGGTAGTGTGGCCCAGCTGGGTATTAACACTATACTAAAGCAGAGTATATGTTCAAAGTGAGGATGCTTCATGAACTTTATAAAAATCTGTCTTACCCCCTTCAGGAAATATAGACAGAGAAAATCCATTTACCTTCATATAGCTCTTCTGATTGGCAGTAGACTTGGTCATCTTTTTCCTTCAGAGCAGTTGCTGTTGTTGATTCAAGTTTGACTAAATTCTCACCCATTTCTGCACCCTAAAAAGAGTGTAATATTTCAAGCCATTTTTTCTATTATAATGTTTCTTTTAGATGAAATCTACATGTATAAGAATCAGTTTTACTTAAAAACAAAACAAAACAAAAAACAACCCACAAGTGATCCATCTAAAGTCTAGTAGTTGTTATGTCTAGAATGATAGAAATTATTTAATCCAGATTTTTAAATTTTATATATGGGGACACTGATGTTCCAAGAAGACAAGAAAACTCTCCTGAGCTGGTTTTTGACACATTTCCTGACTCTTACTCTTTCCATAGTACCAGGTACTTTTTATGTTACAATAAGAATAATGATATTAATAATTCTATTTCATATATATATATATATATTCTATGCTTGTAAAACACCTTTCTCATAGCAATCCTGGGAAGTGTTATTTTCATTTTACAAATGAGAAAAGGGAGATTCACAGAAGTTTAGTGATTTGCCTATACAAATAAAGCTAGAAGGGGCCAGATCCTAAGTTCAAATTGAGCTGTCATCAGTCAACAAGCATTTATTAAGTGCCTAGTATGTTGAACAGTAATTTAAGTGCTGAGGATACAAAGAAAAGGTCAAAATATGGTCCCTGTCCCCAGGAAGCTCATTTTCTAATGGGGAAGATGACAAAGAAATCACTTTGTACATACAATGTAAATGGGAAATCATCTAATAGGGAAGCCACTTGCAGTGTTGTTAGGGAGAGGGAGTAGGGTTCCCTGGTCTTTTCCATGACCCCATGTTCCCTCTGTATTACCAAATACTTTCCTTTCTAGTTATAAACCCCAACTTTTTAGGGATTTGTCATTAAACCATTTGAAATTTCTTCACATTTGGAAGCAGCATAATATATTGGAAAGTTCTCATTTAGAAGAGAAAATTCCTGGACTCTTGCTTCATAGGTGCTCCATCTGTGTGAACCTCAATTCCTCATTTGTAAAATAGGGGTGATAGTTTAAGTCCTGCCTCCCTAAAGGAATATTGTGAGATCAAATGAAGTATTTTTGTTTTAAAGCCAATCAGACAACAAACATTAATTAAGTATCTACTATGTGTTAGGCACTGGGCTAAGTTCTGGGGATACAAAAAAAAAGGCAAAGATAGTCCCTGCTTTCAAGGATTTCATACTCATGAGGGAGACAAGATACAAACAACTAGATACAAAAGTGTTTTACAAATTGTAGAGTTCTATGCTTGCTGTTACTGTTCTTCTAAAAGCAAATCACTGGCCTAAGTCTTTAATTTTCCTCTGTGTTTATGTCTCCCTGGTGGCTAAATACTCAGAGTTTCAGACCACTAACATGTGATTTACAGTAGCACAGGCAGGAAGGGTTGATAGAACAGAGGAGGACCGCATTTGCAAAGGGGACAAGCAGCATACTGTCTAGGTGCTTCCTATGGATCCATGTTGGCAATTTTGTAGCAGCTCCTGCCGGCAAGAGAAGGTGATCCTGCCACACATCAGGAATCATGGGTTACCAAGCAAGAGTTGATGAGTACTTGGTAGATCGGGGAAAGGGACTAAGACAATTGAACTAAGATCTGAAGTTGACATGGCAGGAGACTCCCTAAAGTGCTAAAGCTAACATTCTGTATGGATATATACAAGTCTGTTTTGTCTTTGCATTTGTTGCTGACGCTTCAATTACCTCTCCTTTCTTAGCTAAATTTCTTGAAAAAATTGTTTACAATTTTTTGTTAGATGGGATATGTCTAGGAAGAGGGAGGCAATGAAATAGACAAAGATAGATAAGATATTAAAGGAAAATATGGGGGATATAAAAACAAGTTATCAATAAAATATAGTTTTAGAAATTATATTGGCTATACTTCTGGATTAATTTTTTTTTTTTTTGGCTGAGACAATTGGGGTTAAGTGACTTACCCAGGGTCACACAGCTAGGAAGTGTTAAGTGTCTGAGACCAGATTTGAACTCAGGATCTCCTCACTTCAGGACTGGCATTCTATCCACTGTACAACCTAGCTACCCCTAATTTTTTTTAATTAAAAAAAAAACTATCTATACCCAATGCCTCCAATTCCTTTCCTCTTATTCTCTTCTAAGCCCTCTGCAATCTATCTTCCATCTTCATTCAGGGCTCCCCTGTCTCCTAGTTGCATAGATTCACGACAGTAGTATCATTTTCAACTTCTCACTCTCACTTATCCCACATATTTAATCGTAGTCAAATCTTGTTATTTCTTTCTTCACAATATCTCTTGCATTTGTCCCCTTCTCTATACTCACACAGCCACCACCCTAGTTCAAGCCCTTAATTACTTTTTGCATGAACTATTTCAGTAGATTTCTAATTACATGTATTGTCCCTGCTTCAAGTCTCTCCCTATTTCAAACAACTCTCCACCCATATGCCAAAATAGTTTTCTTTAAAACATAGATCTTATCATATCAACTCCTCCCTTTCCCCCCAATAAACTCAAGTACTCTATTATCCTTAGGCTCAAATATAAATTCTTTTCTTTTAATTTTAAAATTCTTTAAAATATAATTCACTTTACCTTTTTAATCTTATGCATTATTGCCTTCTGCGCACTCTACAATTTGGCCATACTGCCTTATATTCATTGTACACACTACCCATTCTTCTGTCTCCATGACTTTATACTGATTGTCCCCCATGCTGGAATATTCTCCTTCCTTATTTCTTCCTTTTACAATCCTGGCCTTCCTTTAAGATTCAGTTCCAATGTCACTTTTATTAGGTTCCTAGTAGATACCAGACAGTCTGCTAGGAGATACAAATATAAAAGTGAGACAGTTCCTGCCCTCAAGGAGTTTATATTTCACAAGTGAACATTCAGCAAGGCAGAAGACCTTTCTCTCAAGAGTCACTTGCATCTCTTTTGCATGTATGTTGCATATACTGATATATATATATATACACAAGTTGTCTCCCCCATTAAAAATGTAAATTCCTTGAAAATAGGGACTGTTTCTTTGTGTCCCCAATGCTGACTCATAAAAATGTCTTTTTGTTGAGAAGCAATTGAGGTTAAGTTACTTGTCTGGGGATCAAACAGCTAGTTAAGTATCAAGTATCTGAGGGGAGATTTGAACTCAAGTTCTCTTGACTCTAGGGCCAGTGCCCTATACACCATGTCACTTGCTATCCCAATAATAATGTCTCAATAAATATTTGTTGATTTATCCACTGTGTTCATGACCTCCATTCTTAGTGTTCTTTTAAGCTAATTTCTAAAGCCTAGGCTTGACTGTGTTACTCCTCTGCTCAAGAAACTTCAGTGGCTCCCTATTCTTTTTAGATTACAATATAAATTCCTCTTTTGGGCATTTAAAGCCTTTCAACAATCTGGCCTTCAGGCTGCTTACATATCTCTTCCCTTCATGAACTATGTATGTTCCATCCAAATTAGTTAGTCTACATGCTATATGACATCCTGGTCTCCAGCCTCTCTGCCTTTGCAGGCTGTCCCTATGCTTTAAATGCTTTCCTTCTTCATCTCTGCCTCCTGGAATCCTTACCTTCTTCCTTCAGGTTTTTCCTGCTTCCCCCCAACTGTTAGTGTCACCCTCCAAATCATTATGTGTGTGTATACACGCACAGACACAGAAACACATATTTTTGTATGCACTTGTATCTGTGAACATGTTGAATTTCCTCTGTGGAATGTCAACTCCTTGAGGGCAGGGACTGTCTTGATCTTGTGTTTGTAATCCCTAGCAGAATGCCTGGTACCTAGTAGGAGCTTAATAAATGCTTTCTGATTGATTATCTTGTATAAGCTATATAATACTTCACACAAAAATCACTGTTCATCTTGGACTTTCTAACTGGCAGAGGTTACTGTGTTATATCCATTTGAAGAGTCTGAGAAAATACCAACTATAAGAACATGATAATTCTATCCCACCTTTTCTTAACCCAACTCCTCCACTCATTATCACCTTGAAAAACTCTTTGTTCTCTACTAAAATCTCTCAGATTCTGATGGAAATAAGAAATAAGTTCCCCAGAGATCTATAAATTGGATAATTATGTGTGAGCCCTTTATTTATTGCTCAGTTCATTTCAATAAAAATTTGTTACTAGGTGTCCCCTTTGTGCTTCAAAGTAAGCTCCATACATCATACTCACAGACCTCCAGCTGTATTTCCCAAACTTGATTTTCAAGGTGTAGGTCTACATAGTCATATTGGAAACCACAGCTTGAAACCAGTCAGGCAACTTATGGGACAAAATAGGACTTTTCTATATAAGCAGTAATAAAAACAACTTGGGCTCTTTCTGATGGTAATAAGTGGTAAGTGGCTTGGTCAAGCCCTAATAAACACAAAACTCTCATCTAATTTTCTTAGGACAGCAGTGGAAGAATAAAGGCTCCAGATCTTTAAGTAGAACTCATATGAAAAAGTGGGTATGATTTCCTTGATATTTTAGACAAAACTACCAAAAAGTGCCTATGTTTTTCATTAAAAAAACCCACATCAAATATATTGAGTTCATTTTCTTGCATTTGAGTTCAAGTGGCCCCCTGCTTGTAATTCTCCCTGGAGGGGGCCAGGAGGATTCCCCCAGCAGCTGCCAGGCTCTTGGCCTACTTATAACCCCACTTCACAATGAGCTCTTCAGTAGGAGTGTAGACAAGCCAGTTCTGTGGAGTGTCTGTACATGTCTGCCCTGCCCTGCCTCTCCCCTGCTCTGCCCTGGACACCTCCACACATCCCCACGTAAACATGTTCAAGGGTGGCAAGGGTATCTGTCCTTCTACACCTTTATTCTGACCTCAGCTGGTCTGCACATTCAGGTGATCCAGGACAATGAGTAGTGTGTGTGTGTGTGTGTGTGTGTGTGTGTGTGTGTGTGTGTGTGTGCATTGTCCAATTTTTCTGAGAAATGTTCCACTGTGAAAATATTTCCTTGGCGAAAGCACAGTTAATTATTATTTTCACTAGCCCTGAAATAGGTAAGTTCCCTTTCTTTTCTCTGATCTTCCCCTCAGTTTCCTTATCTATAAAATGAGAGGACTGGACTTGATGGCTTCTTAAATCTTTCATTCTTAAATTCTATGATCTTATAAAACATTTTTGAGAGAGTATGGTAGATATGTCTATCATCATTCAACCAAGATGTCTTTAGATAGAACTGAGCCACATGAATCTTAGTTAGCAAAATAAAGCCAAGTGCATGATTAATACATTCTATTTTTGCAGATTGAGCTATTCTTTAACAGGGGAAAAATAAAACGTTGAAAAGACACGTTTATCAGAAGACAAACATCATTCCAAAATGACCAAGGCAACTCTTTTCAGGAGTTTTTCTTCTGAACTAGAAATAACATATCCTATTGCATTAGTCATCATGCACAAAGGATTCATACTCTGTTATCAAGCCTCTCACTGCTTAGCTAGATTGGTCTTTGGGCAATAGTCTAGCTCTGGCTTCATGTTTGAAAGCTTTCTAATTTAGTAGAATCTGTCAAGTCTTTTCCTTGGTTGGCATAGCCTTCACCTTTATACCACATATAGGTTCATCTTTATAACACAATGAGATATGGAAAGAGGATTTTTGTGGAGCTGGGAATTTACTTCTAAAAATCCTTTTCATTAGTTTTTTTGTTTTTTAATCACACAAATTACCTTGTCCATTTGGAGAGGAATGACAAATCTCTTGAGGGATGGTATGGAAGTGAGTTTAGAGTTCTGCTCAAAGTATTGATTCAAGTTTGCCAAGTAAAAGAGCTGATAAAGACTGTGGTCCTTGTAGGAAATGACATCAAACACAATATGATCCTTTTCTTCATAGGCATTTACATGATGGAAGACAACCATGGGATCAGCATAAAATTTGGTTGGCAGGGTCCGTTTTGTCCTTCGATCAATAATGTGAATGTAAGTCTAAAAGAAGATAGATATAAAATATTGGTCAGCAAAAGATGTGTTTTTTTTCCCTGATCCTATGAATCTAGGTGGCAAGTGGTGTTAGTTAAATTTCTCTGATATACCACCCCCACGCCTCCCTTTGAAGATGATCTTAGTGTTTGCTTTCATGCTGGATATGATGACTCCTTACCTGTAAAGAGACACTGAGCAATTTCCATTTCATTAGAGCACTCTTTCCTTGCCCCTACCTCCAGGTCACTGGAGTCAATCCACACATTTCTTGTCCCTCTCATCTCTACATCCCAGTCCCACACTTGCCATTTCCTATCAAGTGATATAGTATCATGGGGAAGGAATTCCAACACTTTGAAAAGTCTGCTTTTGGAATTTCCTCCTACGTCATTTGGACATGTTTGCACATTGGTGTTGGGTCACATATATTTGTTTATTTTTTGTTTTTTTACTTCATGCTAGCCTCCTTGAATGATTGTCCTAGATTAACCAAAAGCTTGAGATAGCAAAAGTATTATTTTTGTTTTCTCACAGGCTAGTTCTAGCTCTCGTCCCATTGTCCTCTTCTCTTTCATTTCCCCTTCCCCATTCTCTTGTTTTTCTCTTCCCTTTTCTGTCTCTATCCTCAGAATCAAGAAATACACAGGGGAGTGTGTGTGTGTGTGTGTGTGTGTGTGTGGTTGGAGGTCAGGCTGGGGAGAATGTGGTCAGATTTGTCAGAAACTCTGATGGGAAATTATTTCAGTGCCTTTTCTCCTCCATGTCATGACCTCATTCATGATTTGAGTTTACCCATGTAATTTGAGAAACATTTTTCTTCTCTTATATAAATTCAGCCTTTAAATCCCCTTTGATGGTCTCTGTTTTACATGGACCCTTAAGCTGAGTAGCTTCTACCCTTTTCTATGAGAAGCTGATTCAACAATCATTTATTAAGTAGTTGTGTATAATAAATGCTTATTAAAATGGATTGAATTGCAAGGTGCTGCAGTCAGGTGAAAATGGCACGATTTCTGCCTTCAGGAAACTTACGTTCACCTTTTATGTGTGAAGACAGAAATCAGGGAAGAAAAAAGGCCCACATTGCAACTTCCCATTCTCTCCTGAGGCCCATGGATGGGGAAGGGCCAGAGCCTTCAGGGACTCTACTTGGTAAACATCTGCTGTGGACACATCCATATCTGACTCAGCCTCCTTCTCTTCCCAACTTCAGCCACATCCCACCTGGTCTGTCAGAGCAGAGGCCTGGATGGCAGGGGCCAGTGGGTAGGCTAGAATGTGGTGGAAAAGCTGAAGTGGCAAGGGACAGAAAGAAGGAAGCAAGCACATTTATTAAGTGCCTGCTCTGTGCCAAGTACTTTACAAATGGGAACTCATTTGATCCTCACAACAACCCTGGGAAGTGGGTGCTATTATTATCACTTTTATAGATGGGGAAATTGAGGCAGACAGCAGTTAACCCAGGGTTACTCAGCTAGGAAATGTCTGAATCTGGAATTGAACTCAGGTTTTCCTTATTCCTGGCCCAGTGCTCTATTGACCTGCTGGCCTGGCTGCAAGGCTTGCCAGTGTCCCACCAGCAGGTGCCCATGATCACAGAATGTGATGTACCTTGTCTTCTTTGTGGAAGGTAATGCAAGAAGCCCAGTTTGTGCCTCGAATGTAAGCAGTGGCCATCTTTAAAATATCCAACTTAAAGGGCTGCTCTATAAAAATGATGTAGTTTTCAGTAATTCCAAAACTGTGGTAGTAGCTTGGGTTCAGAAGAGAGCGAGATGGAATGGAACAGATGACTTCCAGGTGTTTTAAGTTATTTTTCTTCTTTTTTTTCTCTAAAGAAAAATTCCCAAAATGTCAGTCCACATTCATAGCACATTACCTAATTAGAACACTTACATGGAGTTACATGGGATATTAGTCTTCCATTATTTCCATCATAAAGAAAATTAGGCTGAGGATCCTAATACTTCTGCTACAAATAGAACCACAGAATTTCAGTATGGTCTGGAAGTTTCTTCCCTTTCTGACCCTTGATTCCTTCTGTAAAATGAGGTTGTTAGACTATGAATTGCTGAGGTCCCTTACCAGTTTACAACCCATGATTCCAAGTATGCACAGTATTTTTTTTAGATCTAATCAGGTAAAGTCACAACTCAACCCACTCCCAGGGAAGACAAGGAGACATCCCTGCAAGGAAGCCTCAGACTTGACACAGAAAATGCTTGTACTTAGCCCCGACCCTTTAGCAATGAAACTAGCAGATATGTGCAAAGGATCTGACAGATGAGGGGGGAGTGTAGTTATTAAGATAGTTTCTGTGGTGAGTGATGAAGGGGCCTCTGAGCTCTCTTATGCACTCTCAGGGAGTCAGGTTTCAGGCAGTGGTTAAAGCATGTTTAATCATACCCAAGAGTAGGTGAAAAGTAGGGGTGGGATTGGGGACAATTAAGTCAAAGACTTTTCTTCCTTTAGTACCCAGATGTTGGTTTTAGAATTTTCCCTACTGTCATGAACCTTGCATAGGATCATAAGATTTAGAGTCACCTAGTTGAGGAGAATTAGGTCTGATATGTCAGAGAATCTCAGAATCACAGAGTTAAATAAAATCTCTCAGATTGCCAATTCCAAAACAAAAAGAGGAAAAGAACTCCATTATTAGAGAGGGAAAATAACAAAAGATTCTGAGTGTCACATGTCAATAAAATCCTCAGAAAAGAAACTTAGGACACGTTTTTCACTTCTAATCATCAGTGATGGAAGAGAAGATACTTATCAGAAATCCATACCTGGTATTGTGGGAGGTATTTTAAACACCAAATATTTAGTTTTTCCTTTGTCAACTATGGATGTGCCCATGTTGAGGACATTTCCTTGACTATCATAGTGAGGATGAGAAGTTGCCACATTTATGGCTGCATAATTACGGTAATCAACCTGCAAAACACCATACAATATGATGGTCAGCAGAATGATCATTCATATGCAATTTGGGTCAAATGACCTCCTGGGGAATACAAATAAGTTCATGTAGCAAAACCCTGATAAACCAGAAGAGGCTTCAAAATGGACATTTCTCCTGCTATCCAACATCAGTTTTATAAAGACTGAAAAACAGGTCACTTCTCATTATCAATTCTCAATGATCTGATTGGTTCAAGAATACAGACAAGCAAGTCATTGGCTCAGCAACTGCCTGGGGATTTGAGGATTATTGTGTTAATCCTGACTCAACTGGGTTTTGTGATTCTGGGTTAGCTCCTTATTCCTGCCAATAGAGTTTCCTGGAGGCATAAATCTTTAAATTCTTCTGATGGGCTGACCGAGAGGGGAATTAGGCTGCCAAATCTTGCAAATGTCAGGTCAGTAAAATAGTTGAATCACATACACTTCTGCTGCCCCTGCTGGAAGACCCTGGATTGATGACCTATGAAGCAGAAGAGACTGAAGTAGAATGTCTCACTCCCTGCCAATTATAGCTGCTTGCCAAGGCCACAAGACCCTCCCAAAGGGAAGATACCATTCTTTAACTTAGGATCAATGACTTAAAAATCCATCCCTCTCATTTTACTAATGCGAAAACTAAGGGTCAAAGAGATTAAACCACATGTTCCATTGTCTAGAAATTGCTTTTTTTTTTTTTTTAAAAGCTAGAAAATGTGACATTTTTAGATTTAAACGTAGGACTTCTTGACTACAAGTCTACAGAAGGGGAACATGACATTACAACTGTAAAAACCACTCCCTTTAGAGAACCTTCCGGGTGCATTGTGGAAGTCTCAGAGCTTGGAGCTGGTCCTGGAGAAAATGATGAAGCATTTATCTATGGCCAGAGGAACTATGTGACTACTCTTACACTGGCTAGAGAAAGTTAGTTTGGCTTCCCTACCACACCCATGCTCTTTATTCATATTTATAGACTTTCAGAGCTGGAAGAAAGCTTGGAGATCATCTTGTTTAACCCCTTCTTTTGATAAAGGAAGAACTGAAGTTCAAAGAATACTTTGATGTGACCAAGATTCTTCTGGGAGTTCATGGCAGAACCAGTTTGGATCTCAGGTGTCCTGTGTTTTGTTTCCTGGCCAAATGCTTTTTTCATTGTAGCATATTCCAACAGACTAGACCAATGCCTTCAGGACATATGCATCTGGAGACCAGGCTACAGGTCTATGGAATCACATTCTCTGAGGTTATATGGTCAGTCTCTTGAGGTCCAAGGAAGTTCAATCAGAATACTTTTTTTTTTTTTTTTTTTTTTTGATTAGGGCCTTCAGAGCAAAGACAAGCATTGCTGCTAATTTGAAATTCAAAAATACCTTCTCCAACGTCTCCAGAGTTTCTGGATTGATTTTCCTAATATAATTTGTCTCTGTAGTAGCATAGAAGTCCTCCCCACATTTCATGATGTTGATGAGGCAGTTATCGGTGAAGTCTGGAATAGTGTGGGACAGGTAGGAAAAAGCTCTGGAAAGAGAAAGAAGAAATAATTTCATTCTACCCTGTTCTAACCATTTAGCACAGAGAAGAGATTTCAGAATCTACTATAGGAAGAGTAGCTTCCTGCAACATTTTCCTAGCTAGCAGTCTGGTCTGATGGGTGGGTGCTAGAAAGCCCAGTGCCTCTCACAAAGTTAAGAACAAACTATCAAGGAGTAGAAGGTACTTACAAATCATGGGATTCTACTCTCTGCTGGTTATAGAAAGACAGTATGGCATGGTAGAAAGCATATAGGATTTAGAACCAGAAATTTAGAGTTGGAAGGAACTTTAGTGGCCATCTAGTCCCATGCTCATCTTTCTGATGCAGCTTCTAGGGGATATATAGCAGTAATCCTGACCTCAGAGTGCTATTATTATAACTATCTGTCTGTCAATGATTCTAAAATCTCCTAGTCTTAAGCATACTATAGTATAGTCCTTTAAACATTGCTAACTGTCAGATTAAAAAATGTGTAGGTCAGTGATAACCAAGTTCCTGAGACAATAGTGAATACACCACCCCTTAAACCTACCTGTAAGTCATAAAATTAGCAAAAAATAAAAATAAAAAAATAACATGAAGCTCTGGTCTCTCTAACTTTTCCTATAAATTTATTGTCTGGCTCTTGGTTCTTTGCTAAATCATTTTGGAACTTAGCCTGCTTCAAATGGCATTACAATTGTGGGGTCTTTTCCTTTCCTCCATGCCATGTGATATCTCCTCTAACTTTACTATGCTTTCCAACTCCACTTCTCCTTACAGATAACTCTTTTAGGATGCTGAGTCCCTTTCAGGATTTAGCCTGCCAGCTAAAGGCATGCCCCAACCTCATGATGTGCTCCCTTTCTATTGGGTAATTGTGACTTCCCCTGAGGAACTTGCCTTTCATTTGCTCTCCCACTGTATTTGATATTTACCTTTCCCAGTGTCTATTTATCCCTTCAGTTTGTCTGTAACTTATTCCCCTAAATAAATCTACCTTTTGCCAAAGAGAATGGCCATTGTGAATTCTTCGCATGACTGAACCCCGACTTTTGGTGTCTGCCATCATTTGGTGCCAAATCCTACATTATAAATCTAAAAGACTCTGTGACAGAGTGGTTTTAACCAGTGATGTAGATAGAGGAAGGACAGAAGACTTACACAACAGAGGAGCAAAAAAACCAAACCAAAACCAAAACCAAAACAAAAACAAAGTTGTTTTAATAGTGAGAACTGAAGGTAATTAACAATTTAAAATAGGTAGTTACTTGGAAAATATATTTTTGCAAGGATCTGGATAAGCCATAGTTCCAAATTCTGATATCACAATCCTGTTGGCTTCAATATTGGAATTGTATGTGTCACTTCGGAGGTATTTACTTCGGTAATGAACTTCACCTGGAACAGAAGCAACAGAATCTTCTCAGACCCAGATTGTTTTCAATGCTTCAAAATTTGTTTTAGTTATTTCCTTTTCTTCATGCCTTAGCCCAATGAAATAAGATATATTCATCTTTATGTCTTCAGAGCCTAGAATAATAATCATAGCTAACATTTATATAGCACCTACTAAATGTCAGGCACTGGGTGCTTAGAGCACTTTTTTAGAGCCATAAAAGGAACTCAAAAAAAAAAAAAAGATTTTTTTTTTTAAATTTTTCAGGAACTCTTTAGAAAGCACTTGAAGACCTTCTCTTAAGCCCTTCTCCCATCAGTGTAAATAACATCATTACTCAATTAGCTACTGATGTGTTACATAAAAATGATAAGTCAAGATACATGGAAATCTTATCTCGGGAGATAGCTAGATGGTACAGTGGGTTGAGCACCAGCTTCTAAGTCAGGAAGTCAGGAGGACCTGAGTCCATATTTAGCCTGGGAAATTTAATACTTACTAATTGTGTGACCCTGGGCAAGTTATTTAACCCAATTGCCTCACAAAAAAAAACCCAAAATCCAAATATTATCTCACTTAATCCTTACAACCACCTTGGGAGTAGAGAGTTATAAGGATAAAGGCTATTGTTATTCCCATTTTACAGATGAAGAAACTAATGTGGATAGAGATTAAATGACTTGCCCAGTCTCACAAAGATAGTAAGTACTTGAGGTCATATTTGAAAGCAGGTCTTCCAGACTTCAGGCCTGGTTCTCTGTCCACTATGCCAAACTAGCTACCTCTAAGAAGGGTTCCTGTGTATAATAGGCATTTCAATAAATGTTGAATCAGACTAAATTCAATGCTGCTCTTACAATTTTATATCCAACTAATCTCCTACACACACTCCAGGCTCCAGCTAACCTAGATTCTTTGTCCCCAGAACCCACCTCCTGCCTTCCATCCCCTGGAAGCTTCCAAGTCTGGAATTCCCACCCCAACCTGTTAGATTCCTACCCAGCCCAACTCAAAACACCTCCACCTCTTGTACAAAGCCTTCTCTGATGCTGCCAGTGGGATGACTGTGATAGGCCTAAGTGAGAATCTCCCTTATTGTTTGAAAGGTGGAGTTCCCATGGAATGTTTGATAATTAATTGGTTGATCTTTAAGGAAGATCGTATAAGTCAGGGCCAGAAGCTGCCACCTCCTCCTGGTGGTTGGTTCTCGGACATTTCCAGAGAGAGAAGGGTCTATGCTGTGCAGCCTCTGATCCTGATCTAGTTTCAAATCCTTTCCCAGTCCCCACCCTAGCTCCTGGCTTCTTCTTCACTCCCAACCTCAGGCCTCAGTCTGCCTTAAACCCAAAGATATTTTTTTTTCCACTCTAAGAGAATAAAAATCAGATCTTTTGGGAAAGGTTTGGTGGAAGTACTATTTTAAAACAATTTAGGGGTGTTTTTCCTAACTCTTTTTAGGGAGAAATAACTATACTAAAACTAGGTTTGAGAGCAGGTTAGAATTTGACCAGCTTGGTGGTGTTTAGATATAGAAACTTTTTGCTTCTTACTGATTATTGTGTGAGTGTTTTTTTGTGGTTGACTTGATATTGGTATTCCCAAGTATAACTCTTATTCAACAAGTATTTACTAGGTACCTACTATTACCTGTATTAAGCACAGGAATTAGTATCTTTTCTAAAAGAAATTACAATTTATAGGGTGGATACAGTGGAGAGAGGCCAACAACAACACAGAGAAGTAAAAACAAAATATTTTCATCTACTGGACTCCTGATTTATTTGGTAAGGGAACTCCTAGGAAGCAAACTCTTGCCAATGCAGATTTGTATCTACCCTTTGATACATAATAGTAGAGTTTACTGGGGTATCAAGAGGTTACTGTGACTTGCACAATATCATGTAGCCAGAATGTGTCAGAGGCCAAATTTGAATTCAGGTCTTTCTGACTCGATTCAAAAGGCAGCTTTCTTAAACCCAAGCCATCCTACCTCTTAAATACAAATGTTCATACAGTACATGTAAAGTACCTTCAGAGGGCTGGACTCTAGTAACTGGGGGGATGGGGGCAGGATAGGTTTGTACTTGAGTTTAGCCTTGAAGGAATGATTGCTAATGTATTTTATTGGAGAAACTAGGGGTATACTGGTAAATTTTTAACAACTGGCTCTGGGGGGAAGGGGGAAGGGGGAATGAGCACAGAACACACTTTTAAGTTGAATAAGCATTATTAGCATTTTCCCTGTCATTTTCTTAAGTCTAAACAATTAACAAAACAAATCAAGTTCTGACTTCTAGTATCTGCTGATTTTTGAGATGGAAATACTTTATTATTATTATTAATACTTTTTATTTGCAAAACATATGTATGGGTAATTCTTCAACATTAACCCTTACAAAGCTTCTGTTACAAATTTCGACCCCTACTTCCCACCCCTCCCCTAGATGACAGGATATCCACTACATGTTAATCATGTTAAAATACTTGACAAATCGAATATATGTATACTTATTTCCACGAATCATTTTTGTGCAGGAGAAATCATATCTACCAGAAAGAAGAATCAGAAAAAGGAAATACAATGCAAGCAAACCTCAATAGAGAGCATGAAAATGATATGTTGTGGTCCACATTTCACATCCCCCTCTCTGGGTGTATATGGCTTTCTTCACTGAACAATTGGAACTGGTTTGAAACATTTCATTGTTGAAGAGAGCCATGTCCTTCAGAATTGATAATCATATAGTATTGTTGTTGCTGTGTATAATGATCTCCTGGTTCTGCTCATTTCACTCAGCATCAGTTCATGTAGATCTCTCCAAGCCTCTCTGAAATTGTCCTGCTGGTTGTTTCTCACAGAACAATAATATTCCATGACATTCATATACCATAATTTGTTCAGCCATTCTCCAATTGATGGGCATCCATTCAGTTTCCAGTTTCTAGCCACTACAAAAAGAGCTTCCACAAACATTCTTGCACATGTGGGTCCCTTTCTTTCTTTTATGATTTCTTTGGGATATAAGCCCAATAGAAACACTGCTGGGTCAAAGGGTATGCACAGTTTGATAACTTTTTGAGCATAGCTCCAAATTGCTCTCCAGAATGGCTGGATCTGTTCACAGTTCCACCAACAATGTATCAGTGTCCCAGTTTTCCCACATCCCCTCCAACAGTTATCATTATCCTTTCCTGTCATTTTAGCTAATCTGACAGGTGTGTAGTGGTACCTCAGAGTTATCTTAATTTGCATTTCTCTGATCAATAGTGATTTGGAGCACCTTTTCATATGACTAGAAATAGTTTTAATTTCACCATCTGAAAATTATCTGTTCATATCCTTTGACCGTTTATCAATTGGAGAATGGCTTGAATTCTTATAAATATGAGACAATTTTCTATATATCTTAGAGATGAGATCTTTATCAGAACCCTTAAATGTAAAGATGATTTGCCAATTTGATGCTTCCCTCCTAATCTTGTCTGCATTAGTTTTGTTTTTACAGAAACTTTTTAACTTAATATAATCAAAATTATCTATCTGGTGTTCAATTAAGAGTTCCAGATCTTCTTTGGACATAAATTTATTGAGATGGAAATACTTACACTGAAAATTTAACAATCAGATTTCCAGAATCAGTAAGAGCTGTCCCCAGCACACCCTTATATATAACCCTAAGTAAAACCCTTTACATCTGGTTTGCACCTTCTCAGTGCTTTATTTTGGCTTCTGTACAGTTCAATTCAGCAAACATTTCTTGTACTTTAAAAACTACAGTAATATGTCCTGAGGGTCTTATGAAGAGCTACAAATACAAATAAAGCCAGATTTTTTCCATCAAGGAGCTCATAGTCCCTCACACCTGAAACACATTCCCTCCCCATTTCTGACTTACAAGATCTTTATCTTCATTTAAAGTTCAAATATGGTGCTACCTCCTCCTATGTAAATTTCCTTGATTTCCTCATCCAAAAGTTCTCTCCTATCTCACATTATTCTGGAACATTTTGTCAGTATCTCTCCTTTTCTGTCACTATCTAGCTTGAATTATGCTTCTTGGAAATACCAGCTCTATCTCATTAGCATAATGAACTCCTGAGAGGGAAGTGAGGGCCAGGGAGAGGAGGGTGTGTGTGGTAGGGAGGAATTGTGTTACTGTTTTTTTTGTTGTGTCCTCAATGCCCACACAGGGTTTTTCACATAAAAGTCTTGTTTGTTCAACTGAACTGAAGACAAGGATATAAACAGTTAAGACAAAGATCAAGCTCACTGTTTACTATTACAAGTTCTACTAGGTCACTGTGAAATGCCACTTGTTCTATACTTCCTGTAGCTCCACCTGAAATCTCTCCTCTTTCAGGAAGCTCATTCAATCATATATACAATGGGTGATAAATGTTTGCCAATATATTCTGACCACAAAATTCCTCTGGTACCTTCCCCTATCCCACAAATACATGGATTTGCATCCATGAATATTTAATTAAATATATTTGTGATTTTGTAAATCAGCTGTTTGGTTACTAAAAGAAAATGAACTGTTGTATAAAGAAAAAGGATTATGTCAACATATGAAAGATATAAAGTGCTATTCCTTTTGTATATGAGCAATCTGGTTGCAGAAAGGGACAGAAAAAAGAATTTTTGCACCTGAAAAAAATGGCTAAAATCTAGATTTGAATAAATAGTTTTTCTGTTAAAATGTGAGGACAGGTACAGGAAGACTAGACAGAGAATTGAAAAGGACTTATATGAGAAGAGAGAAATGACTTAATTTGTAGCATATGGTGGTCTCAGCTCATTAGCATATAATATTTTTAGAGCTTGAGAGGTTAAAACTCACAAAGCACTAAATCAAATAGCTATTTTGAGACAACATGCCTTAGTTTGATAATTGATGGAAAATTAGAATTTGTTGATTTTGTATCGTAATAGAAAGATGAGTCCCTGAGAATTAGGAGTTCCTGGTTTGAGACATTAAGAGTACTAAAGAACCAAGTGGGAAAGCTAGGTGAGAGGAGTAGCCCAGGGGTTCTTAAACTGGGATAATGTAAGTAAGAGGTCTGCAGATAGATTCTGGGGCATCTGAGAACTTGGATGGGAAAGATATATACCTCATTTTAATTTAATTGATTTTCTTTGTAATCTTGTATATTTTATTTCATACATTTAAAACATTAATCTTAAAAAAATAGGTCCACAGGTATCCCCACACTGCCAAAGAGTTCATGAAACAAAGTTGCAGTAAAAATATTCAGCTGATATAATGGCTGTAGCTGCTACATTGAGAGTTGCTAATTGGCTGGGGGAAAAAAGCCTGAAGTTCACTGAAAGAGAGCTAAATTTCCATTATTATTGCTCTTTATTTCCCAGGTACACAGTCTGAATTCCACTCTGTTGTCACAGAATGGGACTCAATCCCTTGGAAGCTACTCTGGGTTTTGATAGGCCAAATTTGGCCTTATATTCTTTGGTTCCAGGATTCCACCAGCACTTCCCAGACATTGCTTTGCCATTTACCTTTCCCCTTTACGAGTTTTATTCCCTCATTAGAGTGTAAAAAAGCAGCATGTCTTAGTTTTATTTGTATCCTGAGCCCTCAGCACAGTGCCTAGCTCTTTATAACTTTATCTATCTAGCCATCTCTCCTCTATCTTTAGCATCATCCATAGTTTGAAAGAAGTAATTCCTCTCAGAAGTACCTGCTACTTTTCTGTTGTCTTCCCCTGGTTTGAGATAGAACAGCAGAGAAGAAACACAAACTTGATGACTTTGCTGTTAGAACAAGCTAGCAGTATGCTAGCGTTCTGTTGAGGGAAGAGTTGGCTAGGCTTGTTTGTATTTGGTCTTGTTACTTAAATGCATGTCCTATGTTTCAAGAATTAATGGTGTCATCATTGTGAATGATTTTGCATTGACAGGAATCACACCACTGGGGGCTCAGGTACTACAGTGGTGAAGAGGAGGAGTGGGTTCCTCCCACAACAGATCCTCTAGGACCCTGAGAGTGTTTAAGCTGTAGCTATATGGTAAGACCTTTCTTGTTAATCATTGGTCCTCTTCAAGAACAAAGTACAAGCTACAATAAGAAGAAGAATTATTGATATGAGAGCAGGTTGAAATGAGAAACCCAGCACACACACACACACACACACACACACACACACACAGAGAGAGAGAGAGAGAGAGAGAGAGAGAGAGAGAGAGAGAGAGAGA
>JAJPUD010002151.1:282984-348812 GCA_023553655.1 Myrmecobius fasciatus
AGAGAGAGAGAGAGAGAGAGAGAGAGAGAGAGAGAGAGAGAGAGAGAGAGAGAGAGAGAGAATTACTCTTTGATTCAATGTGGGTTTTCTGTATTGCCTCTCAGCTAATAAACAGCAGTCTTTTCTTAGATCATAACCTGAGAAGGCAGATCTGGTGTGATTCATACAATTTGACTCCATACCATAAACATTTACTAATGCCTACTGTGTGCAGGACATTGTGCTAAGCTCAAAAGATACAAATACAAAATATTAAATGATATATGCCCTCAAGAAGTTTATATTCTACTGAGTGAAGGTCCAGAACTGCATTCCTAGTGCTCATAAATACCTAGTTGCACATGAAAAGGAACTTCCCAAATATCCTTTGATAATGAAGATAATTATAATTGAGGCTTTCATTCACTGTTATTCTTTTCTTCTAGGTAGTGTCACATTTATCATTATTATAATATCCCACTGAAGTATAGAATGATGGGTACAGTCACTAATATGTTAGACAGCAAGCAAGTTCAGTATTCCTCCCCTCATGGGACCTATAGAGCTTTCTTCTTTAGCCCCAGAAATTCCAGGATGCACATCACTTATTTCCATTTTTGATGCATAGGAAGCAGAAAGAAAGGGGCTTCCTTTGACTCTCCATTGGGATGCCTATGATAGGATCAGTAGATAGCATCTTCCACCTGACCGTGAAGCTAAAAAGGAAATGATTCTTGGTCTCCAAGGGACAAGTGGAGATCCTCAAGGTTTCCTTATGTGTGTCAGTGTTTGCTCTGACCTTACAGGATCTGAGAGATGAAAGACACTTGAGAGGTTCAACTCGTACCTAAATAGGAATTCTCTCTACAACAACCCTAAGAAGTAATCGTTGACCTATGTTTAAGAGATCAACTGTGAAGGGGAATTCGCCACCTCTAGGGCAGTCTATTTCTACTTCGGAATAGACCTAATTGCTCAGAAGTTTGGGGGTTTTTCCTTACAAAAGAAGATTTAGATCTGCTTTTCTGCAATTTATCCACATTATTCCTAGTTCTGCCTTTGATCTCTTTTCTACATTCCATAATCCTTCAAAAAATACTTGAAGAGAACACTTGTGTCCTCTTACCTAAATATTCTTTACTGAAGGCTAAATATCCATTTTAGGCATTGGAATTGTAAAACAGCAGAATTTTGGTCCTGTCCCCATACTATTTATGTGACTTTAGGGAATTTATTTAAGCTTTCTAGGAATCAATTTCCTTAACAAAGGAGTTGAATTAGATGATCTCTTGAGATTCCTTACAGCTGTGGATCATATATTCTTATAAACATAGAATGTCAGAACTGGAAGGTACTACAAATATAGTTTAATTAAACCCTCTTATTTAACAAATAGAGAATCTTAGACTCAGAGGGGAGAAGTGATTTGCTTAAAAATCATATCAACAACAAATAGAACTGGAATTGGAATCCATTGTCTTCAAATCCAGAATTTTGTCCATAGTACCATATGGATCCTAAAATGGAAGTACTAAATTGTGTGAGACTGATGAGATACTTTAACTGATGAGAAAAATTATCTAACATATGATACCAGTGAGCACAGAAGACAAAACCCAGTTACTACTCCCAACAATTAGGTGATAAATCCTAACAAAACACATATCCCTCTAACATTTTAACAAGGAAGATGATAATCTTGTTGTCATCTATTCCAATATCTGGTACTTAATAAATGTTTGATGATTAATTGCTCAAGATCATAGAGATTTGAACACAATTACAAAACACTTTTCATATAAAGTTAGATCTAAACAATTAGAAAAATATAAATTGCTTATGGGTAGGCCAAGCTAATATAATAAAAATGACAATTCTAAGTTAATCTACTTATTCAGTGCTATACCAATCAAACTGCCAAAAATTATTCTATAAAGCTAGAAAAAATAGTAACAAAATTCATCTGGAAGAACAAAAGGTCAAGAATATCGAGGAATTAGTGAAAAAAATGCAAAGGCAAATGACCTAGCTGTACCAGACCAAAAATTATATGATAAACTGGTGATAACCAAAACCATTTGGTACTGGCTAAGAAATAGAGTAGTGGATAAGTGGAATAGGTTAGGTATATGACACAATAATCAATGACTATAGTAATGTAGTGTTTGATAAACCTAAAGATTCCAACTTCTGAGATAATATTTGACAAAAATTGCTGGGAAAATTGGAAAATAATATGGCAGAAACTAAGCATTGATCAAGATCTAACACTTTATACTGAGATTAGGTAAAAATAGGTTCATAATTTAGACATAAAGGATGATACTGTGAGCAAATTAGGAGAGTAAGGGATAGTTGACATGCCAGAGCTATGAGGAAGGAAGTAGTTTATGACCAAAGAAGAACTAGAAAAACATTATGAAATGCAAAATGGATAATTTTTATTACATTAAATTAAAAAAAGATTTGCACAAAAAACCCCAATGCAACCAAGATTAAAAAGGAAACAGAAAGCTGGGAAAAAAGTTTTTTACAGCCAGTGTTTCTGTTGGAGGCATCATTTCTAAAACACAAAGAGAATTCTTTCAAATTTATACAAATACTAATCATTTCCCAATTGATAAATGGTCAAAAGATATGAAGAGACAATTTTCAGATGAAGAAACTAAATCCATTTCTAATCATGAAAAAATGCATTAAATCACTATTGATTAGAGAAATGCAAATTAAGATAATGAAATATCTCACATCTCTAAGATTGGCTAAGATGACAGGAAAAGACAACAATAAATGTTGGAAGGGATGTGGTAAAACTAGGACATTAATGTATAATTAGTGGAGCTGTGAAATGATCCAACCATTCTGGAGAGCATTTGTAACTATGCCTAAAGGGCTATCAAAACATGCATATCCTTTGTTCCAGCAGTGTCACTACTGGGTCTGTATCCCAAAGATCACAAACAAGGGAAAAGGATCCACATGTGCAAAAATCTTTATAGTAGTCTTTTTTTTTTGTACTGGTAAAGAACTGAAAATTCTGTTAGGGAGTAGTTGAATAAATTATAGTATATGAAAATAATGGAATATTTTTGTTCTATAAGAAATGATGAGCAGGCTGATTTCAGAAAAGCCTGAAAAAATTTACAGGAACTGATGCTGAGTGAAGTGAGCAGAACCAAGAGAACATCTTACACAGTAACAAGAAGATTATGTGATAATCAACTGTGATGGACTTGGCTCTTCTTAACAATGTGGTGATTCAAGGGAATTTCAATAGACCTGGGATGAAAAATAACATTTGCATCCAGAGAGAAAACTATGGAGACTGATTATGGATCAAAACAGTATTTTCACCTCTTTGTTTTTCTTTCTCACAGTTTTTTCCCTTTTGGTCTGATTTTTCTTGCACAACATGACAAATATGGAAATATGTTTAAAAGAATTACACATATTTAACCTATATCATATTGCTTGCTGTGTTGGGGAGGGTGGAGATAAGAAATAGAGGGAGAAAAATTTGGAACATCTTTACAAAAATGAATGTTAAAAGTTATTTTTACATGAAAATTTAAAAAAATTTTTAAAGATGACAGAAATTAAGTGACAGAAAAGAATTTGAATATGGGATCTCTGATTCCAAATCCAGCACTGCTTCCATCATACTGTGCTACTTCCTAATCTACTATGACTATATGACCCTTTCCTCATTAGGTAAATTTTCACTTCCTAGTGGAATACCTCTTTTCTGTTCAGAGACTCAGGAAGAGCCTCAGATCACTGACAAAGCTTTCTGACTGATTCAAAGCTTAAGACAATTCTCTCTCTTCTGGATTCATGATGATGATACCCCTAGACAAAGATATTGTGCTACCTTTGCCCATATCAGGGGTTAGGAATATAACTTTGAACCCTGGCACCCAACACATCAGAGTTATCAATCAGCTACGTCTCTCACCTTGGTTAATTAGAGGGATTGCTTTATTATTTGGATAAGATTAATATAATGCCAGTTTGGAAGTTTACCTCATAAAACAGAAACATTAACTTGTTTTAAGTAAAAAATTAATGAGCTCAGGGTGGAGACTGTCATATCTGAACATTATTTTCCTCCTCACAACTAAGAACAAGGATGCTTAATAAGTATTTATTGAATTAAATTAAATTGAGAAATTCATGAGAAATATAGACTTGTAAAAACTGGCATTTTGATTCTGAAGCTAAATATCACTGGGAATCAGCAGGGAACTTGGATGTACCAGAAAAGTCAAATCACTACCCCTGTCTTGACCTCCATCTCTCCTAACTTCCTGATAGAGACAGCCCAGGACTCTGAGCCCAAGAAGCCTGGGAATAGCAATGCTTCCAGTCCCATATCCTCAACTATCACCCTGGAAAGCAACCCCTGCAGGGATGCAGCCTGGTAACTACAGCTACAGATATTACAAAATGTCAAAGGCTCAGAATAGGAAATTCTTGCCACCAAAATCCTTGGCACTAATCAAATGGTTCAACATCAGAAACTGACATAATTTCATCAGTTGAAAATACATTATCAACTTCATTATCACTGTGGCCTGAGGACCTGGGATCTTTCCTTCTGACTTGCAGCTGAAACCTGCTCCATCTTCCTCATAAGAAGGTGAGCTCCCAGGGTGCAGAAGCCATCTTACTTTTCTGTTTATATTGCCATTGCTTGTCACTGTGGTTACACAGTCAGAGCTTAATAAATGTTTTATTCATTCACTCATCTTGCTTAGGGAAGTTGTCAGGTTTTGAAATATCAATTAGATTTCTTGTAAAGTCATATTCCTTTATAGGAATGACACAGATTTTGGATCACTCTGCATTTTAAAGTGAGTGAGCTCTGCTGTACCTCCTGATCAACACAATAATGGACCAAATTTTGTGGATAACTTTTAGTTTTTCATTAAAAAAATTAATCAACAGCTAGGGGCACAATGGACAGAGATGGGACCCAGTCAGGAAGATCTAATTCAAATTAGTCTCAGATACTTACTGTGTGACCTTGACCAAGTCATTTCAACTGTTTGCCTCAGTTTTCTCATTTGTAAGATGGGTATTAAACCAGCAGCTCCCTACTAGGTGGGGGACCACATAAGATGGTTGGTGCTATATAAATGTTTTTTTCTTTTCTCCCTTTCCTTCCCTTTTCAAAGACTATGGAGTAATGTCAAGAATGTTAGATTGTGCAACAAAGGGTCCAGTTTCAAAATCTAATTCTGCTTGCTGCTTACTATCTTACAAGGTGATCCAGAAGTCTTTATGCTCTTTTAAGCTATTAATATTTAAATTATCACTAAGACTTTTTGGGACATACCATCTGTGAACTTAGGGATATTTTTTTAATTGTTCTGGGCTTTATTTTTTATTATCCATAAAATAAAGGGTTTGGACTGGATAACCTTTAAAGTTCCTTGCAGCTCTAAATCTATCGTTCTTTGTATCTGAAACTTAAGGAAGTCAATCTCTGTTCTATAGGATTCTGCTTGGTGAATTTGACAGTGAATTCTACAAAGCACCTATATATGCAATTCCTTCAAAATCCCCAAGTCCCTGTGCATGTCTCTAAGCCTTTAAACATATAAATCACCAGTACAAGGGATGTGCTGCCTAGAGAGGAAATCTTTGACAAAAAGAAAGGCTCTATGTACACCAAAATACTTACAGCAGCAGTTTTGTAATAGCAAAAAACTAGAAACAAAGTGGATGTCCATCAGACATGGTTAAACAAACTTACATTGATGGAATATTATTATGCTTTAGGAATTGATGAACACATATAGAGTAGCTTGGAAAGACTCACATGAATAGATGCATAGTGAAGTAAGCAGAATCAGGGAAACATATGCAGAGAACTGAAATATCAAAAACAAAACTGTTTCAAAAGTATAAAAAAATAAACTTGGCTCCAAAGAAGAGATGAGAGGATATCTCTCCCCTTGCTCCCTGGCAGAGGTTGGGTGGGCATCATGGGCCTGAAACATTACACAAAACAGCATATTTTTTTCCTATGTGTTAATTGGTTTAGTTTAAGTAAAAGAATTTTTTTTTTTTTACAAGGAATGGTTCTCTGGGAGGATAGAGAGAAGGGTAAAGGGAAATACTATATAGTGTAAAAACAAATTGTAACCAATGAAAATATCATAGGAAAAAATAAATGGGGAATCTTGGAAAGGATTATAGGATAAACAATTCAGAGATATTCTGGTTCTTAGAAGTCATCTAATCTAACTTCTTCATTTTACAGATGAAGAAACTAAAGCCAGGAAAGGGTACCAATGTGCCCAAAGCCACACTGGTAGAAAGCAGACTCAAAGCCAGGCCAACTGGCTCTACAGCAAGAATGCTTTTTACTATACCACATCTGCCTCCAAGGGACTGTCAACAATTTCATGACCATGTGAACAAACGTATAAATAAAATCTACTTTGAAGCCTTCGTTGAGTAATATCCTTGCACTTTGATTTTTCTGATGAAAATTATGTTAATTTGGTATAAAATAGGATTAAGTAATTTCACCTTTATCATTTGTGCTCCATAAAATGATGATTCTGACAAATAAAAGTTGTTGAGATGAAAAAGAAAATGAAACATGTAGACTTTCTGAGAGTTCCTGCCAACAATACATATCATTAGATACTTTGGGCCTCTGATCTGATCTTTTCCTAAAAAGTAAATTCAGTTTGTCCCAAAATGTAAACATTGTTTACAAAATGTTGGGATGTAAGCTTGCCAAGTACTTCTTAGAAATGACTAAGCTGTGAGTGCAATGAACTTGAGGGCTCAGAGGAAACATGTCTCTGGAATTCCTCACAGATGGGCTGAAGTCTATTTTGACATTACAGAATGAGATGAAAGAGAAGAGCCCTCCTGAATTCTATTCTCTTGCTCATTATTCAGCACAATTAGGTATGTCTTTTGAAAGGAATAAACAAATAAATTATAGCATTTACTTTCGTAATCTCTGGTCAGACTCTGGATTAATAAAAATAATCCTTTCACTTAAGCCAGTTTTTTTGTTTGTTTGGTGGGTTTTTTAAAGTATGACTTCCATGATAGAAAGACAGGCTTCTTTCAGAAAGCTAAGGACCAAGAACAAGTAATTAGTTTTCTTTTTATTCTAGCTGGTGGAACTTTCCTATCATAACCACGCTCCCCTCAGAATTCAAAGTCTAATGAAAAGGGAACTTTTTGAGATAGTAGTCATATTTCTTCTTGTATTTGTAATCCTATTGTCTAAGATCATATTATATAGCAGATACTTGTTAAATGTTGTTAGTTTGAATTAGAGATCATACTTTGGACGTGGCTTTTGCTAAACTCAAATTACCTTGGGTGTGCCTATTTATTGGACAGAGACAACAGCTTCCACTTTAGCAAAGGGAGAAATATATTTTGAGTGTCTTAGAAGGAACTAGGATAGGGGGAAATCAGAAACCAGGATAGGCTTAAGAAACTAGGGATATTTATCCTAACGAACTCTTAAGGGGAATAACTGGGGGATCAGGGTAAGAATGATATAAAAAAAACTATATAAAGCTGTTTAGAGTCAGTAATGTGTTTAAGAGGTGACTGGATAGAAACCTGTCTAGGTTCTTATAGATGTAATTCATTCTTTACACAGAAGACTACACTCTAGCCCAAAGTCCTCTGAGGTCTCTTCTAGCTTGATAAATCCATGAGTTTGTGAGAGCTTTCCAGATCTGTCATTCTGAACTTCAGCTACCCAAGACCATGGGTATTTGTGCTATATGTAGCTCACTCAAAAAACAAGACAAAAAGTCATTGTTGCAAAGGAAAAGCCAACTTTCCCCTTCATTTTTTTCAGGCTATTGAAAGAAGTGATCCCAATAATGCACATGACAGACCATGTCACTTCCATGTTAAAAAAAACATTGGTAAGTTATTATCTCTATAACAACATACAAACTCCTTAGCCTGATGTTTCAGGCTCTCTGTAATCTGGTTCTAACCCATCTTTCCAACTTTGTTTTATGTCATTTCTTTTCTCACACTCTGCATTCTAGTCAAACTGATTAAACTGGCTATTCTCTCAACTCTGACTTTCCATTCCTCTGCATTTGGGCAATTTGTCTCTCATTCCTGGAACACACTCCCTTCTTTTTTTTCTTTTCCTTCAAGATCAAGCTCAAGTGCCACCTTCTCTGGGAAGCCTTCCCTTTACCCATAGGTGAAAAGATTCTCTACCTCTTCAAATTTTTCCAGATACTTTTTTTCTGACTTTGTCCCCATCCCTAGTTCCCTTGTATTCTTTCAATCTTCATACATGTTATATCCCCTCCCTGCCACCACTATTAAGTAATAAATCCTTAAAATCAGGGACTATGCTGTTTTTCCTTTTTGTATCCTAAGTACTTAGCACAGTGACTTGCATGTAATAGGCAATTAACACATGTATATTAAATTGAATTATTAAAGAGAAACCCTTGAATAAATACCTATATTCACCTTCTAAGATTATTTGCTGGTCTTACCGTTTTTAATGGTAAAACTATGTAATAAGGCCAAACCATCAAACCAATGATTATAAGTAGTCTCCCCAATGGTGTGCATGCCAGGGCCATTTCGTAGAAGAGTACCGTGAAGCCAAGTTGGCAGCTCACCTAGAGACAGAAAGAATATTTTACTTTCATTTTTGCAATTAGAACTCAGGCACTGAAAGAAGTATAACATGAGCAATAGTCGTACAGCCTCAAATGAGTAAAATCCAAAATACTTGAAATGAGTGTTTAGCAGGTGGATACTGTTTTTTTTTCAATTAGGAACTGTTAGCACATCAAAATTAAACCTGTTCTGCATCCCAATGTTGGTTTTCTAAAATAATTTTTATGCCTCTAGTGAGAATTGTCAAATAAAAATAGATGAGTATCAATTAGCACATTCTGTTCTTATTGTTGAAAGATAATTGATGAGTTAGAGATCAAAGAATTATGGAGTTACCTAGGAGGAAAATTAAAGGTTACTTAGTTCAACCCCCTCCACTTTATAAATGAGGAAGCTAAGGCCTAAAGATGTTAGATGATCAGTAATCAGGTAGCAGAGAAAACAAAATGATGGATTTGAATTCAGGAAAACCTGAATTCAAATCCTGCCTCTGGTATTTACTAAAATTTCCTTGAACATCTTTAAAAACAAAATCTGTCAGGACGACTTATGTGATCCTAGACAATCACTTACTATCTCTCAGTCTCATCATATTATATCATATTTAATCATATTATAAAGTAAGAATAATATTAGCATCTACCCCACAGAGTTGTTGTAAGAAATTTCTAAGCCATGCTCAGGCAAAGCTATGGAGTATAACTGAACCAGATTAAGATGAAATTAATAAATGTTTAATGAAATAAATAATACAACATAGATGATGTTAATTTATTATTTTCTAAGTTAATGTGTGATTCCAATTTGAGTTTGACTCCATTGATGTAAAGCATTTTGCAAATCCTAAAGTTGTATCATTATTATTATTATTATTTCCCAAGATCATATAAGTAGCCCCAAAAGATCTTATTTTGAAAGAAAATTCTCCAATCCCCAAATACTAGTTACAAATCAGTCTGTTTTTTCATTAAGTTCCTTACTGGAAACACTCACTGACTTTAGAAATGATAAGCAAGCCAATTGCTACCGTGCCAACATGGAGAAGGCCAAAACTTCTCTGTGTTTCACTCGTGTTCTGGAGCCAAAGACAATCTGTGAGCTGTTCTCATCATTGGGTGTAATTATGCTGCTGCCTCCTGGCTTTGAGTGACACTGACCTAGTTTGGTACCTGTCTGGTAGTTTAGAATTAGTTACTTTCACCAACAGACTAAGGGATGTACAATAAAAGCGACAGTAACCAGAAAGAAAGATCAAAGAGAATGAGTAGATGTATATGCGTGCATGAATTATATACAAATATGTGAAAGTGTATGTATGGATAAATAAAGGTTTTTACAAATGTGAGTGTATATATATATATATATATTTACACACACACACACACACACACATATATATATATGAGGGTTTGTATGCATATATGAATTTGTGAGTATATTTCTATCCCAATCTCCCTCAGACTTTCTTATTCTCAGTTTGTCCAAAGGTTTCATCCATCTGAGATAGACCATATTTTCCACCTTATCTATCATTTCTTACCTCTAATTTTGGCTCTCAAAGGCTCTGGATGTTCCTTCTTGTTCTTGCCAAAGATCATATCCATGGCAGGGGAGAGAATGTATTGCTGCTGTCCTGACGAGTAACAACAATAACAGTATAATTAGAGGAAGGAGAAATGGACTGGCAAGATAGCTTTTTTGGTTCTTTACCCTCTCTTTTTTCTCCCTTCCCAGCTCTGTCTTTCTGCCTCCCTTGCTTCTCTCTATCTGGACCTTCTCCTTCACCAGTTACTGGTGCCTTTATCTCTTTTTCTGCGCGCGCACGCGTGCACACACACACACACACACACACACACACACACACACACACTCTTTATTTATAAAAGGTCTTGACCAAAGGTCAATTGCCTGTGACTGTCCTAGCAGATCTTTAATGCTCAATGCACTCTGCAGTTTGTCATCAAACTAGTTTCTTTCAGGAGCTAACTCAGCAGTATAGGAGAATATAGAGAAAAAACCAAGCTATCAGAGTTTAATTGTTCTGGTGGAAGATTTCAACACGATGCTGTGTACTTGCTTACACACACAAAGGACAAGGGGTGAGACTTTTAGGATGTTGATCCTTAGGGGAATGGAATTTAGGAAGCCCTGGAGGAGACTTGATGTGTCACATCATCCAAGTATTCAATCTCTTGTCATTCCTTCTGACAGCAAGACATCACAGTGGTAATTGGGATTAAACAAAATTGGAGAATTTTTTAAAAATAGAGCTAGGGTCCTTAACCTGGGATGCACAGACTTGGGGTCTGTGAATATATTTTAGGTCTATGGACTTAAATGGGAAAGAATCTCAACTTTTAAAAAACTAACTTCTAACTGAAATTTAGCATCTCCTTCAATTATTTAAAAACATTATTCTGAAAAGGGGTCCATAGGCTTCATCCAACTGCTAAAGGAGTCTATGTCACAAAAGAAAGGTTAAGAGCCACAGTCACTTTAAAAAACCCTAAAATTTTCTGCTGGTTCATTTTAAAAATTAAAATAGGAAATAACCTCTCCAACTAGGATGGTGAAAAATGGAAACTGATTTCAATTCTAATGGCCAATTAGCAAAGAAAAGTAGGAGATAGAGAAGAGAGGGAAATTAAGAGAAAGAGGAATAAACCTGAGAAAAGCAGGATAGGAACAAAAGAGGGAAAACTATAGATAGTAGAAAGAGAGAGAGTCACATGTAGAAGTACTTAAGAGAGAATATAAAGTGTCCAGATCAGGTAGTCTATCTGTAGGAGAAAATGGTTTTGCTCAATGACAGAACCATAATGTGCAAGGATTTCAGCCTTATAGATGATAATCTGGGCTAAAAAAAGCCAGGGAATTTTGGCCATAATGAAATTCTGTTTCAATTCTATCTACAAGTGAAACCTGGAATTTCAAACTTGTGAATTTGTGGCAATCATTTACTTGATGGAGAACAATTTAATAAAGCTTTTGAGGACATGAGGAGTGAACAAATGGCTTTTGAAGTGTTGGGGACATGAATTATGTTTTTATAATACATTTATTTATGACCATCAGGATTAATAAGGCAAAACATCACTGGTCCAAAACATTTATTTTAAAGATGTAGGAAAGATTGACAAAAGTAACAAAAAAAGAACTAGTGTGGTTATTAAAGACATTTCTGGAGTTAAAATTGTAAAGTTCTTAATTTTTTATGTTTAAAGCTAATTGCATAAATTATTGTTGAAAATAAAAGAAGAATATATAGGGAGGTCAGCTCATCAGGTTTGGCCTTATTAGGGTGAGGTCAGCATAGGCCCATGGAAGATCTACTTCTTGCCTTTGCATTCAAAAATTTGATTTTGTTGGCTTATTCAGGAATGATTGGACTTTGAAGAACTTACTGTTTCACAAGGAACAAATGAAAATGGCAATGTATTAGTTTATAAAGGCAAAGAAATGTATTGGGAGAACATTGGATTTGAATTCCAAGGACCTGGGTTGAAATTCTGGCTTTTGATATGCCTTCCTGGGTTTGAGTTTGAAATCTTATTAGGGTATTCATTATGACAGCCCTTTGGGTCTGAATCTAGATGTCACTGCAATACCAAATATACAGTAGAGAAGACTAACTCTGGAGTTCTTTTACTCCAGAGTTCCAATCTTGGTTCAAACTCTACTTCCAACTTTACCAATATGATCTTGAGTAAATCATGCAGTCACTTGAACCTCAGTTTCCTCATCCATAAGTCAAAAAAATATTTTATTTTGCTCCAGGCATGGCACTAAGAGCTGGGGATGCAAAGGAAGGCAAAAGACACTCTGTTCTCTTTGCCTCAATCACTACCTAATCTAAATCACTGAATAAGTATGGTTACCTTAGGTTAAAAAAGATCAAGGTCTCCCATTGCATGCAGCTTCCTCTCCAGTTGGCCTGATCTATATCTGGCTGCTGGACCCAGAGGGCTCTGGAGGAGAGAGAGAGCAGGTGACCTTGCACCGCCCTTCCTCACTTAAATCAATTCACTTGCATATATATATATATATATATATATATATACGTATATATATATCATAGCATCACCTCCCTGATGCCATGATGCTCGTCAAGAAGGAAAGACAAACAACAAGTTTAATGGAGAAGAAAAGATGCAACCAACCATGTACAAGCAAGATAGATATACGACAAATTGGAAAT
Organism: Myrmecobius fasciatus; assembly: GCA_023553655.1. NCBI lineage: Eukaryota > Metazoa > Chordata > Mammalia > Dasyuromorphia > Myrmecobiidae > Myrmecobius > Myrmecobius fasciatus. The sequence continues at coordinate 295,808 of JAJPUD010002151.1, forward strand.
AGCCAATAGAGGGAAAGGGGATTAGGAAAGGCTTTTTGTGGAAAGTGGGATTTTTGATGGAAGTTGAGGGCAGCCAGGAAAAGGAGATGAGGAAAGAAAGCATCCAGGTATGGGAGACAATAATAGTAGATAGTATTTATGTAGCACTTCATTACATCTGTTATCTTCCTTAAAATCTTGGAGATAATTATTATTTTTCCTTTTTTACAAATGAGAGCACTGAAGCTGAGAGAGTCACTTAGCTAGCAAGTATTCTGGGCAAGATTTAAACTCAGGTCTTCCTGACACCATATCCAATACTCTGTCCATGGTGCCGTCCACTTGCATAGTGAGGAGGTTGGACTTGATGTGTGAGGTCTCTTCCAGCTTTAGATTTATGATTTTATTATATCCCTATTGTGCTATATTCCAATAACTAGATGCTCATATCCTCTTTCCAAGTTTTCCTTTTCCCAGGATCAAGGTAATTTGGGAAATGATATTAGTCATCAGAAGGTTGCTTGGTGAGTCAATACAAGGTCATGAGATGGCTTCATATAAGCTGTGGTAGAGCCTGAAGTAGAATACCTGTCCCAACATAGAGCCATAACAAGGGTGAGGCAAATGAAGTGCTTGCCTTGGGCATTCAAAGAAGAGAAAATTATATAAAATATGCATGTACCTAAAGATGATCAAGGAAAAGTCCATTTATATATATATATATCTACTATCCAGAGTACTTTGTAATATTAAAACATAGAGGTATAATTTGTATTCTCACTTAAAAAGCAAAATTATGGTCTTCTGACCTAAGGCCATAGCTTCTAATGAAAAGATCCTAATATCTGCCATATATACCAGCTCTCTTGCTTATTTAATATTGGGAGAACACAAGACAAAATCCTACCATTGAGCTTTCCTTTTTCACTATTGGGGGTCAGTGGAAAGAGTACTAGATCTGGAGAAAGGGGACCTAGATTCAAATTCTGCTTCTGATGAATCCTAGGTGGATAAATTACTTGAACTCCTTAGATTTTAGTTTCCTCACTTGTAAAAGGAGAGAGTTGAAATAGATTGCCTTGGAGGTCCCTTCCAGCTCCATATCCATGATTCTATGATTCTCATTGGTCGCCAAAGCTTTCTGCAGTCAAAACACTTTTGAAACACTGGATGAGAAAGTAGAGATCCCAAAAGATCTCAAAAAATTAGAGAATTAGAACAAATCTAGTAAGATAAAATACAATAGAGATTATTGTTAAATATTACACTTGGGTGAAAAATAAAACAACTTCCCAAGTACAAGAATGAGTAAACAACCTAGGATTAGACAGCAGTTTATCTGGGAAAAGTCTGTAAGTTTTAATGAATCTTAGTTCAGTAAAAGGCAGCAAAAACAAAACAAGTAAACAAGGCAGCAGTGTGAAGTGGCTACATTAAAAAGAGGCAGGAGTTCTAGGAATAGGGAGATAATAGTTAAATTATTTTATGCTTTCATTACCCCTCAACTGAGTTGAGCTCTGAGTGTCACTTTATGAAGGATATTGATAAACTAGATAAGTGTCCAAAGAGTAAGAAGAGAGTAAGAAGGATGGTAAAGAGCCTTGACTCCATGTCATCTGAGACTTATTTGAAAGTACTGAGCTTGTTTAGTCTGAACAAGAGAAGACTAGAGAATCCATAAAGTTGTCTTCATAATTTGAAGGGCCATCATTTATTCCTTCAGGTCTTATGGGGCAGGGCTAGGAGAAATAGGTGTATATTATAAAGAGATCAATTTATTTTGACTTGATATGAAAAAACCCTGTCAACCTAATAATTATTGTTGTTCCAATTATTGGCAAAGATATTGAAGTGGTTTGCCATTTCCTAAATGTCTCACCCAGGATCATACAGCCACTAAGTGTCCGAGGTCATGTTAGAACTCAGATCTCTCTGACTCTAGGCTTAGTATTCTATCCACTGCATCACCTAGCTGCCCTAACAATTAAAGCCATTCAGAAGTGGAAGAAACAATGACTTCCCTTTTCTTGGAAGCTTTTTAACAGAGTTTGGGTCTTCACTTCTCAGATATATTAGAGTTGCAGTATTCCTTCCATGTATGGATTAGACTAGATAGCTGCCTTCTTATTCTACAATTCCCTTTCTTGTGGAAGGTAGCTTTTAAAGGATGTCTTCGTATTAGGAAAATTCTTTGTCTATTTCTGAAAACACTTTAATCTTAATAACTTAGTTACAAACCATATTTGGCAGGGAAGAGGCATATGCATATCTACGTTTCAGAGGGTAACACCTTAAAACTTTATGCCATACTGTTCCCATGTGTTTCCATTTCTTCTACCCCAAATAGTGGGCTGCTTTCTCCCAAGACATAAGTTCTGGTCTGCCAGGAACTGAAGTCAAGTTCTCTGGCCTGTAGTTTGCAATTCTACTCTCTACTCTTAATCTGTACAGCAATTGTCCTTCTCTATTCTAACAATATGTCTCCTATTTTCCTTGGTCTTTCAGCACCCTGCAATAGTGTTGATGATGATAATGATGATGTATAAGTAGCATTAATATAAAGATTTAAGTTTTACAAAATACTTTACAAATGATACCTCAGCTGATCTTTACAACAACCCTGGGAGGAAGGTGCTATTAAAACCCCCATTTTAAAGTAAACTATGGCTGTGAATCAAGTGATTTGTTCAGGGTCACACAGGTTGGGAGTATAGGAGGCAAGATTTTAATTCAATTCTTTCTGACTCCAACCCAAATGCTCCTAGCCTTGAAGACTGTTGAATTTGGACTTCCTGACTCTAACACTTAGCTGCCTGCTGGTCTACTGCCTTGAAATTAAAAGTAATTCAGTACTTTCTGCTATCTTCCCACTTATTTTGTATATCAAATGCTTATTAGACATTTGCTATATCTTTTCTAATCCAAAACATTTCTCTTCAGCAGAGAAAACAGAAACACAATAACTCCAGAGAATTGGAGAACAGTAAGTTGAACAACGACATCTTTCTCTGTCATATGTTATCATTGGTTCTATTATATTATACTTATTATCTATTATACTTAGCTTTATAGATGCTGTATTCTCCCAATAAAATGTAAGCTCTTTGAGGGCAAGGGCTCTCCATTTTTAATTTCATATTCTCAGTGTCTAGTACAGTGCTTTACCCAGAGTAAGTATATAGAGCAGGAATTCTTAAACTTTTTCCACTTGTGACCCTTTTTGCCCAAGAAATTTTTACATGACCTGGAGTATATGTGTTTAAAATAGGTTTACAAATCAAACATTTATTGATAACAAATCTTAATTTTATGACTCCCACATTCAGTCATGAGATCCCCTGTGGGGCTGTGAACCACAGTTTAAGAAGCTGGGATATAGAGAATGCCAAATAACCGATGATTTTGTTGCTGGAAAATAAGCATAATACAGACAGAAAACAGAACAAAAGTTGGTATGTGCCAACTTCACTTAGCCCTTTGGTTCTTGTCCCTCAATTAAAGTTTATTGTCCATGAGGAAGAGACATGGGAGCTGTGGGAAGTCTTGTCACCTCAATGCAAAAACAGGTCTTGTGGGGTTCATTTGGGTAGAGTTCTCTAATGTGTTTTGGTGATTCAGATCAACAACTGGGGACTTAAGAGGAGTTTAAAGGAATTATATAACTTCAAGGCAAATAGTTAACTTGGCTCAAATAGTTAACTTTGATCCAGCACAAGTGGAGAGAGAGAGACGAAATAATCTTCCCTTGGATCTTCTGGTGGCTTTTGCTGGTTTTAGGGAATGGCTCAGTACTATACACTTTCTCTCACCAGACGCTTCTTCCTAAGCAGGTGGCAGGATGAACAGTGGAAGCCTAGGAGACAGGAAGGTCTATTCACTGAACCAAACTGAAGGACTCTCATGGAGTTAGCACTGGGGACAGGAAAGATGGAAACCAGCTTTGGGAATGCTCAGTTCACCTTCCATGAATCTCCCTTACTGCTGTGTGGAAGGAAAAGGGAGTAGTCTCTTGAATTGGCTGTCTGTGCCTCTGAAAGTAATGTCCCCTGGTCCTTAAACTGTTCTCTTAGCTGCTGTGTTCACTTTCTGGTGGAAAAAGAACAAATAACAAAAAGTAGAAACAAATATCCCCCCGCTCCTTTCTCCAACAGAGGGTAGGAGAGGAAGAACTTCTAAGGTAGTTCATGGTCTCCAATTCACAACAGCATTGAGGTACAGGACAGGAAGAAGTCTGAGAGCAGCAGTCTCACTAGTTTTTAAAGACCAAGGCACTCAGTCAACAGAAGGTAGGGAGCATGGGCTGCTAGACCTATGCAACAGCTGAGTTACAAAGGTAAAAGGTGGGCTGCAGTACTCTAACCCGGGTAGCATGTGCTTAGTGCCCTACAGGATGATCACCTTGAAAGCCCTGGAAGGTCAGAGGAGTGTCAGGTCACTTTATAGGGATGATTAGTTTTTAAATCCCCCTTCCCCATGAAGCTTGCCCAGGTTAATCATGGAAGAGAAGCTTTGTGGCTTTATATTCTCCATCAGTGTCTCAGAGTTTTCCTGGAAGAGAGCCAAATGGGGGGGGGACCAAAGAAAGGTGTCCCAGACAGCTGCTGAATGAAGACATTTTGATGGTAGTCCAATGAGAGTTCAAATAACAGTGACTGGAGGTAAGAGGTGAATCTCCAAGGAAATGATCAGATATAAACCTTTGTACATTTGATTTTCCTTTGGAATTTAACAATGGCCCCACCTCATAGTAAGTAATGGGAATAGATGTCAGTGTTTGTGCTGCCTTCTCCAGCTTTATTTATAAACAGAGATAAGGATAGAGACAGTAGCCCTTCTCTGGAATGAAGACCAGTGTGAGGTCAATTGGGAAAGGCCATAGCAAGGACAGCTGACCAGCGTGCACTTCTTTTCTCACATGACACCGAGAAGTAGCCCTTGTCATAAATATTACAAACCCCAGGGGTATGTGAGAAGAGAACTGCAGGAGTGAGAGAATAAGCAGGAAATCTGAGACCAAAAACTAAATGAAATAAGTAACTGGATCTCCGGTTCCTCCTCTGTCAATGAGGGCATTGGACTTAATACACTTAACAAAAATATATTAAGCTCCTACTCTATGTAGTGTGCTGTGCTAAGTAAAATGACATGTTCCCTTCAAAGAGCTTTCATTCTACTATGATTATCTCTAAGGACTTTTCCAAGTCTAACATTTTCTGTTCTATGGGGGACCCATTGCCTGAATAAAGGAAAGTGAAAGAATGATACATACATGTTTACTCTGATCTTAACATTCAAGGCCCTCAGCTCTGGATTCTGGCTTTCCCTTATACTGATCCCTTTCACCTTCACCCTGCAGATAAAGTGGACCCATCTCCATCCCTTATTCTTGCCTTGCTGTCTCCTGTTTCTTTACCTTTGTTCCTATTGTATTCTATCCTTTCAATGTACTCCCCATTCTCATTTTCATTTCCCATTTTGTTTTACTTTCATGGCCAAATTCAAATATCACTTGCTTAGAAAATCTTTGTTTAGAGCCTCTCCTTTTTTAAAAGAAATAGTATTTTGTTCCTAATTACACATAAAGATAGTTTTCAACATCCATTTTTGTAAGATTTTTTTTCCTTCCTCCTTCCCTTGCATTCCCCCTCCCCAAGACAGCAAGCAATCTGAGTAAGGTTATCTATGTACTATCATTTTTTAACATATTTCTTTATGAGTCATGTTGGGAAAGCAAAACCGGAACAAAAGGGAAAAATCACAAAAACCAAAAAAGCAAAAATAACATACTTTGATCTACATTCAGTCTCCATAGTTCTTTCTCTATTGTGTATGGCATTTTCCATCACGTCTATGGGAATTGTCTTGAATCACTGTGAGGCTGAGAAGAGCTAAGATTATCATAGTTCATCATCACATATAATCTTACTATTACTGTGTACAGTATTCTCCTGGTTCTGCTCACTTCACTCTGCATCAGTTTATGTAAGTCTTTCCAGTTTTTTCTGAAGTCATCTTAATCATAATTTCTGATAGAATAATAGTTTTCCATTACATTCACATAACACAACTTACTTAGTCATTCACTAATTGATGAGCATACCTCAGTTTCTAATTCCTTAACACCACAAAAAGAGTTGCTTGTAAACGTTCTTGTACATGTGGGTCCTTTTTCCTTTTTTATGATATATTTGGGATACAGAGCTAGTAATACCAGTGCTAGATCAAAAAGTGTGCAGTTTTATAGCCCTTTGGCCTTAGTTCCAAATTGCTCTCCAGAATGGCTGGATTACTTCACAACTCTACCAACAATGCATCACTGTCTCAGTTTTTCCACATTCCCTCCAACATTTATCATTTTATTTTTTTGTCTCCTTAGGCAATCTGATAGATGTGAGTTAGTACCTCAGTGTTGTTTTAATTTGAATTTCTCTAATCAATAGTGATTTAGGGAATTTTTTCATATGACTATAGATTAGAGTCTCTCTTGCAGCTTAATGTGATTCCTTCCTCCTCAAGTTTCTCACAGTATTTTATCTGAATCTTTCCTTTGCACTGATCTCATTTCTCTTCTACCAGTTATATCGATTGTTCCCATAATTACATTATATGCATTGTATGCACCTTGCATAGGGCCTTATCCATTTTAAGTACTTAATAAATATTTGTTTAATTCATTTTCATTTAATTTAGTCAATAGCAGAGTTGGAATAAAATAGACAACTGAAGGTTAGATGTAGGGGATGAGGTGAGAAGTGTGTGGAGTCAAATCAGAAAATCAGAAGAGCTTAAAATACTGGACTTGGAGTCAGGAAGACATAAGTTTGAATTTTGTGTCAGAGGCCTTCTAGCCTTGACACTAGGCTTGACAGACTATTAGCAGTGTGACTGTATCTACCTTCTCTCAGCCTTAGGTTTTTTTTTTTTTTTTTTTTTTTTAATTTAACAAACGAAGATAATAATAGCATCTGTCTTCCAGGATTGTTGTGTGAGGATCAAGCGAAACAATATTTGTAAAGTGCCTGGCACAGTAACTGATACTGGCACAGTGCTTAATAAATGCTGATTTTCTTGTTCCCTCCTTACTTCCTTCCTTTCTTCTCCCTCCCTTCTTTCTTTCTCTTTTCCTCTTTCTTTCTTTCTCTTTCTTTCTATTTTCTTCTTTCTTTCTCTTTCTCTCTTTTCTCTTTCTTTCTCTCTTTCCTCTTTCTTTCTTTCTCACTTTCACTTTCTCCCTCTCTTTCTTCCCCCCCTCTTTCTCTCTCTTTCTTTTTTTTTCTTTTCTTTTTTTTATTATTAAAACTTTTTATTTGCAAAACATATGTATGGGTAATTCTTCAACATTAACCCTTACAAAGCTTTCTGTTACAAATTTTTCCTCCCTACTCCCCACCCCTCCCCTAGATGGCAGGATATCCACTACATGTTAATTATGTTAAAATACTTGACAAGTAGAATATATGTATACATATTTCCACACTTATCATTTTTATGCAAGAAAAATTGTATCTACAAAAAAAGATTAGAGAAAGGAAACACAATGCAAGCAAACATCAGTAGTCTCTCTTTCTTTCTCTCTTTCTCTCTCTTTTTCTTTCTCTCTCTCTCTTTCTCTCTTTCCTCTCTTCCTTCTATTATAGATCTAGATATAGAAGGGACTCAAAATATAACTTGGAAAATTTCAATCAGCTTTTGTATGAGTGGACCCCTGCCTTGTAAATTTCTGCTTTGATGGAATCAGCACTAGTTGCTTTGCTACATGAGAGGAGCCTAATGGCATTCTAAACCTCTTCTTCCATTAGAAGTTTGGCTAAAGGGAATTGACTTCAACTTCAAATATTATTATCTCCATTTTATGGGAAGCTGTGACTTAGATGAGGAAGTAACTTATTGGTTTATTTGATATATAACATTAAGCCAAAGGGATATAAAGGTATTTAAGCACACTTGATCTCCTCAAGTAGCTTATAATCTTAAGAGTTTACAAATCTTAAGAGTACTAGGCAGGATTGTATTTGATAGATAGCAAATGAGTAAGAAGGTACTAGACTGGATGAATTCTCAGTTTCCTTCTAACTCTGGGGTTCTCTAGTCCTTTCATTCAGTGCTCTAGGAGTTCAACACAAAGAAAAATTACTGTGGGCTTGAATGCCCAAGAAAGGCTTCAGGGAGAACAGTTGATCTAGATCTTAAAGGGGTTTGGTTAGGGTTTGGAATGAGTGATGAGAGAGTAGAATACTCTAGAAGAAAGAAGTGGAGTAAAACTCTAGGCAAGAAAGTTCCTATGAATCAGCCAAGATGATGGAGCACAGGTGGCCACCCAGTTTAGTTCTTTCAGATTAAAAAGGTGAGAGAGAAGACAAGGAAATGGGAAAACTTTAATACATTAGGAGTAAAAGGAAATTTTCCTTTCCTCAAGGAAAGGTCTCATTATCTCTTACCTATATTATTAACTCATAAATGAGGGTAAAAATCACTGTGGAAGGGATTTGCCTTCCTCATCAACATCTGCTAACCATTTGTCACCAAAAAGCATATAGCCACAGGAGTCCTGGTAGTGATGGCATTTCTCTAATATGCTGGTCCTGCTTCCTGTCCAGCTCTCATAGAAATCATCTGAAGAAGCAATTCTTGTGGAGAAAGACTGCCGTCCCTACCAATTGCTAACCAAGTGTTGTCCACAGAGCAGGTAAAGCAACCTAGCTAAGATTACAAGGCATTCTGAAGGAGACACGAGGCAGTATGTGACAGGCACCCCCACTTTGGCCACCATTTCTCCTCAGACCTCTGTGTAGAAAGCCCAGGATCCTGAACCCAAGAGCTTTGGGAATAGTAATGCTTCTAACAGAGTTAGAAGTCACCCCTGGGATTGAAGAAGCAAATCTTGAAGAAATGCAACCTGACAATTGCTCCTGCAGCTGCTAAAATCATAATACTGATGACCTAGGATAGAAAGATTTATGCAAAGTTTTTGGCTGAGTTAAATGTTTTAACATCAGAAACTGTTATAATTTTATCAGTAGAAGTTGCATTAGGGGCAGCTAGGTGGTGCAGTGGATAGAGCACCAGCCCTGAAGTCAGGAGGACCTGAGTTCAAATGTGATCTCAGACACTTAACATTCCCTAGCTGTGTGACCCTGGGCAAGTCACTTAACCCCAATTGCCTCAGCAAAAAAAGCAAAAAAAAAATAAAAATAAAATAAAATAAAAAGAAGTTGCATTAAAGAAAAGGCATTGTTATCTGCTTTGCTGCTGCTTTCTAAGGACTATAAGACCTTTCTATGTAACTTGCAGCTGAAATCTCCCGTATGTGTTTTCTCCCCTTTTAGAATGTAAACTCCTTGAAAGCAGGGACTGTCATATTTTTATACATCACTCCCCTTCACATAGTCTACCTTTAGCCAAACTGACCTATTTGCTGCTCTCTATACCTGACATTGTACATGTACATGTCCCACCTTCATGCTTCTTTAGTATTTCCTATGCCTGGAAAACTCTTGTTCCTCAGCACTATCTTTTGGAAACAAGGTGCAATTCAGTGTCATCTCCTTGAAGAAACTTTTGTTGATTGGCTAATATGACAAAAAAAAAAGGAAAATTATAAATGTTGGAGAGGATGTGGGAAAATTGGGACACTAATAATACAATGTTGATAGAGTTATAAAATGATCCAACCATTCTGGAGAGCAATTTGGAACTATGCCCAAAGAGCAACCAAAATGTGCATACTCTGATCCAGCAATACTATGAATTGGTCTGTATCTTGAAGAGATCATTAAAAAAGAGAGAAAGACCTTTTTTGTACAAAAATATTTTTGGCAGTTTTTTTTTTGTGGTGGCAAAATATTGGAAACTAAGAGGCTACTCATCTATTAGGGAATGGCTCAACAAGTTGTGAAATAAGAATGAATGTAATGGAATACAATAAAGAAAAAAGAAATATTGAACAGGCATATTTCAGGAAAACCTGGAAAGACTTATACAAACTGATACAAAGTGAAATGGTCAGGAAAATGGTCATACACAGTACTAGTAACATTGTGTGAAGACCAATTAAGAATAACTTAGCTCTTCTAGGAACACAATGATCAATTTAAGTTCAAAGTACTCACGAAGAAAAATGCTATCCACATCCAGATAAAGAACTGATGGATTTTGAATACAGATGAAAACATTTTTTTCATTCATTTTCTTTTTTTTTCTTTTTTTTCCTTTTGATCTGTTTCTTCTTTTGCAATTGTGACTATTGTGGAAATATGTTTTACATAATAGTACATCTGTTACCTACATCAAATTGCCTGCCATTTTCAGAAAAGGAGAGGGAAAGAAGGGAGAAAATTTTGGTACTCAAAATCTTTTTAAAATGAATGCTAAAAATTGACTTTATGCAATAGAAGAAATTACAAAATACTACTTAGAAAAAAAAAAAACCTTTGTTGATTGCTTCAATTGTTCACATCCCCTTTCCAAATCATTGTGTATAGTAGTATAGACTTTAAGTAGAGAAAACATTTTCGCATCAGCTAGTCTTAGTCTTCCAAGGACTACATCTGACCCTGAGAGTTCAAGGAGTACCATGGGGATTGTAGGGTGTCTCTTCTTTAAAATATCCATGAGAACTAGCTGTGTTCTCCCCCACTTCTCCTATTAGATACCAATAACCGTCCCCTGTTCCATTTAACCACTTAACACTAATGTTCTTTTATAAAGGCATATTAACTTTCCAGACATACCAAAAACAAATGTACATGTATTTTCTTCCAGCACCTCAGGGACATACTATCCACTATATTATTAAGTCTTTGGAGAAAGTGGGTTCAGAATTAGCACAGTTCCTACATAGCATTGGTCCCACTAAGTTTCTGTTCAGATGCTTCATGACTACTGGATTGGGTTCAGAAGAATGCCTTTTGGCATTGATGCTAACCTAATCTGTATGTAGACTCCTCAACTCCCAGGCTTTAGATGGCTCCTAGAATCCAAGAAATTCCTTCTCCTAAACTTTTGAAACTCATGGGGTCTCCAATCCATTCAACTTTAATGGAAAAGAACAAATGCAGAGGCAAAATACTGACATGCATTTTATGGGGACCACATGTTGTCCTCTGAGTGAGAAAAGATCAATATAACATTGTTTTAATACCACCAGCAAGGAATCAAACCAAGAGTGAGCAACTGAAGAGAACAGCTGAAGATGTTCCAAAACGTCTCCAAGATACTTCTATTATACAAGTCTCCTACAAGGAGGTTCCCCAGCTTCTTCCATATATTCAAAAACATCAAAAGCATTCTGTGCATGTATCAGACTCCCATTGCAAAAGTATATTGAAATATTTCAGCTGAACCAGAATCTGGAGGTGGCAGAATCTGGCCAAGCAGTATCCTGCAGAGACTCCAAGACCAATGAGAAGCAGATCCATCTAGTAGAGACAAGAAGAGAGCAGACCCAACTGGAACAGCTCAGTGATATGTATAGGAAACAGTTTTCCGTCCTTAGCTATACGTTCCTAATATTTGTGTATATATCGCCTATATATGTCCAGTCTTTTCACTGAGGCTGTTTGTATTTTGCAGAACATGCTTTAGATCTATGCAAGAAATATTTTGTTGCTATATTTCTTAATATAATTTTTCATGAACTAGTTTTAACCTAATTGTGGTTTTTCTCTCACTATTAAATGTGAGCCATCACCAGTCATTTTGACTTGCCATTGGACTCTGGAGGAGAGAATGAAGCTGATGACCGGCACTACTCTGCATCACTTAAATCCAATTTATTTGCAAGTCAAGACATCACCCTTCTGATGTCATTGGTCCTCTGAGAACGAAGGAGAACAACAAAGGTAAACGCATTTGTGGGGGTTATGAATTATGTTTTTATAGGACATGGACTTACAGGATACCCTGAATCTGATATAGCCAGAGAAGACCTACTCTACAAAAATTTGTGGGTGTGCTCAGACGCTACACTTAACAAGAAAGTGAAAAGCTTTGGAGTGAAGTTGCAGCCAGAAGGTTTTTCAGTATTGCCAATTTTTCATACCTGTGAGCAAACCCTTATGAATGATTAGTGTCTGAGTAGAATGTTCCAGCTCAAACTCAACATGGCCCAAACCATGCTTATTATTTTTTCTCAAAAAATTCTTCCTCCCTCTGACCTCATTATTTCTGCCTGTGGTACAATCATTCAACTACTCTCTCATATTCTAAGAGCTGGAGTGACCTTCAACTTTTTCCTCTTCCCCGATTTTAATACCTCATCAGATACACAGGGGGAGTCAGTTAACCTCAATTTGCCTCAGTTACCTTATCTGTAAAAACACTTATAATAATAGCACTCAATTCCCAGGGTAATTATAAGGATCAAATGAGATAAAAATTGTAAAATGCTTGACATAGTACCTGACACATAGTAAGTACTATATAAATGTTACCCATTACTGTTACTATTGTTTTCTATTAATTCCACATGGATAATATTTCACTAATTGATTCTTTCCTCTCTTGCTCCCACAGGAATTCATACTTTTATTTTTACTGTCTTGGAGTCTTGCAATAACTTCCTAGCAATGCTTCCTGCCTCTGTTCTTTTTCTTTATGCATTCCCCTGCTCAAAAATCTTTGGTGTCTCACTATTCCTTACCAAGTAGATCTCACACTCTTTAGTCTGACATTCAGGGTCTTTCACAGTTTGGTACCAACTGACCCTTCCAGACTTATTTCATATTTACTTTTCTCCCACACTCTAAGCCACTACCAAATTGTCCCTTCATCACATGGCATTCTTTCCCATTTCTTTGACCAAACTATTTCTTCTGCCTTTTTACTCACTGAATTCTTATTCTGCCTATAAGTGCAGCCCACATCCCAATTCTTTTGTGAAGTCCTCCTTTAGTCTCCAGTCCTGTCATTAATGGGGGCAGCTAGATTACTCAGTGGATAGATAGAGTGCCAGGAGTCAGGAAGATCTGATTTTCAATTCCAGCCTCAGGTATTTAGTGGCAATGTGACCTGGCAAGTCCCCTCTCACTGTTTGCCTCCCGACTTGCCCAGAATCACACAGCTAGTAAGCATTAAGTATGAGGCTGGAATTTTACTCAGGTCCACTTGATTCCAGGCTGATGCTCTATCCACTGGGTCATCTAGCTGCCCCTCTATTGTATTTTTATTCCGTTACCTCTTTCCCAATTACATTTTAATATGGTTCCTGGACAACACTCATCTTCACTACATGCAAACAGAGAAGTGTTACCTTAGACCAGGGCTTCTAAAATTTTTTTCGCTGATGACCCATTTTCACCCAAGAAATTTTTACATGACCCTGGGTGTATAGATATATAAAACAGGCATACAAATCAAAATTTACTGATAATAAAGCATAATTTCATGACTCAAATTTACTTATATGACCTCATATGGGGTCGTGAACCACAGCTTAAGAAGCTGGGCAGTTTAGAGCAATGGCTGTCAAGGTATATTTTGGGGATGCTGGGAGTTGTGGAGTTTGATGGGTCTGATCTAGTCCATCTCCCTCATTCTGCAGATGAGGAAAATGATACCCAGAGAGATTGAGTCACTAGGCTAAGGTCACACAGTTAGTAAGTAGCAGAGGCAGGATGTGAATCCAGGTCTGACTCCAGATCTAGCACTCTTTCCACTGCATCATGAATCTTATCTATACTTTTTTAGTCAGTCAATAAACATTTATTGTGCCAATTATGTGCCAAACACTGTGGAAGTGCTAGGGATACAAAGGTAACACAGTCCAGGCTTTCAAAAAACTCACAGACTAACCTGCAAATAAATATGTTCAACCAAGCTATAAATTGGATATAATGAAGAGAAGGGAGGCACTCAGCTTGAGGGGGACTAGGAAAGCCTTGTAGAAAGTGAGATTTTAAAAGAAATCAGAAGGCAGAGATGAAGAGAGAGAGTAAAGAGACTCTCCACATAGTAGGTCCTTGTTGGATTAAAATGCTTTGAATAGAAGTGGAATGACCCCTTCCATGCAGGGAGAAGGAAAAAAAGTGTTGTTGCATTAGGAAGATCAAATTCTTAAACAATCACAAGATTGGGAAATAAACACTAATTTGCCAAGGGGAGACTTCCTTGTCTTCAAATCCAAAATCAAAACTTGTTTCATAATTTTGCATTTCCAACAAATCCTTAATTAAAAAGACATGCATTAAGTTCCCTGTGTTCAGGGATATGAGATTCACAAAATTTAGAAAAGTTAGACTCTGCTTCCTAAGAGTTTCCTCATGCCTAAAACAAGTTAATGTTTCCTTATTATGAGATACACTATCAAATTTCTATAACTTTACTATTATCCAATTAAGCTTCCATCAAAATGATCCTTCTAATTAGGACAGATAAGGAACAGCACTGATTTAAACCTCATATCTTGGATGCCAGAGTTCAAAGTTAGACTCCCAGCCCCTCATCTTTGTCAGAGTACAGATAGGAAAGGTATGAAACCTTAGAGGAATGGTTGTCTAAGTGTGCTCTGGGGATCCTGAGGGTTCCTGAAATCCTTTTAAGGGGGACTGTGGTCAAAATTAGTCTTACAATATACTAAAATGTTTTAATTTAAGATATAAATATAAAAAGATAGTCCATATAAATAAAGTTTGTGGGGTCCTCAATTCTTAAGAAAATAAAGAGATCCTGGGACCAAAAAATTTTGAGAACTACCCCCTTAGAATCTGAGCTACTGGAAGGGACCTCTAGAGGAAGTCAGCCATCCTCTTTGGGGCTCTAGACAGGTAAGGGATGACTCATCAGGGAACCAAAATAGACACACTGAAGAAAATGTCACAATTAGTCACAGAATCCCAGAGGTAGAAGGAAAAAGACTAGTCTAACCTCCCTTCTTTTTACAGAAAGACCTAGAGGTGAAATGTTTTGTCCCATCACTATTTATATATCACTTGAAAGTTTGTAAGGTGCTTTACATATATTATCTCAGTGATGCTCATAATAACCCTGTATAGATGAGGAAGCTGAAGCTAAAAGGTAAAGTGATTTGCCCAGAGCCAGCTAGCAAGAGTTTGAGGCAGAATTTGGACTTGGGTCTTCCTGACTCCAAATCTGTCATTCTATCCACTGTGTGACCTAGTTGCCTCTTGGTGCCCACACTCACAAGAAGTGGTCAGATTGAAAGGTTGGTCTTGTGATTTCAAATCCAGGTCTCTTTCCACTATACCATATTGCTTCTAACACTGAACCAAAATAGAGGAAAGCATAGAGAGAAAAAGCATGATTATCACATTAAAAAAAAAAAAAACAACCTGGATTTCAAATTCAAATTATTAAAACTCTACCAATTCTTAAGTGTTTGGACAAACATCAGGAGCTTACATTCTGGGAGGGGGAGATAAAATACAAGTACAACATATATCCAGAGAAGTATGAAAAGAAATACTGTATTTTATGACTTATAAAGATAGGAACCACATAATCATATCGTGATTCATTGGGCACCAGAGCCCAGCCCAGCTAATAAAACTGAAATACCATGATATAGCAATTAGGAGATAAGAAGTGTAAAGATAAAATGGGAGTAAGGAGTGGTAGGCCTCACGTATATTTTGAGGCTCCATGTGTTGTGAGGGGGCTAACATTATGTGACTTGAAGGGAGCGTGAATAGTTATCTTTAACCTTATTTCCCCTGATGCATTTCTGAGGGAGACTGATTTCTGCCAGGAGGGGAAACCTTCTGCTCTCCTCCTAGAGATAGGGTAGGGGAAGGAAGAGGAATGGATTAAAAATATATTTATCTAGTCCCTTTAATATTGATCACCTAGGGAATATGATTGAATTCAAGCTAATTTTTATTGCCTTGTCATTTTTTTAATGGAAGAGGGACCTCAAGAGAAAGAGAATTCAAAAGTATTTATTAAAAGTATGTCAAATTAGTAATACATTGGCTGGTCACTGGAGATTAAAAATGGCTTCAAGATTGAGCTAGTTTTTGTTGTTTATGTCAAGTCCTGAACTAAATCAAAACTGTGAGTTGAGAAATAAAGCATCTGTAATTGAAATAACAGGGTAGCAAACCTACCACCCTGGGAGATATGCAGTGGATTTTACAACCAAAGAGACCTATGAAAATTTTTTTAGTGTTAGAAGAAGGGAGGAAGAGATAGATGAGGTGGCAAGATCTGGCCATAACACTTAGCAGTCTAAGCAAGGAAAGTCACTTCATTCTGGCTGTTTTGGCCTTTGCAACATGAATCCCAAATGGAAAGGGGCAAGGACACTAAAAGATGAGATCCAGCTTGAGCTGGGCTCCCTACAAGGCAAAATTCCTGGGTAGTGTGACCTAGGGTGTAAGTCAACTCAACCTAATCTTGTTATTTTAAAAGTAGGAATGTAAGGACACTATTGGAATTTTGACATGCCATGATGACTAAGAGGTTGAGGCAGTCCATTTTACAATTTGTATTAACAATTTTCTGTTGTTACATTAATAATTATATTAACAATCTTGTCAAAAACTTTTATAATGAGATAAAGACTATTTGAAAGGTCAGTAAAAGGAAATGTGCCATTGAATCTTAGTTCTTCCTTAGGTAGCAAGTTCATGACAGTTTCCAGGTACAAATAGATGTGTGGGTATTTTTCTACCTGATGAGTACCAGCTAATACCTAAAGTTGCAAACTGGGCATGTTTCCCCAAAAAAACTGATTAACTGAAAATATGAGAACAATGAGCCACTGAGTTAGCATAGCTTTCTTTCTTTCTCCTCCCTCCCCCGAAAAATTGGGGTTAAGTGACTTGCTCAGGGTCACACAGCTAGGACAGATTTGAACTCAGGTCTTCCTGAATTCAGGGCTGGTGCTCTATCCACTGCACCACCTAGTTGCCCCTAGCATAGCTTTCTTTAAAAAAAAAAGTGTGTGTGTGTGTGTGTGTTTGTGTGTATGTATACATATGTACACTTTTTTAAAAAAAGAAAGCTATGTATGTGTACATATAAAACATCTCTCACATATATGTGGATATATATGGAGAGAGAGAGATATTATATGTACATTCATTTATTACATTTTCCACATGAGTCATGTTGGGAGAGAGAAATAGAACAAAAGGAAAAAAAAACACAAGAAAATAATAATAAAAAAAAAGTTGAAAATAGTATGCTGCAATCTGCAATCTCCATAGTTCTCTCTCTGGATGCGGATGGCATTTTCCAAGCAAAGTTTACCAAAATTGCCTTGGATGTAACCTAGTTGAACATCACACAATCTTGTTTTGCTGTATACAATGTCTTCCTGATTCTTCTTGTTTCACTCAGCATCAGTTCATATAAGTCTTTCCAGATTTTTAAAAAATGAGCCTGTTCATCTTTTTTTAGAACAATAATATTACATTAATTTCCTGTACCATTACTTATTCAGTCATTCCCCAATAGATAGGAATCCACTCATTTTCCAATTCTTTGCCACCACAAAAAGATCAGTATAACTTTCTATAAAGTTACATATAGAAGAATATATACCGGACAGTACAGAATGAAGAAGTTCTCCCTTTTGGAATGAGGTAACTGCTGAATCAAGAGAGAACCTTCTCATCCAAGGAGAAAACTCTCTGCAGTCTCCAGAACAGCAAGCTAAGGACAGGGACCTGATGGAAACTTATCTGCTCCTCCTGTGTCTTGCCAGAGGCATTTCCTTCAGCAACTACGGAGGTCCAGCCTCCACGGGGAACTAGGTTCTTGAATGGAGGGTTGGAGTTGGTGAAGGGGAACAAGAGACTGCACACTCTATGGCGTGGTCATCAAGTTCGATTTATTGGCAAAAGCTTGTTCAAAATATTCAAAAAAGCTTGTGATTTTTATAGTCTTACAAAGTTAGGGTTGATTAGAGATAGGACAATTATTTGGCTAGGATTACAAGATTTTCTTGGGGCCCAGAAATTCCCAGGACCCCAGGTGCAATGCTTCTTAGGAAAAAAGAATGTACAGAATAAATTCATCAAACAATATGACAATAGTGAAACTTTAACTAAAGGTAAATGTACCTTGTGGTCATCACGTCATATCTGGCAGAACATGAGCTTCTCTAAAAATGTCACATTTACTTATTCCAAGACTTATACAATGCTTTTTAATTTTTTAACATGGTCATAAGATTTTTTAGAATAGAAACATTTTTTTTCTCAAGAACTTATTTCCCTCAGCCCATTTATTAATCACTCATACAATAGCTTGTTTTGTGTAGGGGTCAGTAAACCATGCAATGGCCTACTTTTCTTACTTTTTTTCCCATGACTTACTTGCTACCAATGTGTCCATCTATCACTGATGTTTACTGTTCTTTTCATCATATCATTATTTATGTAAGCTCTGCATAGGGGAGTGAAGAACCAGGTTGATTGAATTTGGAATTGTTTCAAACAAGAGGGAGTAACTGGAGATTTCTTTTGGAGTTTTGGGGGAAAGCTATCAATTTCCCAAGTTTCCCAGTCTCTAAGTTTGTTTAATGCTTCACTAGTAAAGAAACCTTTCATTTTTAGGCAGAAAGTACAAAGGGGCTTTTTTGGGGTCGAAGGGCTTCGTGCTCACCTCATTGTGATGGATGGATATATACATACAGCTATGCTAAGAATTCCTAGAGCAGAAATTAAGCAGATAATCATTAACCAAATATATTCCTGAATGCTTAGTTCTGTAGGGGCTTCTCC
The DNA here is from genome assembly GCA_023553655.1 of Myrmecobius fasciatus. Classification (NCBI taxonomy): domain Eukaryota; kingdom Metazoa; phylum Chordata; class Mammalia; order Dasyuromorphia; family Myrmecobiidae; genus Myrmecobius; species Myrmecobius fasciatus. The sequence goes on from JAJPUD010002151.1 coordinate 314,473, forward strand.
ATGCCGCCCTGCACATGAGGGTCAAGACCCTGCGGAGACCCTGACACTCCATGCAGAGTCCTTGGCTCCCAGCATGCTCATGGTGCCTTGCACACATTGGTGGGGGTCAGGCCCTGTGGAGACCTTGTCATTCTATGCAGGGTCCTTGACTCCCAGCATGCTCCCAGCAAGCAACCTGAGGCAGATTTGCCCTTTTCCATCTTCTCTCTGGAAGGTGGAAGATGACTGGATAGGACAGTAGAAAACTCTCACTTAAAGAGAACCCAAAGGAGAACTGATTCTCACTTCTCATTAACTCTGCTGGGAATCTTGTGCAGGGCAGGGCCTTCATATCCACTAATGAGGAGAGAGTTCCAAACCACTGGGCTTTGGGATGGGTCACAGAACCAATTAACAACTGCTCTCCTCAAATATGTATGCCTTCTGATACTTTCCTCCTATAGATACAGATCAGCTCCACCGATAGGAAAAAAGGAAACATACTCAACATTGATTTCAAGTGTTTAAAGGATAGACTATATTGAGTCTGGGCAGAGAAATAGCACTGCTAAGACTGCTTCTCAAGTTTCCTCTTCCCCCTGATTATATACCCAGGAGGCAATGAAATAAGCTACTTGAAGCCAGAGATCGGTTCACTTTTTGCTTTGTGTCCCCAGAACCTAGTAGGAATTGGGGATATAATAAGCAATTAGCAAATGCTTGTTGGCTGATTGGTTGGTTGATTGATCTTACTATATCATGTTGATTCACAATGGATAATTCTGGGAACTGATTTTAGGGACACAAAGAGCTTAAATGTCAGGAGAATGAAAATCATATAGAGCAATATATGAGTTTTGTAAGTTTCAGAAGGAATAGGATGAAAGTCCTTTTGTTCTCTATCTTTGTCTGGAGCATTGTGCTCAGTTCTGGGCACCACATATCAGGACAAGATGTATGGGCAAAATGACACTGCTAAAAAGCTCCACTAAGGATTATGCGGTCTTGAAAAACTGGCCGAAGAAACTGAAAGGAGGTAACAAGTTGATAGATAGTGATATATACACAAAAAAGGACATCAATAAAACTTTTTATTGTTGTTGCTCATTCTTTATTTATTTATTTGCTATATTTACTGTTATATCAATATTTGCTGCAAATGTTCTTTCCAAAGACATTTCTTAACAAGGAATTTCTTTGGCCTTTGAATTCCTTGCTGCTTTTCTTTTCTTTTTTTTTTTTTTCCTGAGGCAATTGGGATTAAGTGACTTGCCCAGGGTCACACAGCCAGGAAGTATTAAGTGTCTGAGGCTAGATTTGAACTCAGGTCTTCCTGACTTCAGGGCTGGTGCTCTATCCATTGTGGCACCTAGCTGCCCAAAACTTTTTATTTTCAAAACATATGCATAGTTAGTTTTCAACATTCACCCTTGTAAAATCTTGTGTTCCAATTTTTTTTCTCCCTCCTTCCCCCCCCCCAATGATGGCAAATAATTCAATATATGTTAAATGTGTACTTCTTCTATATTGCTTCCACAATTATCATGCTGCACAAGAAAAATCAGATCAAAAAGGAAAAAATGAGAAAGAAAACAAAAAGCAAGGAAACAACAACAAAAATATGAAAATACTATGTTGTAATCCACATTCAGTCCCTATAATCCTCTCTCTGGGTATAGATGGATCTCTCCATCACAAGATCATTGGAACTGACCTAAATCACCTCACTATTGAAGAGAACCACATCCATCAGAATTGATCATCATATAGTCTTGTTGTTGCCATGTATAATGATCGCCTGGTTCTGCTCATTTCACTCAGGCCTCTCTGAAGTCATTTCTTACAGAACAATAATATTCCGTAACATTCATACACCATAATTTATTTGGCCACTCTCCAATTGATGGGCATCCACTCAGCTTCCAGTTTCTTGCCACATAGATACAGATCAGCTCCATCTATAGGAAAAAAGGAAACATAATCAACATTGATTTGAAGTGTTTAAAGGATAGACTATATTGAGTCTGGGCAAAAAAGTAGCACTGCTAAGACTGCTTCTCAAGTTTCTTCTTCCTCCTGATTATACCCAGGAAGCAATGAAATAAGCTATTTGAAGCCAGCAAAGACCTATGAAAAGACCTGCTGCAAACATTTTTGCACATGTGAGTACCCTTCCCTTTTTTATGATCCATTAGAGACACTGCTGGATCAGACAATGTGCACAGTTTCATAGCCTTTTGGGCATAGTTTCATTCAATAAAACATTTTCAACGCACAAAAGACCAAATAGATCTGAAGGGGGACACAAATAGAACAATTTTGTTAAATATTAGATATTTATGTATAGATGAATGTATATATACAACAGAAAGTTGTTGGTGTTGTTTTATAAAGGACAGGATCCCAGCTCACTCTCCACTTTCCATTTGCAGCTCTTCTTGATTTCAACTTTACTGGTCTCCTTAAATTATAAACTTGAAGACAGGCCCCATCTTTCTTATTTGTATCCCAAGAGCTCAGCACACAGTACCTGGCACATAATAGGTGCTGCTTAACAACAGTTTATTGAATTGAAAAATAATATGCATCCTAAAAATAAACTGTATGGAAGAGAGCTCAAGAACTTCCTGTACAATCCACTTACTTTATCTGCTTTGAAATGAGTGTGTTAGGGGCAGCTGAGTGGTATAGTGGGTAGAGTATCAGCACTGGAGTCAGGAGGACCTGAGTTCACATTTGGCCTTAGATAATGGACACTTACTACCTGTGTGACTCTGGGCAAGTCACTTAACCCCAATTGTCTTGCCAAAAAAAGAAAAATATTTATTAAGTTCACAATATAAAAGGAAGAAAGTCAAGACGTTAGGGTTAAAAGTGATATTTGATCGAAGTAGGAGCTTGTAAAGAGAATGACAAGTTTAGGAAGTGAACACCTGATTAATATATCTTAGAACAGAATTTGAATTTCTAGACTATAGTAATAATATGGTCTTGAAAAGGAAAGGAATACACCCAAAAAGGAGTGGAAAAATATATTTGCCTGGAACCTTGCCAGTCAAATTAGGAAAACTTTTAAAGAAACTTTAAACTTTAAAGAGACATAGAAAATTGCCTGCATATAACTAAGCTCAATATCATAAAGAGATAGTAAAAGAATATCTTTGTTTAGGCTATGCCCTCAAGAATGAGGCAAACCCAGGAAGAGAAAGTTTAAAAGAATTTATTGTAGCACCCAAGGCAAAAATGCACAGATTTCACAAGACTCATGCTGTTTTTAAAGACAAGTTTTACAATGAGAGAAGACAGTCCTGATAGATACACATTTCTGAAACAGGATGGGTAAGTGTTATCTTAGAGATGAGCTTACAATCCGGGTTGATGCAATTTTCTTAAAAGGAGATCATGGTGCATGTGAGGGCAATTGGCTTATACTATGGCCACTATATGAGAGAGTTGGCACCTATGACTAGAAAAGGGAAATGGGAGATCATGGATACTCAAGTTAACTTGATGATTAAATTTTATACAGAGGAGCTATGAGATTGGAAAAGGAATAACAATAAAAATACAAAACACAAGAAAGAAACCAAAAATAAAACCTATTGCCTCAGATAACTTTGCAAAATGTGCAAAGTATGGGTAACAATTAAGTTGTAGAGGGAGGGAGGAAATAAGCATTTATTAATAAAGCACCCACTATGTCCCAGGCACAATGTCATGCCCTTTACAAATAGTATCTAATTTAATCCTCACAACAACCTTTGATGTAGGTACTATCATCCCTACTTTATAGTTGAGAATATGGAGGCAAACAGAGGTTAAGTGCTCAGAGTTACACAGCTAGGAACTGTCTGGGGTTAGATTTGAACTCATGTTTTCCTGACTCCAACCTAGGACTTTGTCCATTGCTGCTGCTTAGCTGCTACAACACAAAACTGCCTTTTATGTACAATTAAAGTTTGGTGGGACAAGACCTTTGCTTGGAATGTAGCTCTGGAAGGGCACGTCTTATTCAGAAGAATGGGATAGGTATATGGAGAAGCATTTTATACTGAGTTTATTGTATATCCAATTATACTCATGTGGGGAAATGCAGGAAACAGAAAGGGAAATGTGATGGAAAACATTTAGGAAAAGATTAGCAGGAGAAAAAGAAATAATACTCTCTTTGGAGAGTATCTATAGATATATACATATCTATAGATACTTTAGATATAGAGATTTTATTATTAATATAGATATAGTATCTATAGATATTATATATAGATATAGATATTTTGGAGTATATATAGACCAGAGTTTATTTAACTTTCCCTACTCACAATCCCTTTTGCTAATGAAATTTTTATGTGATCCTGGATATAAAGGTATATAAAACAGGTATATAATATGTATATAAATAAAACATTTACTAATAATAAAACATAATTTTGTGATCCCTTTGTATTCAATTTTGTAACTCAATAAGGGGTCATGACTCACAGCTTAAGAACCTGGCCAGAAAAAAAAAAAAAGAAATACAAATTCGAGCTGGTGTCATATTTTCCTGAAAACCAAAGCAGTTTTTTTCCCCTGAGGCAATTGGAGTTAAGTGACTTGCCCAGGGTCACACAGCTAGGAAGTGTTAAGTGTCTGAGACCAGATTTGAACTCAGGTACTCCTGGCCTGGGGCTCTATCCACTGTACCACCTAGCTGCCTCCACAGCTTCTACTTTCTTCACAATGACCATTTCATCTTTCAAGAAAAGGAGGAACCAAAGAAAGGAACTAACTATTTGGACCCAGGTTCAAAACTTCACCTCTTCACTACCCTTCAGCCTATATACATAATAAGTTGCCAGATCTCGCTGTTTCTTCCTCCATAATCTGACCCTTTCTCACTACTAATATAACCACCCCATTAGTTCAGGTCCTCATCACTTTTTGCCTTGTTGATTGCAATAGTCTCCTATTTGGTCTCCCTGCCTATGTGATTTTTCCTTTTCTTAAGTGACTGCTCTCCTTCTAAAAAGATTTCAGTAGCTCCCTCAGGTATTTAAAATAAAGTAAAAGCTCCTCTACTTGACTTTTAAAAAGTCCTTCACACCTGGCCCCAACCTATCTTTTCAACTACATTATATAATACTCCTAACTGCTCTCCATGATCTAACAAACTGGCCTCAGTGTTCCTCACACATGGCACTCTTCTGGTCTTTGGGTCTTTGCTCTGGTCACTTCTGCAACGTAGCCCTTTCTCATCATTACTATGAAAAATCACTTAATTCCTTCAAGGCTGCCAGTTTAATCACTACCTTTCCTGATTCAAAATGCAGGTGCTTTCTTTCTTAATACTGGTTTGTAGTATACACCTACATGTACACAGACTTACAAATATGTATTAGAAGAATACCATATACCCCTCAATCTTTTTTAAAAAATCTTATTTTATGTCATTTTTAGTTTTTATTTTCAGTTCTGAATACTATCTCTGTCTCTGTGTCTCTGTGTGTGTATGTCTCTCTCTCTCTCTCTCCCCCCCTTCTCTCTCTCTATTCTCTCTCTCTCTCTCTCTCTCTCTCTCTCTCTCTCTCTCTCTCTCTCTCTCTCTCTCTCTCTCTCTTTCTCTGTGTCTCTGTGTGTGTATGTCTCTCTCTCTCTCTCTTTCACCCCTCTCCACTCATGGAGAAGGCAAAAAAATTATATCCATTTCACATATGAAATTCACACAAAACATATTTCCACATTGCCATGCTGTGAAAGGAATACAAGGCAAGAAAAATAAACAAAGTAAAAGAAAATATGCTTCAATCTACACTGAGAATTTATCAGTTCTCTTTCTGAAGGTAGATTGCATTTGCTATCATGAACCCTCTGAAATTGTCATGTATCATTGCATTCATCAGAGTCTCTAAGTCTTTCACAGTTGATCATCATTATAATATTACTGTTACTGGATACAGTGTTCTCCTAGTTCTGCTCACCTTTGCATTAACTCAGGTTTTTCTTAAAACACCCCCTCACTATTTCTTATAGCCTAATTACATTCCATTACAATCATTAACATAACATACATATCATACATAACATACAATCATTAACATAACAAACATAATTTGTTCAACTGTTCCCCAATTGATGAACATCCCCTCAGTCTCTTTCTTTGCCACCACAAAAATAACTGTTAGAAATATTTTTGTGCCTATAGGTACTTTTCCTTTTTCTTTGATCTCTTTGGGATATTGCTAGTAATGGCATTGCTGAGTCAAAGGGTATGTACAGTTTTATAACCCTTTGGGCATAATTTCAAACTGTTCTACGGAATGGATAAACCAGTTCACAGCTCCACCAACAGTGCATTAATATGCCTAATTTTTTATATCTCTTCTAGCAGTTATCATTTTCATTTTATGTAATGTTAACCTATCTGATAGGTGTGGACTGGTATCTCAAAATTGTTTTAATTTGTAGTTCTCTATTAGAGATTTAGAGCATTTTTTCATGACTATTGAAAGCTTTGATTTCTTCTTTTGAAAACTCCCTTATTAATAAGTCTGACAAGTACATTATTCCACTTTTCCCTATTTGCTTATGATATCAACCTTTATTAGTAGTTATGTAGTCTTTTTGAGATTATCTTGGTATTTGTTATTATTGTATCATTTCAGTCATATCCAATTTTTCATGACCCCATTTAGGGTTTTCTTGGCAAAGATATTGGAGTGATTTACCATTTTCTTGTCCAACTCATTTTACAGAAGAGGAATGAAGGCAAACTGGTTACTAATTCGCCCATAGTCACAAAAATGTCTAAAGCCAGATTTGGTCAGCTATTCTTGACTCACAGTGCTCTATCCACTGTGCCATCTAGCTCTACCTTATCTTGGTATATGATATGAGATACTTATCTATGCTTCATTTTTGCCCCCTGCTTTCCATTTTTCCTAGCAGTTTTTGTCAAATAGTGAGTTCTTGCCCCAGTAGCTTGAATCTTTGGGTTTATCAAACACCAAGTTGTTGTGATCATTTATTTCAGTACATTGTGTACCTAATCTATTCCATTGACAACCACTCTATTTTTTAAGCCAGCAGAAGATTCATTATTTTGATGATTATTGCTTCATTTGCCATTTTTCACTACAAATCTATTGGAATTGTCTTGGAATACTGTATTGGAGAAAAGAGCTAAGTCTGTCATAGATAATTACACAATCTTTTTGTTAACTGTGTACAATGTTTTTCTAGTTCAGCTCAGTTCACTCAGCATCGGTTCATATAAAGCTTTCCAGTTTTTTTCTGAAATCAAGTCTGCTCATCATTTCTTATAGAACAATAGTATTCCATTATGTTCATATGCTACAATTTATTCAGTCGTTCCCCAATTGAGGGACATCCTCTCAATTTTCAAGTCCATGCCACCACAAAAAGAGATGCTACAAACATTTTTGCACATGTGGGTCCTTCCCCCCTTTTTATGCTCTCTTTGGGATCCAGTAGTGACACTGCTGGATCAAAGGGTAATTAATAGATTTATAGCCCTTTGGGCATAGTTTCAAATTGTATCCAAATGATTGAATCAGTTCACAACTCCACCAAAAAAGCACATTGTCCTAATTTCCCATATCCCCTCCAATATTTATCATTTTCTCTTCCTGTCATCTTAGCCAATTCTGATAAGATGTTAGGTGATACCTCCATTGTTTTAATTTACATTTCTCTAATTAATAGTGATTTAGAGAATTTTTTATATGATTATAGGTGGCTTTACTGTCTTCCTCTGAAAATTGCTTATTCATATCCTTTGACCATTTATCAATTGGGGAATGACTTATATTCTTCTAAATCTGACTTAGTTCTCTATATATTTTAGAAATGAGGACTTTATCAGAAACACTGGCTATAAAAATTGTTTTTTAGCTTTCTGCTTCTCTTCTAATCTTGGCTTTTGGTTTTGTTTGTGCAAAACCTTTTTAATGTAATCATAATGTAATCAAAATTATTCATTTTGTATTTCATAATGTTCTCCATTTCTTGTCTGGTCATAAGTTTCTCCTTTCTCCAAGGATCTGACAGATAAACTATCCCTTGCTCTCCTAATTTGCTTTTATAGTGTTCCCTTTATATCTAAATCATGAACCCATTTTAACTTTTTCTTGGTATAGGATATAAGATCTTGGTCTTTGTTGCAGGTATTTTAAATGGGATTTCTCTTTCTATCTCTTTCTGCTGTATTTTGTTGTTTAGAGAAGTACTAATGATTTGCTTAGTTTATTTTATATCCTGAAACTTGGCTAAAGTTGTTCATTGTTTTAACCAGTTTTCAGTTGACTCTCTAGGGTTCTATAAATATACCATCATATCTTCTACAAAAAGTTAGTTTTGTTTCCTCATTGAATGTGCTCATTTCTTCCATTTTTTTCTTGTCTTATTGCTATGTTCATATTTCTAGTACAATAGTGAATAGTAGTGGTGATTATGGACATCCTTACTTCACCTCTGCTTGCCTCAGTTTCCTCATCTAATAATAAAAGCCCCTAACTCCTAGGATTATTGTGAGGATTAAATTGGATATTTGCAAAACAATTGGCACACAATACGTTAGCTATTATTATAGATTTAGGCTGAATGTAAGGAAACCTTTCTGCCTAAAAAGAACTATCTGAAAGTGGAATGGGTCACTTTCAAAGATTGGGGTTCCCCCTTACTAAGGACCTTCAAGAAAATGCTGAACAGCTAGTTGGGTATCTATCCTCTAGAAGTGAATCTTGTTTTGGTATGTTTTGTACAAGCTGATCTTTAAGATTTTGTGATTTATAATGCTTATGTTTGCAAATCTGCAATATTATTACTTAGTAGAGAAATTACTTATAAAAGTGTCATATTACCCTATTAGGGTGTGAAATCCATTAAGGCAGGGACTTTTATCCTAGGTTTATATCACTTTGCATATGTTTGTTTATGTGTTGTCTCACATAAGTTTCTTGAGGGCAAAGACTGCCTTCTGCCTTTTTTTTATATTCCCCCAACACAATGCATAGTAGATGTCAACCTGAATTTTAATGAAATTAGTCAATCAACAGAATAGAGAACTTTAATCAGGATAAAAGAATTCCAGCTCCAGGTACCACATGGCAAGTGTTGGAGTAGTGAAGGAGGCAGAGAGAGGTTGAGAACACGGCTTATAAAGCATACCAAGACAAAGAGAAAGACCAGGTTGGCAGTGGGAGGGGTTAGGTATTTCACAGTTTCATCAGATAATTTGTTTTATATACCATACAAAAGTCTGTAAAGAAAGCTTAAGAATCTAGGGAGAGAAGAATTTGGGAAATTTACAAAATAGTCAGAGGCCAGAATCTTTTTTTCTTAATTCAGAGATTGTAAAAAAAAATTAAAGCTACATTTGTTAAGTAAAAGCTTTACAATTTCCTCTGACTAGTGCCAAAGTCTAGAAATCAGAGAATGGGAAACATTGAGCTAAAGCCAGCAGACCTGTTGTTATTAAATCCTTGTCCTTTTTCATTCAAAACTATAGGCAATCCCTTCCCTGTCTGAGCCTCAGTTTCCTCATCTGAAAAAATGGGAATAACAATAGAAGATAGAATCAGATAATGCATTACATGAATGTGAACTATTACTATTAACCCTTTGACATAAGGATTTAAGTGGAATGATTTGTTGGTCTCTCTTAGTCTATCACTGTTTCTCTAAGCCCCCCAAGTAAGGGATCTGTTTCCTGAACTGTTTTTCCTGCAGTTTAATCAGAGTCTGAAAAATGTTGGAATGGAATTTAGTCTTTCAGATTCTCTTATCAGTGGCTTTAAGTAAGTAACACCAGAAAACAAAGTTAAGCTTTAACTCAGGAGTGATAACACTATCAATTTGCTAATTGAAATCTGTAGACATTTGGCCCCAGAGATAAAAAGCTTTGGTCTGTGTCCTTCCTGGCTTTTCCCCTTTGAATTAGTTTTCTGTATCAGAAATCTGGCAACTCTTTCTAGCTAATACTGAAATGTGACAATGTAATGTCAATGCTCAGGATTATATTCATGAAGGAGAATTACGGTAGGATGGGTTGGGGATGGGGAAGGGTCCCTTCATTTTTCCCCTCCATTAAGCCTCCAGACTTGACTTGCTAAAGATCTCTTGACAGCCCAAAACTCTCCTGTTTTTTTTGTCTGTTCTTTCTTCTTTGTTCATCAAAAGCAACACAGAAGTCATTTTCTTGGGTGTTTTTTTTTTTTAAAGAGTTTTATTACTGATTACTGCATGAAAGCACATGGTAGATTCTCTATAACCAAAAGGGAAAACCATAGTTTTAATCAGAAGTGATCAGTGATTGGTGAGGTCAGACTGGCCCTGCAGCAGAGGATGGTGGGCAGAAAACTAAGCCTTAATTTTTGAGGTCCTTCTCAAACTAGAAGTCTCCTGGTCCTTGCTGTGGGAAGCATGATCTCAAATTCATTCATGGCTGTGCCTTCAGTCCTAGATATGACTTTCAAAAACTCTAGTGAAATAGTAGGTGTGAATGGATCCACTCAAAACCAGGAAGAATTCATTTAAAATCTCTGAGGGCTTTCTAGCAGGATTGTCTGATTTAAAAATTTTCCTAACTAAACTTCCTTTTAGTTTATAAACTTAACATAAATTAATAACCATGAACTTTTCTATATATAAAGAAAAAAGAGGCAATTGCATATAAAACAGAAGTATTAGGTACATTGTTTTTTCTACTATGTATGTATTTGGTTTTTTAAAAAAGATAATTTGAATTCAACACTTACCTACTTGTTTGATTCTCCTTCAGAACTTCCTTTTGCTCTCCTATTTTTAAAAATGATTCTTTGAGGTGCTTTTCTTTAAGTTATGTCAAGCCTGGAGTCAGAAGACCAGAGTTTAAATATAACCTCAGATCCAAAACAGTTCCAAACAACTGTTAATGAAAAATGCTCTCTCTCCAGAGAAAGAACTAGTGGAATGTGAATGCAGATTAAAGCCCACTTTTTTTTTACTTTCTTTGTTATTCTTAGGGGTTTTTGGCCTGCATTTTTTTTCCGCATCATAGGTAACATGGAAAGATTTTGCATGAAGATATGTGTATAATAATTTCTGTCAAATTGCTTGTCTTCTTAGGGAGGGGATAGAAAGGGAAGTAGAAAATTTGGAACTCAAAAGTTTTAAAAATGAATGCTAAAAAAATTTGATTACATATAATAAAAAAAGTCAAAAAAGAAAAAAAGAAAGAAAAAAGAAAAAAAGAAAAGGAAAACAATCCAACCTCAGACAATTACTAGCTGTGTGATCCCAGGCAAGTCCCTTAGCTTCTGTTTGCCTTAATATCCTCACTTGAAAATGGGATTAATAATAGCACTGACCTTCCAGAGTTCTTGGGAGGATCAAATGAGATAATATTTGTAAAGTGCTTAACACAGTATCTAACACATAGTAAACTGTATATAAATGTTGACTACAATTAATTTTTATTACTGTTAACATTATTACTAATCTACTCCACCCTGCTCTAACTTTCCCTCCCAAACAAACCAAGGAAAAAAAAAAAAAAAAAAAGGAAAATCAAAGATGTTGTTTCCTTATTAAGCCACTCCCTTCCGACTTCATCAGGAAGGCTGGCTTTCTCCACAATGCCAAACCAGACTTTCTTAGCTCCTTTTCTGCTGCCTTCAGGCCAGAGAGCTGCTTTCTTCATAGAACAGAAGAGCACATAACAGGGAATCTAGAACTCACATCACCTCTTCCGAAATGACTGTGCCCAGACTAGACTGTCCACTAGTTTGCAGCAGTTAATACATAATTCACGGAGTGATGGGCCTTTGGGCAGGGCTCATGGGTACTGGCCAGACAGACCACATTGTGCCCCTCATCTCCACATTATTATGCACACCTAGGACTTAGAAAAATGCAAAGGGAAACCTGAAGGGGAAAGAGTGAAGTCAGGAGATAAAAAATCCTATCTGCTTCGAATATGAATGAATAAATTGATGACACTAAGTTCTTACCGCTGTACAAATACAAGCAAAAAGATAGCCTGGTATATACTAAGTGTAGCTATGTGTATGTTTATGCAAGTACGTATATTAACACAGACACTCGAACACACAGTGTAGTCCTGTGGCAGACCAGTTGGAGGGAGTGATATGTGTTCTCCACTTATCAGTTGCCTCCCAGAACCTCTACCCAGCCATCAATCACTGCAGTAGTCCTTGTAGCCCTCCAAAGATAGCTCTGGGAAAGGGCTTCCCTTCCTTCATTACTCTCCTTGCCCTCTTCCCAATTTTTTGCACTTTAAAACTGTATTGTTGTATTGCTGGCTCATCCTGATCAGAGAGTAACACCTTGTTATCCTATTAACACCTCATCATCCCTCATTATGTCACCTCAGGCAACCAAACCCAACCTCCTTACCTAAAGGATTTAGTGAAAGGTATAACAAGAATCACACAAAATAAAATGATTCCGAGTGGCTGTAATGAATATCTATGGGAAAGTAAATTTAGTAGGATGGATCCCTGATCTTCCAAAGAAAAGTCAATTCAACACCATTTATTGAGACCTCCTGTATGCAAGGCACTGGGGATCAAAGGGAAGAACAGCACAATCCACTCCCTGACTTGCAGTAGCTTACATTCTAATGGGAGAAATTGTACATATTAGGGAGTGGTGGCCAGGGAGGGCACTTTGATCCAGAAATATAAATGTGGTGAATGGGGTTCTGGGGGAGTAGATTATGAGACTCCATTTAAGAATGAGGATATAGAATTGATGTAATCCTGATTACATTTCCAAAAGTGGGGTGATGGAGGTAAGGAAAGTTTGCAAAAAAAGGGCAGTGAGACAACTGGTGAGGAAGTTGTGGTGGTGGTAAAAGCATAGCAATTCAATTCATTTAAGTATTGGTTCTATATATAGCCCTGTGCTAGGTACTGAGAATAAAAAAAGCAAAAACAAAACAGTCCCTGCACTCAGAGAACTTACATTTTATTGGAGAGAATGCAACCTTGTATGCATGTTAAATATGGTACAAGATTGAGAAGAGGCTGAAAGAGAGAGAAAGGAATCCTAACATCTAGGGGGATTAGGAAAGTCTTTGAGAGGAGATGGCAAGCACATAGAGAAGGGAATGAATAGGGAATTTTAGATATGGCAGTAGGGAGGTGGGAGATGGGGGAATCAGGAGATAAGAGGAAACATGTTAAGTCTGGAAAACAACATTTGGTCCACTTTACTAGAATTTAGAGTAGGGCAGACCTAAGTAATTTCTAGAAAAATTCTCAGTATTGGGGGTTGGGGAATAGATTTCAATATCTTCACAACAGTTCTTCCTCCTGAACTGATTCAGATGGCAGACTCCTTGGCCCAGATGATCAGAAGAAAGAGATTAAGGAAAAACAAACCAAAACAAAACATGGTATTCTATCTCCCATCTCCATGCTTTTACATGAACCATTATTAGAGAAGATTAAGTAATCTATTTCCCAATAATCGTCTGCGTACCCAAAATTTAGGAGACTGGTGAGGAGAATTATTGGAAAGATTGAGAAGTAATGGATGCCACTCTTGACCACATGGGATGATGGAAGTTTGTGATAATGAAATAAGATTTTACTGCTGTTATTGTCTGAATCAATACAGAGCCCCATCTAGAAGAGAGCAAGAATATGAGATATCCCAGTTGTAAGAAAGATGGAATATGTTTTCCACACTAGAAGTAGGAGTGTATGAGGCAATCCAAACCAGGAAGCAGGGTGATCATTGACTAGGTTACATCAAGCCAAACTGGGGGTTATCCAGGAACACATTCTGAATATGCTAACCCTTTTCCCTCTCAGAGTTATAAATTTGGAAGATTAGAGCTCCAAGAAACATTAGGGGAAAGAGAAATGAGCTTCTAAGACTCAGATGTGATCAGTACTGCTATTTTTGTATTGCTATTCATTTCTGTCTTAAACAGTTTTGTTTTAAAACAATGCTCCTCGATCTTTTAACATGTTACTGGATATTTCAACTTAGTGGGCAACTGTAAATACCTAGACCTGAGGTCACTTTAGAAGATCTCAGTTTTCAATTAGGGATAAAATAAAATAAGAGAAAAAATAAGAGAGACAGATGAGATAACTAATTAATCTAAGTTGGTCAGGGTCTAGGCTTGATTGGATCATGGGCCATTTTCCTCCAGTTCTGGTAACTGACATATATGGATTCTGAATTAGTATGGATGACCTTGATCTCAGGGCAGCACAGGTACTTGGGGACACTCCCATTTACTATGAGGGTTATGTAAGGCAAGGGTCAAATCTCATTCACCTTTGCATCTCCCCACCAATGTGTGTGCAGTAGGTGCTTAATAAATATTTCTCAAGTTGAATTTATTGAATGAAAGTCAGCTGCAAAAAAGGAAATTCCATGTTATAAAATCATCTCACTCAAAGAAAATGTCAACAAGGTCTAAAGGCTCTGGGGTGAGTGTTTCCACTTTTATGCTAGTCAGACTAATTTTATGTGTTCTTATTCAGGAAGGTTTATATCTTAAAGACTGGTGAAGCTTAGATTAATAGCTATTTAGGCCATTTGGGAGAGAGAACTGTTATCATGGGGCACAGCTGTCAGTCTGAGACAATAGAATGGGTAAGGAGCAGTAACTGGGCTTCTCGTCCAGCCAATGATTCTGATTTGATTAATATTCCTTGTCTATCATGTCATTTTCAGATGCAGGGAGCTTTTCACACACTTTTAGACCCTTCTGGCTCAAATCTGACTAATAGCAAAGAAGTTTTATCTCAAACTAGCAGATGTTCCAGTTATTAAAAAAAAAAACCAGGTAATATCTATTAATCTGATCTGTCCTTCACCAAGAGAACTATATAAATTAGTTTGATAAGAAACAGGCATTTAAACAATAACTATTGTAAGGTGGGATGGAGAGCACTAAGAGTGGGTGTCTGTTGACACTAAGATAGGATTTCTGCTAATGGCTGCTGCTATTACAGGATGACATGAGGTAGAGAAGGGGAGATTTATGGAATCAGACATGATTGAAAAACCAGCAAATCCAAGTCCCCACAGCAGTACATTGCCTATGTGTGCTGTGGTAGAGGTAGTCCTGGAGAACCCAGAATGTGGCCTATAATGATTATTCTGTTCCCTTTATCTCTGAGATTGAGGGCCATTGATGCCGCCCCAGAAAAGGGGATCCATTGCCCCACGAACCAAGTGGCCTTTGATCACTCATGCTATGAGTTTGTGGGACATAAGCGCCCTTTTGCTAGTGCCCAGAAGTGGTGCGAGAAGCAAGGGGGGCATCTTATCTTCATCAACAGTCCAGAAACTCAACAGTTCCTGCAAAGAAACATCCCTGAAGAAAGGGAGTGGTGGATAGGACTTACCTGGCACCATGCACGGAATGAAACTGCAGAAGGTGGGTTCTGAAGGAGAGGTATGAATTCTCCACTTTTTAATCTGAATTTCATTGGATGTATCATTTGTTCCCATCTCAACTGGCACGTGTTATAGCATGATGGAGAGGGATGGTCAAAGATATAGAGTTGGAACGTATCTTAGAGATCATCTAATATGACCTCTTTAAGGAAAAAGGAAGTTACAGGATGTCAGCAGCCGAGTTTCCTCATCTCTAAAATGAGAACAGCCTTTCTAATTCTATAATTTAATTAACTATCATGATCATAATTATTTTCTGTTTTTCTAACGAGTGGAAGGAGATGGGAACCCAAGACCTCTGACTCCATGTTTATTTTTCTATGGCACTGGAGTGCCTGACACATAGTAAATACTTAACAGATGCTTGTGGACTGACAGATTGAGTGACTGTCTAGATTTGAAGTTGGAATCCCTGGGTTCAAATTTTGGCTCCTCCATTTAGAAGCTGTATAATTCCTGTTCCACAGCTTGGACTGGAATAACAAGGTTGAGATTTGTCAGAGACCATTATCTGGTCCATAATGCTAATGCTTTCTCTTAAAAAACCAACAAACCTTTTAAAAACCACATAAAGGAAAATGGCAGGCTCCTTTATGCTTTACACAGTGCCTTAAAGGAATAGATTACAGAGGACCAAATGGTTTCCTGGCTTATGTCAAAACTCTCTCCCCAGTTTGAATAACAAGATCTGTCAACTGAATCATGTTATGTGATCTGGAGCAAGCCAATCCTACCTCCCCACCCCTGGTCTCAGTTTCCTCATCTGTAAAAACGAGTCATATTTGATGGCTTCTAAAGTCATTTTCAGCTTTAAAGCTATAACCCTATAATTCGCCCCTAGTCATAAAGTTAATTAGTGTAAAGATCAGGATCTGAACCTGGTTTTCTTGAGATTTCAAGTATAGTTTCTTTTTCCCTAGGACAGCAGGGAACAAGGTAAGTCCTTTTTGTTCAGTTAAACAGATATTTTAGGTTCATTTTGGTCTGTGGAAAGAGCGGGGCTTTGGAAAGGAATGGGTCAGGCTGAGTTGAAAGGAGATGATGAAAGAAGGTAGATTCACTGATTCAACTATCAGGAATAATTATAATAATTGTCCTTTCTAGATTGTTTTATGAAATGCTTTCCTTGATGCTTACTATAAAGCAGGTAGTGCCAGCATCATTACCCATATTTCCCAGAAGAGAAGACTGAGACTGAGAGCAGAGCAAACAGCTTGTTAAAAGATCACAATAAAATTAACATGAAAATAAAAATAAATAGCAATATTTATATTTTTATTTAGTCATTTTTCAGTCATGTCATACTGTGTCATCATTTGGAGTTTTCTTGGCAAAGATACTGGACTGGTTTGCCATTTCTTTCTCCAGCTTATTTTACAAGATGAGAAAACTGAGGGTTAAATGATTTGTCTATGGATGCATATCTAGAAAATATCTGAGACCAGATGTAAATCGGGAAGATGAATCTTCCTGATTCTAGGGCTGGCACTCTATTTAGTACCACCCAGCAGCCCCAATATTTATATAATACTTGCTATGTGCCGGGCACTGTGCTAGGTACTTTCTAATATTATTTCACTTGATCCTCACAATAACCCTGCGAAGGTAGATGCTATTATTATCCCCATTTTACAGATGAGGAAACAGGCAAACAGAAGTTAAGTGGCTTGCCCAGGATCACACAGCTGGTAAATGTCTGAGACCAGATTAGTTCATCCAGGATTCTAATCCAGCTCTTCCTGAGGCAGGGTGGTAGATGAGGAGAGTTCTAGAATTAGAACAGGAATATCTGGGTTAGAAGCCCACCTCAGATATTTACTAGTTAAGTCTCTTTGGACCAGTCAGTGAATTTCTCTGAACTTCATTCCTCATTTGTAAAATGGGATCTATTTGAGCTTGTGAAGCTCCAATCAGATGATATCTGTAAAGCACTAGGCAAACCTTAAAGCAATTTTATAAAGGCCCACTATTCTTGATTAAGGGACTCCAAATAGAGTCCGTTCTAGTATATAACCCCTTAGTGAAACAGCAAATAGAGCATCCCATTTTTTGAAATGTATAGCCAAGGCAATGCAGATTCTGACAGTTGTCATTAGATATATTTATAAATTACTTGTTTTATAACTTCTATAATAGACAATTTCTACATATTGAACTTCTCATCTTCTAGAAAAGAATGAAATATCTCCATATAAAAGTCTCATGATGAATGTGTTAGATTAAAACTGGATATGTTATAACACTATCTTTTTAATTAAGTGAGCTCTTAGGGTCCTATGCTTAACTCCAATATTTTAGATCAATCATACCATCAACAAGCATTTGTAAAACCTGTATTGTGTACTAGGTAGGGATTGGGGTGGGAGGAGGGGGAGGCACAAAGACAATAAAGAGCCTTAAGAAGCTTGGGGGGGAAGCTAGAGACACATATATAAATGAATACAAAATAAATGCATAATAAACTATAATTTGCTATGGTAGTTGAAGAAAAAAAATGCTTCAAGAAAAGCCTTATATAGGAAGTGACCCTTGAATTGAGTTTTGAAGGAGGCTAAGAAATGGAGACAGGAGATGGAATCTTGCCTATGCAGAGCAACATGCAGGCCAGTTGTCTAGAAGGAAAAATATGTGAAGAGCAATATTGTGTAATAAATTTGGAAAGGTAGACTGGAGCCAAATATTGTGTTTCTGTGTGTCTGAGATGAATTGCTCTGAGATACTTTTTTTTTTGGACATGGCTAATAAATCAATTTGTTTTGTTTGACAGCATATTTGGGATAAAGGTGGGTTTTTTTTTGGTGTTTTGGGGTTTTTTTGCTGGGGAGGGGGAGAGGGAGAGAAAATAGTTTTTTGATCACTGGAAAATAAATTTAAATAATAAAAGGAAAAAAGAATGAGTAGCTCTAATACATATCTCATCTTGCATGTTCTAAGAAAGCAGCACCTGCATTTTTTTTTTAACCAAGTCCTGACAATTGTGTTTCCATTACAGGGTGGATGGTTTGGTTGGACACGTCCAACATAAGCTACAGCCACTGGCATGAGAACCAGCCTCCTCCCTTCTCAGCCAGGTGTGGCTACATTATGAAGAATTCCCATTATGAGTGGGCTGCAATGGAAAACTGCTCTCAGGAGTTTGCTTTCATTTGTGAATTTGGTAAGCTCTCACCACTCATCACTCCCCTTCTTCCTTGGGCACATGCAGGCAGACATATACACACAAACATGTCTATCTGTATAGCATTTATGTGCTCTTAGAAGTATTCTAAGTATTCTATGAATTCTGGCCTTTCAGAGATATGTATATTTAATTCTCCCTTTTAGGAGATTCCAAGGAAATGTTTACTTAACATTTTGCTTCAAATGAAAGTCAAAATGTATATATATTCTAAAGTAGTTGATACATTTTCCATTGACAGTGATGAAAACTCCTCTTAACCTTAGTATTGTAGCTGTTAGTGACTTGACGTGTCCCTCCAAAAAAATCATTCAATGATACAAGGGACCCCAGACATCATCTAGTTCTACTCCATCATTTTACAAATAAGAAAACTCAGCCCAAAGAAGGAAATTACTTGCCCAAGATCAACCAGTAAATGGCAAAGGTGGTATTTGAATACTTTGACTCTTGAACCAATACTGCTGTGAAATCAGCTGGGTAATAAACTGAGCCAAGCTCATCTGGGCAGGAAGATCAGAAATCTATCCTGGAGCACTGCCATAATTTACAAGCCATGTAAACTGGGAAAATCTCTTAACTTCTCTCAGCCTCAATTTCTTCTACTGTAAAAAGGAGATAATAATAGCACCTAATTGATAGTATTATTGTGAGGATTAATTGAGATAACATATGTAAAACACTTTGTGTAATATGTTACATATTATATTTTATATTAATATCATAAACTCTAAATATATTATTTATGTATCATATATTACATTATGTTATACATATCAGACCCATATAAAATTATGATGTGGTTAGGTGGCACAGTGGGTAATGATGAGCTTTAAGTCAGGAAGACTCATCTTCATGAGTTTAAATGCAGCCTCAGGTGTTTAGTAGCTGTGTGACCCTAGACAAGTCACTTACTCCTCTTTGCCTCAGTTTCCTCATCTGTATAATGATATGGAGAAGGAAATTGCAAACCACTCCAGTATCTTTGCCAAGAAAACCTTTAACGGAATCACAGAGAATCAGACATGAGAGAAAGGACTGAACACAACAACAAATATAAAACTATATAACTATAAACATACATACACGTGTTTCTATATATATATGTGTATGTATGCACATATATACACACATATCTGACATATAGTCTATCCCTCCTGGTGGCTTAGACTTTGAGATGATAGGGCCACTTCCACATTTTTTAAATAAGGTAATTAAGGGTTTAAGTGATTTGCCCAGGATCATATAGCTAGTAAGTATTAAGTGTGTGAGTTGAATCTGAACACAGATCCTCCTGACTCCAGGACCAGTGCTCTATCCACTGGATCATCTAGCTGCTGAGCCACTTCTGCCTCTTGATAAGATATTCCAGGAGGACTTTGGTGGAGTTATTGTTTTAAAATCAAACGTTTATCCCCTTGTCCAAGGTTGATAATTTCTTCATTAGGGTTGGTCAAAGGCTGCTCTTCTCTCAATCCCTGGCAGAATGAAGAAGATTTTTGGAGACCCTACTCATTGTGCTGCAGGCTTTCTGCAGAACTGAGGATTATGATCAGAGATTATATAAGGAGGACCAATGTTTTGGAGAATCAGATAAAGTTAGACAAAATGTCAATTCCCTGGGGCTCTGTTTTTATAAATTGATCCCCTAATCTGCTTTCCTGGCTCTGCATCCTTGATCTGGAAATCAGTTTCAGCCTTTGAATTTTATTTCTTTGGAGATAATCTAGAACCAATAGAAAATAAAAGAATTTTAGACTTAAAAATTACTTCCCCACAGATTAATGCATATATAAACCAGACAGAGACAGAGAAAGGGACAGAGAGACACACAGAGAGACAGACAGACAGAGACAGAGAGAGAGAGACAGAAAGAGAGAGAAAGACAGAGAGAGAAATAATCTTCTCTCTGCCACTGGAGGCATGCCTTTCTGATTTATTCTTTGTCTAGTCTCAGTTCAGACCTGTTCCTCAGTACTACTCTTCCCCCCATCCAAAGATTTGACTAATTCCTGGCATACATCAGCCCCTTTTCTGGATGAAATGTAACAGTACTTCCCCAGGGTTAGTCTGGTGTGGAGGTCCTTGTTTATTATGGTGCAGAGTCTATTCTTTGTGCCTAGGTTTCTGGCCCTCTGCAGTTCAGACTTATTACTTAGGGGACCTGGATCTTTGATTTCCTTCTATTTTTGATAGCTCAGAATTGGGAAGCCCTATAAGGACATATGATTATTACTACTGTTCATCTCTGACTTTGAGTACTGCTAAAGCATGATAGAAGAAAAAAAGTATTATTATCTTTGGAGCTCAATCTTTGGTTTGAATTTCTACCTGTGTGACCTTAGATAAATCTTACAACTTCTCAGAACCTCATTTTCCTGATCTATAAAATGTCATGTTTTAACCTTCTGTCCTTTAAGATTCTTGTCACTTCTAAATCTATGATCCTATGATTCTACAACTCCTACTTAAATGGCTAATGTGATTTCTGATCCCTGGCTTTCCTTTTAGCAAGCACTTTGGGGTCCTTCTTTGTGTTTAGCCTATTCCTGTGTTGATATTCTTTGCCTACAATCTTCCATCCTTGCATCAGTTCAGCCATTCCAACTTCCTTATTCACCACCTCAAATTTATTGTTATCTATATTTATGACATCTATATTCTTGAGCAGTTTAGGAAAACCAGGTCAAAACACTGGCCTAACTACTTATATAGGCTGGGCTACTAGTATAAGCTGATGGTGGGCAGTTTGAGGAAATTGGGAGAGAGTTTGGTACCCTCATCACACTTATTGGTAATAGCTAATTTCTTCCTTCTCTCACAGATGAATGTATATATGTCTTCTCTTCTCCAGTGGAGGGCTTGGCCAACCTAAAGCAATCCTCAAAAAAAAATCCCCCCCCCAAGACCCATACTTGTCATATGTGTAGAGGTCCATGGCTAGATCTAAAAACAAGGTCACACCAATCTAGGAGGAGAGTATACTGCCTATAGTATAGTATAGGAGGGGATCAAATACTGCCTATAATTGAACACTTTCAGGCTCAGTTAGCAGTGATGCTCTTATTACTGAGATTAGAAGTGGAAATACTTGAATTGATTGCTATTGTGTCACAAGCTGACCAAAAGTTACAGACAGATCTCTATGTTAGAAGTTGACCAACTATCTCCTGCTATTTCTGATCACTTGGTTTGGGTACTACCTTCAAGGTCATAAGGAAAGAAAATATTCTCCTTGGTATTTTGGTGTTAATTTCAGGCTCCTTTGACAAAAGGGAAAGACTCAGAAAATCTTTATTTGAAAAAGACGCTTCTTTCTGAACTTATACAGCAAAAAAGAACATTTCTACAACAAAGAATACAAAAAGGTATTCTGCTTGCTTCCTTAAAACACACACACATATATGCATATATATAAAATCAATTTTACATACTACTTTCAAAACTATCTTGCTTGTCCATGCTCCCTTCTGTCAAGAAAATATTTTCAGAGATACAATAATTAATGATATTGTGATAGGGAAGTCATCATTACCTAGTCCTCTGGTGTTCTCCATGCTAAAGACCTCAGGAAGCATAGCCCAAGACTTGAGATTCTCCACAAGGATCATAGTGAGCATAATATCATAGAGATGAAATGAATCTTAAAGGCCATCTACTGTAAATTCTTAATTTTATAGATAAAATAAATGAAAGATTTTATAGATAAAACTGAGGGTGATTGGTGAACAAATTTGATCTAGTTCATATTGAGAGTGAATAGTGGAGCCAACATTTGAATACAGGTCCTCTGACTAGAGAGATCCATGTTTACACAAAAGAACATTTTAAAAAGACACATGAAACTAGGAAAAGTGCTTAACACAATGACATACTTGTACTGCATGACTCATCCATATCCTCATGGGTTCATTAAAGGGGGTCCATTCTGCATCCTAGAAGTCTTCCTCACTTTCCCTCAACAAGCCTTAAGAATTACAGGCATTTAATAAATGCTAGTTGAACTGAATTGGATTTGAATTGAATTGAAAGTTTTCTGAAAATCTAGACTCCCTAGAGCTGCACTACTTTAGGATTTCAATTGGCACTCCTTTTCTTTCTCCTGCCAAAATAATACTTAGGCATCCAATAGGGGAGTAGGGGCCCTTTTATGAGTTTTTGGGCAGTAGCTGCTGCCTGTCTGTTCCTACATCAGCAACCTGGACTTCCTAACTGTGGTGACAAAGAAGCCTTTTCTCCTTGGTCACAGGGTTTGGCCAGAGCTTAGCCTGTGAAGGTACCAATGCTACCATGCACTGTGGCTCAGGAGAAGTCATTCAGATTGATAACGGCTTTTACGGACGACAGACTCCCTCTTACTGCACTGTGGATGCAACTATGCCTTCAGAGCTAGAGGAAGGTTGTGGTGTGATCAGCATCCGGGATGAAATAGCAGGTGAGACTCTCGTTGCTTTCTGAAACTTTGCTCTAAGGCAAACAGTTGTGTCAGCAACACCTTTCCCTGGAAGGGGAATATCTTTAAGTATAAGAGCACTCAGTTCTGCGGGAGACTGATATGGTGAGAACCCTGATCTGTGATTCATGTACAAAGGGAGTACTCTGACCCAGAATAACATGGATGACAGGGAAATTCTCTATCTTGGAAGCAGAAAATGAGATTTTAAGGAATAAGTTCTGCAAGAGGTGCAACTAGACAGCAGTTTATGGGAGGGATATATGGCATTTTTAATGAACTAGGATGGAAGATGAGAAGGCTGGGGGCCATGGTTATGCTCTTCAAGTAC
Source organism: Myrmecobius fasciatus (assembly GCA_023553655.1). Taxonomy (NCBI): domain Eukaryota; kingdom Metazoa; phylum Chordata; class Mammalia; order Dasyuromorphia; family Myrmecobiidae; genus Myrmecobius; species Myrmecobius fasciatus. Next base: position 337,840 of record JAJPUD010002151.1, read on the forward strand.
TTGAAGAATTAACTTGTAGAAGAGGGATTGGACGTGTTCTGTTTGGCCATAGAAGGCAGTACTAACAACAGTGGATAGAAATTGCAAAGAGGAGATTTAGGCTTAATGTCAAGAAAAACTTCATGACATGAGTTTTCTCAGATAGTAGTAGCTTTTCTCTCACTGAAAAGTCTTCAAGAAAAAGCTACATTTTTTTTTCAAGGCCACCAGTGTCTTTTCTAAATCTGAAATTCTGTGATCCTGTAAAGTGTAATATGTCAACCAAAAAGCGAATGATAGAAGCAACTTGGTGTCTCTGTGGTTAGAATGTTGGGTCTAGAGTCAGGAAGACCTGCATTCAAATGTGGTCTCAGATGCTTATTGACTTGATTCTGACTGAACTGGGCAAGTTGCTTAATTCTTCTCTGGATCAATCTCTTCATTTGTAAAATGAAAATAATAATAACGTCTACCAGCCAGGATTGTGAGACAATTTTTGTAAAAAGCTTTGTAAATCTTAATGTACTATGTAAATGGTGGCTATTGTTATTGTTATTGTTATTATTATTATTATACTCTAACCTGCTGCATTAAGAAACATAGTGTCCAGAACAAGAAAGCTGTTAGTTACCCTGTATACTTCTATTTAAACTACATCAAGGACATTATGTTTCATTATGGCCACATATTTTAGAAAGGATATGTATCTAAAGTAAGAGAGCGGAGATTGTAAGGGAAAATTCTACATGAGGTTTGAGTAATGGAAATAGGAATATTTAGCATGTAAGAAAGAAGACTTAGGGGAACATGATAATTATCTTCAAATACTTGAAGGGTTAATATATGGAAGAAGGCCTAGACTTGGATTGATTGACTCCAAAGAATAGAGCTAGGACAGCCAGTGGAACTTGCCAATTAAAAGCAAGGAAACATTTTCTTCCATTTAAAGTATTCCAAATTAAAATGGCCTCATTGGCAAAAGAGGTGTGCTGGAGCCAACTCTTATGCCTTAGATTGGGCTTCTTAAACTTTTTACAGTTGGAACTCCTTTTCAACTGAGAAATTTTTTTTCTTTTTTTTTTTTTCTTTTTCCCCTTCTTCCCCCCAACCCCCACCCCTAGATGACAGGTAATCTAATACATGCTAAATAGGATAAATTATATGACAAATACAATACATGTATACATATCTATACAGTTATCTTACTGCACAAGAAACATCAGATCTAGAAAGAGAAGAAAAAAAACAACCTAAGAAGGAAAACAAAATGCATGGAAATATTCACAGAAAGCGTTAAAATGCTGTGTTGTGGTTCACACTCAGTTCCCACAGGCCTCTCTCTGGATGTATATGACTATCTTCATTGCTGAACAACTGGTTTGAATCACATCATTGTTGAAGAGAACCATGTCCATCAAAATTGATCATCGTATAGTCTTGTTGCTGTGTATAATGTTCTCCTGGTTCTGCTGATTTCACTCAGCATCAGTTTATGCAAGTCTCTCCAGTCCTCTCTGAAATCCTCCTGTTGGTCATTTCTTACAGAACAATAATATTCCATAACATTCATATACCATAATTTATTCAGCCATTCTCCAATTGATGGGCATCTTTTCAATTTCCAGTTTCTTGCCACTACAAAAAGGGCTGCCACAAACATTTTTGCACATGTGGGTCCCTTTCCCTCCTTTAAAATCTCTTTGGGATATAGGCCCAGTAGAAACACTGCTGGGTCAAAGGGTATGCACAGTTTGATAACTTTTTGAGCATAGCTCCAAATTGTTCTCCAGAATGGTTGGATCCGTTCACAGTTCCACCAACAATTCAACTGAGAAATTTTTAATGTGATCCTGGGTATACAGGTATATAAAATAGATTTTTAAAAAATCAAACATTTACTGACAATAAACCATAATTTCATGACCCTCATATTTGATTACTTGACCCCATTTGGGAATGCAAACTACAGTTTAAAAAGCTTTGATTTCGGGGCAGCTGTGGCGCAGTGGTTAGAGCACCAGCCCTGAAGTCAGGAGAACCTGAGTTCAAATCTGATCTCAGACACTTCCTAGCTGTGTGACCCTGGGCAAGTCACTTAACCCCAATTGCCTCAGCAAAAAGCAAAAAAAAAAAAAAAAAAAAAAAAAGCTTTGATTTAGAAGACCTGATAGTTAAAATTTCAGAGTAAGCATTTACACCTTGGAAATAGCAAATGTTGCAAATCAGAGTTTGATTTACTGTTTTGATGATTATCTAGATTTAAGAAAATAATGGAGAAAATAATAATACCAAGTTAAACTTAAAAGTGGATTATAGAGACATTGCTATTGGGTTTGGGTTTTTGTTTGTTTATTTTGGTTTTTGGTTTGTTTTTTTTTTTTTCTTCTCAGAGTTCTGGTTGTTAAGTGTACCAGTACACTTCTGATTGGGAAGTTTCTCCTCCATGAAGTATTTTGGCAGATTGATCTTTTGTCAGAGATGTTGAGGAGGGAATTCCTGGAAAGATTCGGAGTGGGTTTAGATGAATTCAGAAGTTTTTTTTTCAACTCTGAGATTCTATGTATATAGAACTCAGAACTGTTAATTTGTTAACGTGCAGGTGTTTCTTGCCACTGAACAAAAGAATTTTGAGAGCAGATTTCTCATTAGCCCTGGAGCTCAGCCCCAGGCTCTCTTAGATGATTTGGTTCCAGCTTCCTTTGTAGAATGGGGTGGGGGTGGAGGGCAGGTATCCATCAGGAATCTTTTTTGTTGCTTCAAACTACCTTCCTGCCAACAAATGCTCTCTGTCTTTTGTGCAACTGCTTTCCTTCTGCAGGTTCATTGCAACTGTCAGAGAAAAAAAAATCTTTCTGAAACTTGTTCTCTTTTTCTTGCATGTTATACCTGTCCCTGTGGGCTGTGGTACTCTCAGGACAGTGCCATGGGCTCCAGGCATGCCAGGTAGCAGCAGATAGGGCATTCTTTGGAGATATGTGCCCTTCTCTTGGCAGTTACCTTTGGATCCAATACCACTGTGTAGAAGGTGAGTGATCTAAATGGGCTGTGGTGAAAGCAAAGCCAGGATAGCTCTGTGACTCACAGAAGGGTGATTGATCAGTTGATTCCAGGGGGCAGAGTCTTCAATCTTCCTTTATATCTCAGCATCCTGAAGGAGTACTTTACAGTCAGACTTATCTTATAAAGTACATGATGGCCAGCCATATCATATATAGGCAAATCACAAACAGAAGTCATGGCACTAAAAAAAAAAAGTCACCTTTGATTTCATACAGACCTCCTTTTATTTGATCCTTAATTATAACACATGTGTTCACTGAGATAGCTGCCTGAAAAACTTCAACTTTATAACTCCAAAGGAGGGCATCCTTTTCTCCAAAAGCCATTATGTTCTTCTTCTTCCTGAGTATCCCATAGCGAACCTTGTCCATCACTAGTGACAGTGAAACATATTCTCCATTTTGTTTGTAATTCATTGCACCATTTGACTGCTTCCAATAATAAGTAAAAAAGAGCATAAAGGTTGGTCTATAGATCAGTCACTCATGTGATTTCCATAAAAATACTAGCTTTATTAAAATAATGAAAAGTTGATAATTTGTTGGTAAAGTTCTGGACTGAGAACCCAGAAGGATAGTAGGAACACTGAGTTCGTATCCTTTCTCTAATACTTATTTAGTTGTGTGACCTGTGTGGTCAAGTTGCTTAGCTTCCATGTTTCTCAGGTAATTTCCTAGGACTTTTTTTTTTTTTTTTTTTTGCTGAGGCAGTTGGGGTTAAGTGACTTGCCCAAGGTCACACAGCTAGGAAGTGTTAAGTGTCTGAGATTAGATTTGAACTCAGGTCCTCCTGACTTCAGGGCTAGTGCTCTATCCACTGCACCACCTAGCTGCCCCAGGACTTATTTTCTTATCAGAGATAGATTGTTATCTGTGTTAGTGGAAGACATTCTCACACAGGGAGTTGCCTACACTGATGACATCAGAGATTATTTCTTTATTTGTCTATTAAAATATCCCTATGGATATTTAACCAGTAATTACAAACAAAGTTATCCACTTGAGAACAAAATTTAAAGAAAAATAAGGATTAGGTGATCCTTTGGCTCTATTAATTATAGAAACCTCTTTGTGGAATAGAGATGACCCTGGCTTTTCAAAAGCTATGAGAGTGCAAACTTCAGCAGATCCTACCCAGCTTTGAATAAGTCTGATAGTGGTTGGAGTAGCATCTGTTACCTGGGCATAAACCTAAGTTTTGAGAGACTCATCACCAAGCTGGCTGCAGGATGATGATTTTTTTTTTCAGCCACAGCAGCTCTTGAGGATCATTTATGAAGTCATAGAAGGATTGCAAATATGTTGATGGAGATAGAATCCAAAGTGACAAAGTTACAACTCTGAAATATCAATGAAAAAATATAGCACAGTTAGCACCTCCTCCCACTAAATATCAACAAGCTTGGGTTTGAAGGCTAGATTTTCTAATTCTAGCACTCCTTCCAGTTTACCACCTTCCTCTAGTCCCTGTGTGAGCAAACAAGTTTTCTGCTAAGACTTCAGCAACTCTTTATTGTACTTACGGTCTTTCTCTTCTAGATCAAATGTGGAAAGAAGAAAGATTAGGCCATGTAACTTGCTATGGGCATATAGTCACTATATAGACTAATCTAGTCAATGATAGGCTCTTTCCCAATAGGAAAATATTTCTGAGGCTACCATCCTTCTTTCTAGGTTAACCCTCTTCTTCATTTTTGATACTCAAGTGTGCATTAAAGTAAATTTGCTACAAATTGCTTAAGTCTTTGCATTGGCCACCCTAGCAAGCTCCAAGCTTCTCCCAAGGTGCTTCTTAGAAGGGCGTTGCCTTTTCCTTCTGGACATTTTCAAACATGTTTGGACAGAGGAGAAGAGTTTTTAAATGTATGAAAAGTGGTTCACTCAGCATTTCTCATGTTGCACAGGTTTGCAAGTGATTGTGCCTGATCCATGTTTCATTTCTGATAATATCACCATCTCCCTGACATGGTTGCTTTCACCCTATACCGGAAACCTATCCTGCGTTATCAACACTGGAGATGGAACAGCTATTGATCCATATTATCCCCCAAGGTAAGAGAAAACTAAAACACACAGCAGTATATATTTGCAAGACAGCCACCAAGCACTTGCTTCTGCTGACAGGGCTTAAGGATTAAGGCGGGCACTGTTTCATGGCCAATATATTTTGAGCCAGAGATGTGACTGCCAGGAGGTAAATGGGTTTTTGCACTGGGGGCCAGCACCTGGAGGGGTATGCTTTCTCCTCTGCATGGGCACGCTTCCTCCCTATGGGAAGGAGCTGTTTTCTGTGTCTTACCTCCTGGTTGTATGCTGATCTCCTTCCCAGGCCATCGATCCCAATCCTCTCTCAGTTCAACAGAATCTATGGTAGAATGCATCCTCACACCTGCTTTTCTCCACTGCTGTTTTTTCCCCTTTGGGCAGATCCTATCTGTTCTGCTATCTGACTCACTCCATGTATTTATGTTCTAGGAGTTCTAGGAGAAGGAGCAGAAAGAGGTCTGTTCCTAAGCTAGTATCAGGGGCCTAGAAATCTCACCTGTAGTCTGGAAGGAACTCCACAGGATCTAGGGCCATAGATTATTCCATCTAATTTTGTGGATGAGGACACAGGCCCAGAGAAATGACTTGTTCATTCTCATACAATTTGCCAGCCCAGGTCCTCTGACTTTCCACTCTTTCTACCTTGTCATACTCCTCAGATCCAATGGATCTGAGCTGAAACCCAGATTTAATTCCAAATACATTTTTTGGTCACTCGCAGGGGTTCTTAATTCCACCAGAACTTCTAGGCAATGTGTAAGCATTATTAAATGCTTACTCTATGCCAGCCAGTGTGCTAAGTGCTGGGGAGCCAAATGCAGGCAAAAAGATAGTGTCTGCCCTCAAAGACTTACATTCTAATGGAGAAGACAGCGCATAAAAGGGAGCTGAAGGAGATGGGGTGGGAAGGTTTCCCCAGCACAGGGGCATGATAGAGACAGAAGTGTAGAGCCTGGTGAAGAGTGAAGAGAAAAGTGGTAGCTAGGTACTTTTTTGGATTGGGGCCAAAAGAAGTGACTTTGACTCTTGATTCTCACTTAAGTTCATCAGTGTCAACTGAACATGTTCTTCACCCCTTAAGCTTCAAGTTTCCTCACCTATAAAAAAAATTAAGCAGTTGGACTGGGTGATCTCTAAAGTAAATTTTACATTTTTAAATTCTGTGTGCCAAGAACCGTGTTGTCTAAAAGGAAGGAAGGAAGGAAGGAAGGAAGGAAGGAAGGAAGGAAGGAAAGATGGATGGATGGAAGGGAAGAGAGGAAGAAAGGATTGTCATGTGGTAGAAGGACAAGATTTGTTTCTTTGGCCCCCAAAGGGTAAAACTAGGAGAAATAAGTAGAAGTTGTCGAAAGGCTAATTTAGACTTAACGTTAAGGAAAACTTCTTGTGAATGAGAACTGTCCAAAGTGGGCCAGAATTCCTTCTTCACTTGAGAGCTTTAAGCTGAAGGTGAAGGATCATTTGTTGTATGTTATAGAGTGGATCCCTTTTTAGTTGGACCAAATAGACTCTCAAATTCTTTTGAATACTGATATTTTAGGATTTAGGGATTCTATCCCTGATTCAACACAACTCATCACCTCAATTTCCCGTCTTTCACTCAAGAGAGTGAATCTTGAATTTGCTGTGAATTTTTGTTCACAGAATCATAGCTCCTATTCCAAACTGCTAAAGTACCCAGAGCACTTGCTTAACTAATTTTCGTTTACATTTTTTCTTTCCTTCCTTTTCTTTCTTTCTTTCTCTCTCTCTTTCTTTCTTTCTTTTTCTCTCTCTTTCATTCTCTCTTTCTCTTATTCTCTCTTCCATTCTCTCTTTCTCTCTCTTTTATTCTCTCTTTCTCTCTCATTTTCTCTCTTCCTCTTTCTTTCATTCTCTCCTTTTCTCTCTTTCTCTCTCTTTTCTCTCTTTCATTCTCTCTCTTTTTCATTCTCTCTCTTCTCTCTCTCTCTTTCTGTTTCTTTCTTTCCTTCCTTCTCTTCTTTCCTTCCTTCCTTCCTTCATTCCTTCTTTCCTACTTCTCTCTCTCCTCTTTCCCTTCTCCCTTGCTCTCAAACTGCCTATTTCTGCACCAACCCAATTATGCTTACTGCAATGCCATATTTCTTCCTTACACACAAAAGAGGCTAATTTTTTTTCATTTTATTAAAGCTTTTTATTTGCAAAACATATGTATGGTTAATTTTTCAACACTGACCTTTGCAAAGCTTTCTGTTACAAATTCCCCCCCCCAACCCCCACCCCTCCCCTAGATGGCAGGAAGTCTACTACATGTTAATTATGTTAAAATACTTGACAAAAGGAATATGTGTATGCATATTTTTACAGTTATCTTGCTGTGCAAGAAAAAATCAGTTCTACAAGAAAAAAAATCTGAGAAAGGAAACACAATGCAAGCAAATATCAATAGAGAGCATGAAAATGTTATGTTGTGGTCCACATTCATATTCCTCTCTCTGGGTGTATATGGCCTTCTTCATCACTGAACAATTGAAACTGGTTTGAAACATTTCATTGTTGAAGAGAGGGAGGCTAGTTTCTTTCCCCATGCTTCTAGCATGTCTTATCCCTGTATGTCTTATCCCTGAATAAGGCTGGGGCAAACTTGCCATCTGTGATAAGCTATGTGTTTCTATAATCTCCCAACAACTGTTTTCCCTTACCCAGCATCCCAGAGTCTGACACTATTTGAAGCTTCTTTATGTATTCTGGGGATCAGCAATCTTAACTTCCCCAAGAATTTATTCACAAGACTATTGTGAGAATAAAGCTAGGTCCTTTAATTACAGATTTGGAGCTGAAAAAAACTTTCAATTCCTTAATTTTATAGATAAAGGAAGAGAGGCCCAGAGAAGCAATTTGCCCGAAGTCAAGCAGTTAACAGAATATTATGCAATGGATATAAGGCAAATAATTCAGATATGGAAGCAGATGACATCTCTCTTCACTTCCTTGAGCAAGCCACTTAAATTCTCTGTGTCTTAGTAAAAAGTTGGTATTGGTCTTGGAATCTCTTCTAGAGTCAGGTTTGATGATCCACAAACTCAGAGCTCTTTCCACTATAAAGATCAATCCATAAAATAAAATTTAAAAAGTAATTGAAAAGCATGAAGCAGCAGTGAGGCACATGGCATCAACATGTTGATGCTGAAGTTAGTGGGTTTAGGTTCAAATCTCTGTGTGATGATTCTTGGCACTACAATGCCCTAATAAATGCTTATTCATTCAAAGTATTTAAATTCCCTTGGCCTCAGTTTTATTATCTATAATATAAGGGAATCAGACTAGACAGATTCTGAAGTGATAAGCTATGTGTTCTAAATTTATGATAATATAATAGCATTATTATAAGCAGTACAGTTATTTCCTTATATTCAATTTTTCAAAATCCACAAAATCCATCTTGCGCCATCTATTGACACATCTGTAAATTGACCTTTTTTAAAAAAATTACCATCAAATATTGGTTGACTGCTCCATAAACTAAGACCAAACAGAATAACTCTTATTTCCAAAGCACGTCAGCTAGTAAAATCAGAGGTTCCAGAAAAGCAAACAAATCATGATCTCTAATTGTTTGACATCTCAGGGGATGGGCCTGACACCTGAGGAAAATGAGAAAACAAATTCAGATATTAGAAGTGGTGAAGATTGTGAATAGCTCAGGACTTCAAAGGATGGAAAGAATAGTAAGGTGATTTAAGGGGGATTTTCTAGAAGAAGTGAAGTTTGAAATGAACCTTGAAGAATGCGTATGATTTGACTAGGGCTGAGACAGTATACTAAGTGGAAAGAATGATTCCCTCTTTTGCTTTCTTTTTTTTTTTTTTAAATTGTGGAATAAAACAAGCAATTCCAAAACACAATATAAAGATGATTGTATATGAAACTACAAATCTATCATAAACAGCTTGCTATTCCTTTCAAATAAACAACAAAATTATCATGTAAATTTCTTTTTTTTCTTCTTTCTCCTAATGATAGCCTTAGAGATGGCTATCATTAAACACAAATAGGTATATATACCTAAAAATTATTCTATATACACCACTATTTATCGCTTAATTCTCTGGATGCAGATAGTATCTTTCTTCATATGTTCTTCATAGTTAATTTGGATATTTATAAAAGAAAAAAATGTATTCACTCAAAGTCATTCTTACAATAATGTTATTGATTACAGTGTCCTCTTGCTTCTGCTCATTTTGTTCATTATCAAGAATGATTCTCTCTTTAGCTTTCTGACCATGCTGCCTATAATAACTATGTTCCAGTTTTCTTTCTCATGTAAGTTTTTTGGGGAGAATATGAAAAAGGTATTTTTCTGGGTTTTTTAGTGTTGGCAATTCCAACTGGCATTAGGGATCACTAAAAGATTGCTTCTCTCAGGTCACTGTTTGATTCCTCAATATCTGGAGTGTACAGTGATCAGGAAAGACTAGCTAGCTCTCACCTCTGGGTCCAAGTTTTGCAAACTAGCTAAACCAGGTGGAGATCGGCGTCCAACCTGTAACTGAGTTAGGGCGATGTTGCCCCCAAGCATCTAAAAACTTTTCCCACTGGAAGGGGCTGAAGGTAGCTGAAGCAGGCACTGGAACCCAGAGCTTCAGACATAAACGACGCCAAGGTCATTGACTACATTCAGGTCATCTTGATGACCAGTCATCTTGACTTTTGTCTTGCCCCAGGGTTTGATGACTCTGAGAGCATGAGGCTGACTTTGTACAATTCTGCTTCACTTAAATCTAATTCACTTGCAAGTCAAGACATTACTGGTGATGTCACTGGGCTTTGAAAACAGAGGATGAACCAGAGTTTTAAGGAATTATGATTCTCTCCATAAGGGCACACTCCTTAATTAGGGGAAGGAAGGAGAACAGAACAAACACTTATATAGTGTCCATTATATGCAAGGCACTGTGCTAGGCACTTTTACAAATATTAACTCATTTGATCCCCATTTTATAGATGAGGAAACTGAGGAAAGCTGAAGTTAAGTGACTTACCTTCTAAGTATCTGAGGGCAGATTTCAACTCAGTCTTCCTGCCCCCAGGCTCAGCACTGTGCCCCATTTAGCTGTCTGATTGTTATTGTTATTATTATTACCTCATTCTTTTCATCTTTTTCAATGGGATTCAGCTAGAAATGAGCTTAATTCAAGTCACTATTCTGCTATTACCCTTTTATATTTAATATTCTGCAAACTATTGCACAGGTAGGTAAATTAGTATAATTATCACCCTTAACATAATTATCCATCATTATCATTATAATGAATATATTTAATGATTTAATAATTATATGACATAAAATTAAATATAATTAATGATGATGGTAATGATAGCAGTTCCCATTTCTATTATATTTCAAGGTATAAGAAATACTTTCCCAATACTACTACTAAAAAAGGATATATAATTATTATTTGCCCCGTTTTATAGAGGAGGAATTTGAGGTTCAGAAAAAGAGAATGACTTGGCTCAGATCTTATAATTAGTAAGTATCAAAGTCAATATTTGAAGCCAGGTCTTCTGGTTCTTAGCCAGGACTCTTTCTAACAAATCACACTGCCTCTCTCTTTCTGTTGAGGCAGATTCTAATCCCATTAGGTCTTAGTAGACAGGTAAGTGAAGTGATACTAAGTTTAGCCTCTCATCACTCTATTTTTTTTTTTTTTTAGCACTTGTGACTTCTCAGTTTAAGTCCATATTCACATTAAAACAGGAATCTGATTGCATGTGGTTTTGTTGTGTTTTCTGGTGACAGCATAGCCTTTGATCACTCTATACTCTATCCTTCTCTTCTTCATCCTGGTGAAGATGTGCAGGGAATGGTGGAGACCTCTCCTAACAAGTGGGAAGTTTGTAATACGTCTGATTTTTTTTTTT
>JAJPUD010002152.1:12987-35487 GCA_023553655.1 Myrmecobius fasciatus
TCTGTTCACAGTTCCACCAACAATGTATCAGTGTCCCAGTTTTCCCATATCCCTGCCAACATTTGTCATTAGCATTTCCTGTCATTTTAGCCAATCTGACAGGTGTGTAGTGGTATCTCAGAGTTGTCTTAATTTGCATTTCTCTGATCAATAGTGATTTGGAGCACCTTTTTATATGACTAGAAATAGTTTTAATTTCATCATCTGAAAATTATCTATTCATATCCTTCAAAGAACCAATTTTAAAGCCAGGAAAAACTGAGTTTTGACATATATTTGATATGTGAGGGAATTTTGTAGAATTTCTAGAGGGAATTTCCTCACAGGAGAATTGCCTTTATCAATGAAATTACAAGTTTAATTCCTATCCCTAATAGTAATTAATAGCAACAGTGTATTGCTACTAGTAAAAAGCAGTGTTAACTTTGCAATTCATTTAAGGTACCACCACTATTCGTGATTAAGTGGAGGGAACAATTGGACTATGCCCCTACCACAGATATTTAAAGATGTGGATACAGTTTCTAAACATTTATTCCTAAACAAGTCATTGGCAAGCCAGCTTGGTTTCTTTACTGCAAATGAACTCTTCCTTAGTTGAAAATTTTGATGGTTTTTCCCTTTTAAGTTTTATACAGCTTGACAGTTTTCTTGATGCTATATGTAGATAGTCCAATATTCTTAGAGATCTTATGATTTAGAAATTGCTTATTTTACAAATCTAATTTTTAATTGGAGAGGGACTGAGCATAGTAGTTGGGAAGCCACCTTGTAAATCAGGAAGACAATGCTGAGACATAGTAATCTAGGGACCTTGAGTACTTCTTTACAGAGAAGAAAGGATTATCACCTATGGTGTTTACGAAATCATGATTTTAATATTTTCGAAGTCCAAGTGCTCTGTTGTATCATAGTTTCACATTTAGATCTGTTGGATTCAGTGAAGGTCATCTCACCCAGGCCCTTCATTTTACAAATGAAAAAAATTGAGGCATAGAGAAGTTGTGACTAGTTTTGGGTCCCTTGGATTGGAATCCTTGTTCCCTGATTACAAAGTCATCAGTCTTTTCCATTATCTCTGTCCACAGATTTTATATTAATATGGAGAAGCAGTACCAATTAAATCAATACTTTACTCTATTATGATGAATATGGCAAAAAGTCATACCCAATGTAAAACACTCTGCCTTAGGCAGGAAACGACATATTCCAGAACTTTTGGGCAAATTCCTTGTAGATCTTGCCTGTATACTACATGTACTTCAAGGCCTTTGTTCTGACTGCCATCCACTGAATGGTTACTCACACCTCTCTAACTCTTCTCAATTCTGAATTCATCTCTAAATATTTAGAAACATAGAAGTTAATCACCGATTTCTTCCCTTTTTTGGTCCATTTGGAATTACTTTTTTTAACCTGATTTTTTTTTTTAAATACTGTGCCAAATACTCAAAAAAAGTTTTTTTTTTTTTTTTTTTTTTTTTTTTAATAAGGCAAGATAGTAGGCTTTTTGTATATTCCTTTTTTTGGGAAGACTATATTAATGACTTTTTAAGTTTAGGCTTTTAATAATTTTTGTCTATGTATGAAGCTGAAGCAGAATCCACGTGGCAATATGAATTTTGGCTTTCTCTGCTTTGAGATCCTCTTCTTGCCTTGGATACTTGGGAGTTTGTTTTGTTGTTGTTGTTCTTGTTCCAGGATAGCTATCTTTGTAGATCTTTTGGGGATTGTAGCTGATCTACATATATAAGTTTTTCTTGATATATTTCTCAGATAAAGGAGAACAAGAATTCTGTAAATACTTGCTATTTTGGAGGTTGTTTTTGATGCTCTGATCATAATTACAATCTGTTATTTGAAGAGCAGTAATCAGTTTGTATATGGGTTGAAGCCAGTATCTAAGATCCTGGGACTATAATGCCTAAGTCCAAACTGGGAAGGACTAAAATCAAATATCCTTTGGGATTCATTTTACCCTTTGTTTCAGAAGTATTGACTCATTTGACTTCAGAATTGTTTTTTTTTTTTTTTAAGCTCTTTTTAGAATGGTATGTACAGTCCATCTTCCAGTAAACCACAAAGTGATTTTCTTAAAGTACATATCTGATCATGTCACGTCCCTCACACCCTCCTCAATTTTCTCTAGTGGCTTCTTTGCCTCTAGGATCAAATATAAAATGTTGTATTCAAAAGCCCCCTCCTACTTGTCCAGTCTTCCTAATTTTTATTCTTTGATACAATGACACTAGCTCCTGGCTGTTCCACAAACAAGGCATTCTTGGCTCTTGGCTCTTGGCTCTAGGCATTTTCTCTGACTGTACCCCAAGCCTAGAATGTTCTCCTTCCCCTGCTCTATTTGCTGACCTCCCTGGCTTCCTTTAAGTCCTAAGAATAATCCCACCTTCTATAGTCTAGCTTCTTAAACTGTGGTTTGTGATTCAATATGAGGCCTCATAACTGAATATGGTAATTGTGAAATTATGATTTATTATCATTAAATGTTTGATTTGTATACCTATTTTATATAACTGTATAACCAGGGTCATGTAAAAAAAAAAAAAGGATTGCAAATAGAAAAAGTTTAAGCTCTATTCTACAGGAGGGAAGTCTTCTTCATCCCTTTTTGTTCAAGTATCTTTCTTCTGTTAATTATCTCTTATTCATCCTATACAAAGTTTGTTTGTACATATCTGTTGGTAGACTCCTCCATTACAATGTCAGTTCCTTGAAGGCAGGGTTTGTCTTTTACCTCTTTTTGTATTCCTAATAGCTAAGGACGGTGTCTGGCTTAATAAATGTTTATTGAAAAAAAAATGCATAGGAAGGTAGCCTAGTTGTATCAGATTAAAACTGTATTATAAAGCTGTAATCTTCAGAACTATTTGATACTGGCTAAAAAATTAAGCATATTAGGAATAGGTTAGGTACATAAGACACAGTTGTCAACGATTATAGTAATCTATCCTTTGATAAACCCAAAGACTCCAATTTTTGGAATAAGAACTCACTTTTTGAGAAAAACTGGGAAAACTAGAAAATAGTATGGCAGAAACTAGGCATCAACCAACAACTCATACTGTATACCAAGATAAATGTGAAATGGACACATGAATTGGACATCAAAGGTGATATCATAAGCAAATTAAGAAAGCATGAAATAATTTACCTGTCATCTGTGGAGAAAAGTAGGATTTATGACCAAACAAGAGAGCATTATGAAATTTAAAATGGATTGTTCTGATTATGTCAAATTAAAAAGGTTTTGCATAAACAATTTCAATCAAGATTAGAAGGAAAAAAGAAAGTAAGAAACAATTTTTACAGACTGTTTTTGATAAAGGCCTCATTTCTAAAATATATTGAGAACCAAATTGAATTTGTAAGACTACAAATCATTCCTCAATTAATAAATAGTCGAAGGATATGAACAGGCAGTTTTCAGATGAAGAAATTAAAGCTATTTATAGTCATGTGAAAAAATGCTCAAAATCACTATTGATTAGAGATAAGTAAATTAAAACATCTCTGAGACATTACCTCACACATATTGGAATGGTTAATATGACAGAAAAAGGAAATGACAAATGTTGGAGAAGATGTGGGAAAATTGAAACACAAACATTATTGGTGGAATTGTGAACTGTTCTGTCTGTTCTAGAGAGCATTTTGGAACTGTTGTCAACGGGTTATAACAAAAAGGTATAAAATATCTTTTTTTTAAAGTTTATTTTTAATACACATTGTTTTATGAATTATGTTGGGAAAGAAAGATCAGAGCAAAAGGGAAAAACCATGGGAGAGATAAAAAAACAGAAAAAAGAAGTGAACATAGCATGTATTGATTTACATTTAGTTGTCTTAGTTCTTTTTTTGGTTGCAGATGGCATTTTCTGTCCAAAGTCTATTGGGATTGCTTTGGGCCACTGAACCACTGAGAAGAACCAAGTCTTTCATAGGTGATCATAGCACATTCTTGCTATTATTGTATACAATGTATTCCTGGTTCTATTTATTTTGCTTATTATCAGTTCATGTAAATCTTTCCAGGCCTTTCTATAATCAGCTTGTTCATCATTTTTTAAAGAACAATAATACTCCATTACCTTCATGTACCACAACTTGTTTAGCCATTTCCCAATTGAGACATCTACTGTTCTTTCAATTCTTTGCTACCACAAAAAGAGCTGCTACAAGCATTTTTGCACATGTGGATTCTTTTCCTTCCTTTATGATTTCCTTGGGATATAGACCCAATAATGGCACTGCTGGGTTAGAGGGGCATATCCTCGCTCCCTCTTTTTATTTATTTATTTGTTTGTTCATTCATTCATTTACATTGGTAATTAAAGTATCATATATGGAAGGAAAAACTTCCAGAAGTCTTTCTTTCCAATATTATTTAACCAAGTACATGATTGCCTTTGTTATAAAGTATAAACTTTTTTGTAGAAGAGATGGTATGTTTGGAAGTTTCAAAGAAGACAAAATAGAATTGAATCTGTTATATCTTATTGGAAAAATAGTTGAGTAGTAATTCTTTTTTTTATTTTTGCTTTTTGCTGAGGCAGTTGAGGTTAAGTGACTTGCCCAGGGTCACACAGCTAGGGAATGTTAAGTGTCTGAGACCAGATTTGAACTCAGGTCTTCCTGACTTCAGGGCTGGTGCTTCATCCACTACGCCACCTAGCTGCCCAGAGTAGTAATTCTTAAATGTTTACATGAAATTTTTTTTTTTTTTATATCTCATCCCTCACGATCTTTAGATGAATCCATTCAGCAGAACTCATTGTGGCATTTTAGACTGGCAGTTTGTTGAGCATCTTTCTATTCTGTATAAAACATAGATTTTTGTTCATATCTGTCTAAACTTTACTTTTGAGGAGTATTTTTGTTATTTGCTTTTTCTGGTATTTCTGTTTTTAAATAGGATGAGGAATTGAGAAGAAATGAGAGACAGGGAAGTACAGAGTAGATGCCAAAAGGACAGTGTCACTATTAGGTCAAGTCTCTTTGGTATCTCAGGTCCCTGTATTAAGGAGGGACAAGTGCTCAATATTGGATCATTTGTTGAGTAAAAAAATCAAGAAGGAATTAAAAACTAACTGTAGAGCTTTTTAAAAGCTATGCCAGAACTCTGCAACTCCCTTGAATTGAAGAGCTTTAGAAATGAGAATATGACAGATGGATGAGTTCATCACTGAGAATGTGATTAAGGGAGTCACTTGTTTCTTGGGTAAGCTCCTTTCTCTCACTGAATTTGCTGTGTGTGTGACCATGGACAAGTCATTTAGTCTCTCTGAAATTGCATTTCTTTATCAGTTAAAGGGGTCCCTTTAATATTTTCATTGCCAGTCTCACAAAATGCTGAATTTTAAGATGCTGAACAAATGTAAGCTATTGCTTATCTAGACCTGTAATTTCATTGGCATAGGAAACTCAGTGTGTAAATTCTTTTCACCCATTCAGATCTAATACTTCGCATTTCAAAGAATTGCCTGGGATTTTTCTCTAAAAGATGAACATTAACATGATTTGTTTTTTTCCATCAGAAAAGTGGAGAATCTTCCTCTCATTTGAGTCAAGAACAGAAAAGTGTCTTTGATGAAGACCTTCAAAAGAAGATAGAAGAGAATGAACGGTTGCATATTCAAGTGAGTAAATCTGCTTCCTCTTTTGAATTTTTAAAAATTAATTTGATTTTTTGATCTGAATTTGAACACTACTAGAAAAGAGTATTTCTAAATATACAGCACAGTGCAAAAGAGGATTGCATTTCAAACACTTTAAATAAAAAGCGGTATTATTTTGTATCAGCTCTTGAACTTCTTTCTTTTTGCTTCTGTGCATTTAAAAAGAAATTTTAATGATCTGTTTCTTTCTCTCTCTCTTTTTTTTAATCCCTATTGCCATTTTCTCCCCTAAGGGAGACCTTCCTCCCAATTAAAAAACTGAAAGAGAAAAAAAAAAAGTCTTAAATATGCATAGTTAAGTATACAGTGTCCAATTCTAAAATTTTATACATTTATCTGTACTTTCAGTTCATTACCTCTCTATCAGGAAGTAGGTAATACACTTTATTCATCATCATCCTCCTAGGGATATGTATTGTACATTGCAATGATCAAGAATTTCTAAGTGTTTCAGTTTTTCTTTACAATGTTCTTATATAATTTGTTCTTCTGATTCTGCTACCTTTATTCTACGTCAGTTCAGATTATCCAGGATTCTCTGAATTCATATCTTTTCTCATTTCTTAAGTCAGAATAGGTAACTCTTTTTTAATCTAAAGACGATTTTACTGAGTTCACATAAGGCAGGTGCTCACGCAGAGGTCTGAATAAGCAATGCAAAGACATTCTCAAGGTCTCTCTGAACATCCTTCTATCAGTTTTGAAACCTGGGAGACACTGGCACACAGGACCATCCTGCATGGCATGCCCATATCAAAGAAGGCTCTGTATTCCGTGAGCAAAGCAGAATCATATTAAAAAAACCCATAATATGAGCAAATTTAGAGACATCTCCATCCCAAATGTTCAGATGGACTTTTTGTGCCCAACTGGTAGTGGAACCTTCTAAGCTCACATTAGATTGTTCAACCACGGTCACACAAATTGTGCCTTGACCCCAACATCATGCTGTCATTGGTCCTCTTTGAGTATGAAGAATGAATAACAAGAAGTTAGAATAATGTTTCATTTTATTCATATATCACAGTTTTAAGAAAAATTTATATATATATATTTTTAACATCACCTTATTTTGCCTTGATATTCCTTCTTCTCAAATAGCCATCCTGTATAACAAAAATTATCTTTAAAGAGAAAAGGTAATTAGAGGAAAAAATGAAGGTAATTAATCCACTACATCAAAAAAGCCTAATGTCTTTCCTTCTTTTAAGATCTCTTTGGGGGGCAGCTAGGTGGCGCAATGGATAGAGCACCAGCTCTGAAGTCAGGAGGACCTGAGTTCAAATCTGACCTCAGACACTTAACATTTCCTAGCTGTGTGACCCTGGGCAAGTCACTTAACCCCAATTGCTTCAGCAAAAAAAAAAAAAAAAAAAAAAATTCTTTTTTTAGTTATCCCCCAATTCCCAATTGTTTCCCTGTTGAATTGGATTTATTTCCACATCAAACTCTACATGTGTGTTTGACCTTTCTTTGTCCATTTCAAATAATGAGGTTCATCCAGTGGCTGCTCCTTCCCCCTTCATCCTCCATGTTTGTGTATTCTTGTTATACACCATTATAAGAAATAGCAAGTGTCACTCCTTGCTTCCCTCACTCTACACTGATATATTCTTTTTAGCCTCCTTTTCCTTTTTTTTTCTTTTGAAACCCCATAATTGAAGCTAGATTCTTTCTTTTTCTTAAATACTTAAAAAACTTTAAATGCTTGTTTTTTCTCCTTGTATTAGAATGTTAGAACGTCATCATATTTGAAATCTTCCATTTCCTCAATTAAGTTGATTTTTTTTAGGCTTTTTATTTTGTAGTTCCTAGTAAACTTTGGTCATTTCCTCATAAATACTTTAAAGTTTTTGTTCCATTTAAGTTCCTTCCCTTCTCCCCATCCTTACTCCTATGTTTCCCTAGGGTTATATGCATATTATAGGAAAGATTATTCTTGGTTATAAGCCTATATTTTTTTTGTTTCTTTTGGAATGTTGCATTATTACAAGATTTTCTTCTGTTTTTATAAAATCTGTCAGGTGTGATCTCACCTAAGATTTCTCTGCTTGAAGTGCTTCTTGCTTTATGAAAATGAAATTGTTCAGTAAATTTGTTAGTTATTAATTATTGTCAGTTTATTTAAGTTGTCTTTATAAAAGTAGTGTTATTATTATATGCATTGTCTGATTTTAATAACTTCACTCTGCTTTGATTCATACAAAG
The DNA here is from genome assembly GCA_023553655.1 of Myrmecobius fasciatus. Lineage (NCBI taxonomy): Eukaryota > Metazoa > Chordata > Mammalia > Dasyuromorphia > Myrmecobiidae > Myrmecobius > Myrmecobius fasciatus. The sequence continues at coordinate 20,889 of JAJPUD010002152.1, forward strand.
CCTTTCCTGATTTTTCTGAAACTGTCTGAAACCATTCACCTTCACCATTTCTTATAGCACAATTGTATTTCATTACATTTGTATACCATGATTTATTTAGCAGTCCCAGTTGATGGACACCCTCTTAGTTTCCAATTCTTTGTTGTCATAAATATTTTTGAGTAAATGTATCTTTTTTTTTATCTCTTTGGGAATAAGCTTATTAAGGAATGGTATCTGAGTCAAAAGTATGCACAGTTCAGTAACTTTTTTGAATATACTTCCAAATTGCTTTCCAAAATGGCTGAACCAACTGCTGTTCTGCATCAGTAATTCATTATTACTATGCCTATTTCTTTGTAACCACTCCCAAATTTGTAACTTTGCTTCCTTATGTTGTATACATAATCTCTTTCACTAATTGCTCTCTCTATTTCTTAATGAATACCAACTTGTCTTGATGATTATTTCTCTATAATACACTTTTTGTGATGTTACTAATAGGTTCTTTTCCCATATTTTTCATTATTTCCTTGGAGATTTGTTAATCACGTGGAACCTCAAAGTTGTTTTAATTTGTATTTCTTTAAGTGACTTGGAATGTCTTTTCTTTTGACTATAACTTAGATATCTCCCTTAGAAAACAGCCAGTTGATATTTTTTGATGATTTTATCAGGCAGGGAATAATTTTTTTTTAATTAAAGCTTTTTATTTGCAAAACATATGTATGGGTAATTCTTCAGCATTGACCCTTACAAAGCTTTCTGTTACACATTTTCCCCTCTCGTCCCCACCCCTTCCCTAGATGGCAGGAAATCCACTACATGTTAATTATGTTGAAATACTTGACAAATCAAATATATGTATATGTATTTCCACCCTTATCATTGTTGTGTAAGAAAAATCATATCTACGAGAAAAAAAAATCAGAGAAAGGAAACACAATGCAAGCAAACATCAATAGAGAGCATGAAAATGTTATGTTGTGGTCCACATTTCACATCCCTCTCTCTGGGTGTATATGGCTTTCTTCACTGAACAATTAGAACTGGTTTGAAACATTTCATTGTTGAAGAGAGCCATGTCCATCAGAATAGAACATCATATAGTCTTGTTGTTGCTGTGTATAATGATCTCCTGATTCTGTTCACTTTGCTCAGCATTAGTTCATGCAAGTCTCTCCAGGCGTCTCTGAAATCGTCCTGCTGATCATTTCTTACAGAGCAATAATATTCCATAATATTCATATACCATAATTTATTCAGCCATTCTCCAATTGATGGGCATCCATTCAGTTTCCAGTTTTTAGCTACTACAAAAAGGGCTGCCACAAACATTCTTGCACATGTGGGGCCCTTTTCTTCCTTTAAAATCTCTTTGGGATATAAGCCCAATAAAAAACACTGCTGAGTCAAAGGGTATGCACAGTTTGATCACTTTTTGAGCATAGTTCCAAATTGCTCTCCAGAATGGTTGGATCTGTTCACAGTTCCACCAACAATGTATCAGTGTCCCAGTTTTCCCACATCCCTGCCAACATTCATCATTAGCATTTCCTGTCATTTTAGCCAATCTGACAGGTGTATAGTGGTATCTCAGAGTTGTCTTAATTTGCATTTCCCTGATCAATAGTTATTTGGAGCACCTTTTCATATGACTAGAAATGATTTTAATTTCATCATCTGAAAATTGTCTGTTCATCTTTTGACCATTCATCAATTGGAGAATGGCTTGAATCTTATAAATATGAGACAATTCTCTATATATTTTAGAAATGAGGCCTTTATCAGAACCCTTAAATGTAAAGATGATTTCCCAATTTATTGCTTCCCTCCTAATCTTGACTGCATTGGTTTTGTTTGTACAAAAACTTTTTAACTTAATATAGTCAAAAATATCTATCTGGTGTTTAATTAAGAGTTCCAGTTCTTCTTTGGACATAAATTTATTCCATCTCCACAGGTCTGAGAAGTAAACTATGCTATGTTCCTCTAATTTGCTTATAATATCACTCTTTATATCCAAATCGTGAACCCATTTACATCTTATCTTGATATGTGGTGTTAGGTGTGGGTCAAGCCCTAGTTTGTTCCACACTAATTTCCAATTTTCCCAGCAGTTTTTGTCGAATGGTGAGTACTTATCCCAAAAGCTGGAGTCTTTGGATTTATCAGACGATAAATTGCTATAGTTATTGCCTAGTTTGTCCTGTGATCCTAGCCTAGGGAATAATTTTTTTAAAACTAATTTCAGTCAATTTCTAACGTATGTTAGACATGAGATCTTTATTAGAGATATTTGCTGCAAATATTTTCCCCTTAACTGTTTTCTTCTAATTTTAGCTTCATTGATTTTGCTTCTGCAAAAACCTTAAAATTGTGTGTACTCAAAACTTTCTTTTTGTTTTCTTTCTTGAAAAATTTTATTCCTTTTTGGGTCATGAGTACTGTCTTAGATCTGACAGGAAATTTCTTCTTTGATTTATTTTTTAAAAATCCTGTTTTTTCTTTGAGTTTTACAGTAATATTATTCTCTTTTTCTTTGAGGGGACCTTTAAATCCACAACATTTTTTGATGCTGGTTAGTGTCTTGTGTGAGACAGCTGTTGACAATAGTGCATTGCTATGCTTGGAGTCAGCAGGGTCTTAATGCAGGGTCTTAGTTCACATCTGGCTTCAGACACTAGTTGTGTGACCCTAGACAAGTCATTTAACTTCTGTGCCTAAGTTTTCTCATGTGTAAAGTATAGCATCTACCTCAGGGATATTGTGAAGATCAAATGACATAATATTTGTAAAGCATTTAGCCAAGGCCTTGGCACATAGTAGATGCTTATCAAATACTGGTTTTTTTTTGCTGCTGCTGCTGTGGTCGTTGTTGTTGTTACTAGATTTATTTATTTTTCTGGCATTAACTTTTGAACTAGGGCTTATGCCAGATATAAGCTTCTGTCTTTCATGCTTTTTGAATGCAATATTTGCCTAGAGTAGTCTCAGTCTGGTACTTTGGGTTTCTAAGCTGACCTCCATTTCATAGGATTAAGCCTTGCTTTATGTTTGAGTTTCAGAGCACTGAATCTTCTGGACTCTACATGACATCTTTTTAAATTTTTTTTCCAGAAAAATGTGAGTTATTTTAATAATGTTTTTAAATGCATAAAATACATAGAATTACAAAGAAAACCAATTATATTGAAAAAGTTATACACATATACATATAAAGCATAAATTTGGGGCAGCTAAGTGATGCAGTGGATAGAGCACCAGCTGTGAAGTCAGGAAGACCTGAGTTCAAATGTGGCCTCAGACACTTAACACTTCCTAGCTGTGTGTCCCTGGGCAAGTCACTTAACCCCAATTGCCTCAGCAAAAAAAATATACACACACACACACACACACATTTAATATAACATTATTAATATGTGTTGTACTATATTTTGACTTATTTTAAAATTATATGCATAATTTTAAAATAAATTTATGGGCCCTAAGTTGATAATTTCTAGAGAGTTAGATGGCTGCTGAGGCTTCTCCCAGTTCAATTCTAAGAGTGTTTGATCCTTTTATGAACCATATTATTTTAGGTACAGAAAATGCCCTCTATCCATGACATCTTAAAGAAGAAAGAATATTAGGGAGCCTGGAGTCCCTGGGTACCTAGGTTTTCTTGATCTGAATGCTGCCAGTCCCCAGCATTTACAGGGTTCCTACCCTGGGACTTTTTGTTCTTCCTGGAGCTTTGGAGAGATATGGTCTGCTTGTACAGAGTCCTGCAGGCTCCATGTTTTTGGTCTTTTTCTGTTTGAGGTGGAAGGCTGTTGGCATGTTTGCTGTAGCACTGTCTGCTGGCAATACCCTCGTCTATTACCCATGGTCTTCTGACTAACTGTGCAGTTTTTTATAAGTCACTGTCGTTTCTATTTTTTTTTTATGTATAAACATACTTATATAATTCTTTGCTGCACAAGAAAAATCAGATCAAAAAAAGAAAGTAAATGACTAAGAAAACAAAATGCAAGCAAACAACAGAGTGAGAATGCTATTTTATGGTCCACACTTAGTTCCTACAGTCCTCTCTCTGGGTGTAGATATCTCTCTTCATCACAAGATCATTGAAACTGGCATCAGTCATCTCATTATTGGAAAGAATCACGTTCATCAGAATTGATAATCAGACAGTTTTGTTGTTGCCGTGTATAATGATCTTCTGGTTCTGCTCATTTCACTCAGCATTAGTTCATGCAAGTCTCTCTAGGCCTCTCTGAAATCATCCTGCTGATCGTTTCTTATAGAACAATAATATTCCATAATGGGGGCAGCTAGGTGGTACAGTGGATAGAACACCTGTCCTGAAATCAGGAGGACCTGAGTTCAAATGTGACCTCAGAAACTTGACACTTTCTAGCTATGTGACCCGGGCAAGTCACTTAACCCCAATTGGTATTACCCATTCTTGTCATTGGTTCCTGATGCTGATCCATGGGAGTTCAGCTTCTAATGACAATGACAGATTCTCTCCTCTTCTGTGCTTGGCCTCTTTGGATGGGACCCATTCTTTTGTCTTTGTTTCTTTTTTTTTTTATAAAGCTTTTTATTTACAAAACATATGAGTGATTTTTCTACATTGACCTTTGCAAAAACTTTTTTTTTCCCAAGCTTTTCCCCTCCTTCCCCCCACCCCCCACCCCTAGATGACAGGTAATCTAATACATGCTAAATAGGATAAATTATATGACAAATACAATACATGTATACATATCTATACAGTTATCTTACTGCACAAGAAACATCAGATCTAGAAAGAGAAGAAGAAAAAGCAACCTAAGAAGGAAAACAAAATGCATGGAAATATTCACAGAAAGCATTAAAATGCTGTGTTGTGGTTCACACTCAGTTCCCACAGGCCTCTCTCTGGATGTATATGACTATCTTCATTGCTGAACAATAGGAACTGGTTTGAGTCACATCATTGTTGAAGAGAACCGTGTCCATCAAAATTGATCATCGTATAGTCTTGTTGCTGTGTATAATGTTCTCCTGGTTCTGCTCATTTCACTCAGTATCAGTTCATGCAAGTCTCTCCAGGCCTCTCTGAATTCCTCCTGTTGGTCCTTTCTTACAAAACAATAATATTCCATAACATTCATATACCATAATTTATTCAGCCACTCTCCAATTGATGGGCATCCATTCAGTTTCCAGTTTCTTGCCACTACAAAAAGGGCTGCCACAAACATTTTTGCACATGTGGGTTCCTTTCCCTCCTTTAAAATCTCTTTGGGATATAGGCCCAGTAGAAACACTGCTGGGTCAAATGGCATGCACAGTTTGATAACTTTTTGAGCATAGTTCCAGATTGCTCTCCATAATGGTTGGATCAGTTCACAGTTCCACCAACAATGTATCAGTGTCCCAGTTTTCCCACATCCCCTCCCACAGTTATCATTATCATTTCCTGTCATTTTAGCCAATCTGACAGGTGTGTAGTGGTATCTCAGAGTTGTCTTAATTTGCATTTCTCTGATCAATAGTCACTGTAGTTTCTAATTTGAATTTTTGGTCATTATTTGGTCTGGTGCTAATTTCAAGGTTTTGTTTTTTTTGTGTGTGTATTAAAGTACAGGTGTATGGGACCTGGCAATCATCTTGAGCCATCGTGTTTGGCCTGTATTAAATTTTAAGGCACATTTTTGTAACAAAGACCTTTAAATTGTATATGTGACCTCTAATGTCTTTTATTCAGCCATGTATTTTCTGTGGAGATAATTTGCTTTTTAATTGTTTTACTAAATCTTTTATGAACATAATAATCATTTCTGTAGATTATACATATTATATGTACATTATATCTAGGTTTGCAAAAGAATTAGAATAAAGAGTCAGGCCTGATCTGTAGTTGGGTTTCAGACTTTATTATTCTATTGAAATTGCTGTCTCTGGGGTAGCTAGGTGGCGCAGTGGATAGAGCACCAGCCCTGAAGTCAGGTAGAACAGAGTTCAAAATTGGGCTCAGACACTTAACACTTCCTAGCTGTGTGACCCTGGGCAAGTCACTTAACCCCAATTGCCTCAGCAAAGAAAAAAAAATTTCTGTCTCCAAGTCCTGTTCTCTTTGAGGTCCAGCTCTCTGCTAGATATCTCTGGCTAGATGTATTATAGGCACTCAAGTTCACTATGTCCAAAACAGAACTCATCTTTCCCTCACAGAATCCTTTCCCTAATTTACCTTTTCCTTTTTTATTCTTAATTTTTGTTCATAGCTTTTATTTTTACATCTTTATTTATAAATGTATCCTTTCTTTCTTTTTCCTTTTCTTAACAGTGGGCCCATAAACTTGCTTTTTAAAATACTTTGATAAATGATAACTTTTATAATACTGTTTATTTTATTTTTTACATTTAAAAATCATTCTGAGAAAAGGTCTGTTGACTTCACCAAACTGCCAAAAGGATCCATGTCACACCCAAAATTTAAGAATCCCAGGTTTGTAACAGTATTTTTAAAAAGGAAGAAGAAGAAAAAAAAAAAAAAAAAGCAAAGCTAATCAACATATAATCAAAGTAAATGCATTCCATCCCATGATTCATGATTTAAGATACATCTCAATTCTTTTTTCTCCCAAGCCTTATTGATTCTGTGTATACCTTATCTTTTGTTACTGCCAGTTTATTTCCTTACAGAGACATGATAGCTCTAATTCTGGCTCTCATCTCATTTTCTATGATCTCTTGTACTCTAGTCTCTTTCATCTCCAGTCCTTTTTCCACCAGCTGCCTGATTGATAATCCAGCACCATGTGTCAGTCTCTTTCTCAAGAAGCTAACTATAATTTCCCCATTGCCTTCACAATCAAATGTCTTTTGTCTTTCCATTATACTCTAGCTTTAGTTTTTTTCTTTTAAGTTTATTGCATTTTCAATTACTGACACTTAGTTTTTCATTTGAGTTGGCCTATGACATGTTTCCCATTTCCTTTCCTTTGTCCTTCCATGACTGGAATGTATTTTCTCTTCATTGTACCTCTTATTTAACTTCCTTTGAAGTCCCTACTCATAGCATACTTCCTATAGAAATCATATTTTGATCCCCTTAGTTGCTAAGACCCCACCTTTGGTAATTACTTTTTTATCTATTGAATTTAATTTTCTTTATATATATTTTATACACGTTGAATGTAGACTCACGTGCAGGAACTGTTTCACTTTTTAATTTGTATTTCCAGTTCTTGACTTGTAAAAAGGCATTTAGTAAGTACTTTTAGGTGGAATGGAAACTGAGAATTTCTGTTTGAATCTTGGCATTCTACTATTTGAATGACCTTTTGCTTCTCCGGACTTTATTTATAAAACAAGTTGGGCTTAGATGATCTCTAAGGGTCTCAGTTCTAACTGTATGAATTTGATGGTGTTTAACTTGATTATGCATATTTGTTTTACATAGAAATAATAAGATGGCCAACATTTAATTGAATGAGGTCCTATGTAATAATGTTATTGTAATTGTAGTTAATATATATATATACATATATATATATTTTACTTATTGTTGATTGCATTTTAAATTCTGAACTGTTGCTTTCTCTCCTTATCTTATAGTAGAGAAAGCCATTATTTCTCACACACGCAAAACCATATTATTCATACTTCTGTTAATCATTTCTTTCTCTGGAGGTGGATAGCATCTTTCTTTATCATTCCTTTATAATTAATTTGAGTATAATACTCAGCATAACTTAATCATTCACAGTTGCTTTTTGAATATTATTGTAACTGTATACAACATTCTCTTGGTTCTGAACATTTTGCTCTTCATGATTTCATTCAAGTTTTCCCATGTTAATTAGCCAGTTCATTATTTTTTTATGTAGTATTCCATCACAATCATATACCCCAATTTGTTTAGCCATTCCATAGTTGATGGGCATCCCCCCCAAGTTTTCAATTCTTTGTCATCACGAAAACGACTGCCATAAATGTTTTAGAACATACACGGTTTTTCCTTGATCACCTTGGGAAATAGACCAAATAGTGATATTGTTAGAGCAAAGGGTATGTATACAGTTTATAAATCTTGGGGCATAATTCCAGATTGCTCTTCAAAATGGTTTGATCACATCACAGTTCTATCAACAGTGTGTTAAGAATTCCAATTTTTCCATATCCTTTCCAACATTTGTCATTTCCCCCTTCTGTCATTTTAATTAATTTGGTAGATGTGAAATGATATCTCAAAGTTGTTTTAATTTGCATTTCTCTAATCAGTAATGATTTATAGTATTTTTAAATATGACTATGTAGTTTTGCTTTCTTCATTGGAAAACTTCTTTGTTCATATTCTTTGAAACTTATCGATTGGGGAATGAATGACTTATTTTCTTATAAATTTAACAAAGTTTTCTACATATTTGAAATGTGAGACTTTTGTCTGAGAAACTGTCTATAACCCCCCCCCCAATTTTCTTTCTAATCTTGGCTATATTTGTTTTATTTTTACAAACTATTTTTAATTTAATTAATCAAAATTACCCATTTTACGTGTCATATTGCTCTCTATTCTTAAATTCTTCTATCCATGAATCTTAAGAAATATGTTCCACTTGCTTCTATCAGATCTCCATTTGTATTTAGGTCATATATCTATTTTTACCATATCTTGGTAAATGGTGTAAGACATTGGTCTATACCCTATTTCTGTCAGACTGCTTTCCAGTTTTCCCAACAATTTTTAAAATACTTCCATATTAGTCAATTTTGTACAAGAAGACTTGAATAAAAGAAAAAAGTGAAAGAAGGTAAAAAAAAAAAGCATGCTTCAGTCTGTAGTCAGCCAATATCAGTTCTTTCCCTGGAGGCAGATAGTATGCTTCATCATTAATATTTTGGAATTGTCTTGGATCAGTGTCTTGTTGAGAATAGCTAAGACATTCATAGTTCTTTATTGAATAAAATTGCACTTACCAATTACAACATTCTCCTGATTCTGTTCATTTCACAATGTACCAATTCATGTCTTACCAGATTTTCTTTTTTTCTGAAATCATCCTGCTTGACATTTCTTATAGCATAATAATATTCCATTGCAGTTATATATCACAGCTTGTTTATCCATTCCCCAGTTGAAGGGCATCTCTATGACTTCCAGTTCTTAGCCTCTGCAAAAATTGTGGCTATAAATATTTTTGTATGAATATATCTTTCCCCCATTTTTGGTGATGTCTTTGGGTTGTAGACCTAGCAGTGCTATTGCTGCATCTAAGGGTATGCATAGTTTTATAGCCTTTTGTATCTAGTTTTAAATTGCTCTCCAGAATGGTTGGATCAGCTCACAATTCAACAAATAGTGCATTAGTGTCCTAGTTTTTCTACATCCTCTTCAACATCCATTATTTTTCTTTTTTTGTTTTATTAGCCAAAGTAATAGGTGTGATAGGTATGATAATATGATAAGAGTGAAATGGTAATTCAGGGTTGTTTTAATTTTTATTTCTCTGATAATTTTTGATTTAGAGCATTTTTTTCCTTTATCTAATAGTTTTGATTTCTTTGTTTGAAAGCTGCCTGTTCATATCCTTTGACCATTTATCAATTGGGAAATGAATTGCATTTTTATAAGTTTGGCCTAGTTCTCCATAAACTTGAGAAATGAGGCTTTTATTAGAGATACTTGTTGCAAAATCTCCTCCTTTCCCCCATTTTCTTCTTTCCTTATAATTTTGGTTGCATTGGTTTTGTTTATGCAAAATCTTTTATTTTTCTCCCAATTTATTTATTTGTTTTTATGCACATTGTGTTATGAATCTTGTTTGGGAGAGAAAAAAAAGAAAAAAGAAGTGAACATAGCATGTGTTGATTTACATTCAATCTCCATAGTTCTTTTTTTGGATGCAGATGGCATTTGCTGTCCAAAGTCTATTGAGGATTGCTTTGGATCACTGAATCGCTGAGAAGAACCAAGTTTTTCATGGTTGGTCATTGCAATTTCTTGCTGTTTTTGTGTACAATGTATTTTTGGTTCTGCTTATTTCTCTCAGCATGAGTTAGTGTAAATTTTTCCAGGCCTTTCTAAAATCAGCTTGTTAATTATTTTTTATAGAATAGTAATATTCCATTGCCTTTATATAACACAGCTTATTTAGCCATTCCTCAATTGATGGGCATCTACTCATTTTCTAGTTCTTTGTTATAAAAAAAGCTGTTACAAACATTTTTGCACATGTGGGTCCTTTTCCCTCCTTTATGATTTCCTTGGGATACAGGCTCAATAGTGGCACTGCTGGATCAAAGGATATGCACAATTTATAGCTCTTTGGGGCATAGTTCTAGATTGGTCTTCTGAGTGGTTAGATCTTTTCACAACTCCACCAACAATGCATGTGTCCCAGTTTTCCCACATCTCCTCCAACATCTATCATTACCTTTTCCTGTCATTTTAGCCAACCTGAGAGGTGTGAAGTACTACCTGAATAGTTGTTTTAATTTGCATTTTTCTAATCAATAGTGATTCAGATTATAGATGGCTTTAATTTCATCATTTGAAAATTGTTCATATTCTTTGACCATGTATCAGTTGGGGAATGACATGTATTCTTATAAATTTGACACAGTTCTTTATATATTTTAGAAATGAGATCTTTATCAGAAACACTGGCTGTAAAGATATTTTTTTCCCCAACTTTGTACTTCCCTTTTAATCTTGTTTCTGTTGGTTTTGTTTGTGCAAAAACTTAATAATTTAATGTAATCAGTTGTCCATTTTGCCTTTCATAATGTTCTATAGTTCTTTAGTCATAAATTCTTCCCTTCTCCAAAAGTCTGATAAATTATCCCTTGCTCTCCTAATTTGTGCAAAATCTTTTTAATTTTGTGTAATCAAAATTATCTATTTTATATTTTGTAATATATTTTACATCTTCTTTGGCCCTAAATTCTTTTCTTATCCATAAATCTGACAAATAAACTATTCCATGCTTTCTTAATTTGCTAATGACATCAACCTTTAAGTCTAAATCATGTTCCCCTTTTGACCTTTTCTTGTTATATAGTATGAGATGTTGGTCTATACCTAGTTTCTACCATATTGTTTTTCAGTTTTTCCAACAATTTTTGTCAAATAAGGATTTTTTTTTTTGTTCCAAAAGCTTTTCCAACATTTTTTCCCCAAATAGTGAATTCTTATCCCTAAAACTTAAATCTTCACATTTTTCAGATACAGTATATTTGTGTGTCTTCTTTGTTTTACTGATTGACCTTTATGTCTCTTAGCCAGTACCAGATTGTTTTGATAATTACTACTTTATAATATAGATTAAGATCCGGTACTACTAAATAAACCTATTTCCTTTACATTTTTTTCACTAATTCCTTTACTAGCTTGATCTTTTGTTCTTTCCAGTGAATTTTTTTGTTATTTTTTTAGCTTTATGAAATTACTTTTTTTGTTAATTTAATTGGGATGGCATTGAATAAGTAGGGTTAGTTTAGGTAGAATTGTTATTTTTATCTTATTGGGTTTGCCCACCACAATTAATATTTCTCCAATTATTTAAACCTGACCTGTATAAAAAGAGTTTTATAGTTATGTTCATTTAGTTCTTGGGTTTGTCTTGGCAAATATACTCCCAAGTATTTAATATGGTGTACTTTGAATCTCTTCTTGCAGGGTTTTGTTGGTGATATGTAGAAGTATTGATGATTTATGTGTGCTTCTTTTATATCCTGCTATTTTGCTAAAATTATTTTTCTCCACTAACTTTAGTTACATCTCTGGGATTTTTCAAGTTTATCATATTATTATTTGCAAAAAGGAATGGTTTTTATTACATCATTACCCATTCTTATTCCTTCAATTTCTTTGTCTTCACTTATTGCTATTGTTAGCATTTCTAAAACAATATTGAATGCTATTGCTTCCTTGTTTCATTCCTGCCTGTTTCATTCCATTTTATTAGGAAGGGTTCCAGCTTTTCTCCATCACAAGTAATTTTTTCCAATGGTTTTAGGTAGATGCTGCTTTTTTTAAAGGAAAAATCCATTTATGACTATGTTTTCAAATTTATTTAATAGGACTGAGTGTTGTATTTTGTCAGAATATTTTTCTACATCAGTTGACACAATCATGGTTTTTGTTACTTTTTATTGAGATAATCAATTATGTTAATAGTTTTCCTTATGTTAAATCATCCTTACATTCTTGGTATGAATCCTATTTGGTTACAATATATAATATTTGTGATGTATTGTTGTAGTCTTCTCGCTAGTATTTTATTTAGGATTTTTGCATCCATAGTCATTGATGAGATTGTTCTATAACTTTCTTTAAATTGCAGTATGCCAAATCACAATATATAGCATGTTTTGATTTCACATAAATGATGAGGGGAAGATTTTTGTGTGAAGAGTTAATTATTTGTTTTTTGAAAATATTTATTTTACAAAATTAGATCTTTATTTTGCATATTTAAAAATTAAATTTGAACTTAATTATAGTACTAGTAATTCAGTATTTTGTGGCTAATTTTGATATCTATCTGGACTTTTACCAGAAGGAAAAACACCACAGACACTTTGAAGAATAATTTGAAAAAGGTTTATTTGTGTTTGTAATTAGAGTATAATGTAGTAGAAAGCTATCACCTAACCAATGAGATTCCCTGGCCTCCAGAATCTAATTGAGAGGAGACAAACATATTCTTGATGATAGAATAATGGCTCTTTCTTTTCAGTTTTTTGAAGCTGATGAACAACATAAACACATGGAGGCAGAACTGAGAAGTAGACTGGAGACATTGGAGACAGAAGCAGCACAGCACCAAGCAGTCGTAGATGGTTTAACAAGAAAGTACATGGAAACCATAGAAAAACTGCAAAATGACAAGGCCAAATTAGAAGTAAGCTTCTCCCTTTGTTAAAAATGTCTCATTCTGTGTGTTTTTGAAAAACAGGATGTTATTTAAAATGAGAATCTTATCTGAAACACCTCTCATGTGCTTTTATTTACAAAATGGGGATTTTTGGCTTTTTTTTTTTTTTTTTTAATTCAGGTAAAATCACAAACACTAGAAAAAGAGGCCAAGGATTGTCGACTCCGAACAGAAGAATGGTATGTTTAAGGGTGTTGAATGTCAAATTCAAAAGACTTGCTTTCTCTTGTCTTGGCTTTGCTATTAATTAGCTACATATGGATAAGTCATTTAATGTCTCTGTGCTTCATGTTCCTCATTTGTAAAAATGAAGGGATTGCATTAGCTCACTTCTAATATATCTCTTATATCTATAATTTTGTAATCTTAAGCAGTTTGTTCATGTGGTCCACATCCTAGTATCTAGTTTGAGGTAATACTTGGTGTTTTATCTTCATGGTTTCACAATTTTATAAGCATAGCACCATCAGCTACAATCAGGATTATGTTAGTTCCTATTATAAATAACTTGAATCAAAAGTGTCCTGCAGGTGGTCTGTGAAGTTAAGACACAGTACTGAATCTTGGCTATGGTTTAAATTTACTTAAAGTGTGATAAGTGTGATAAGGTTTGTGATAACTTAGAAATACCTAAATATTCTAGTTAAATTTTTATTTTTTGTTAAAATTGTAAAAAATAGAACTTTAATTCATAGTTACAGTTATACATGTAGGACAGGTAGAGATATTGTAGTTATGTGTGTCATATTGTTCTTTAGAGTGTAAAAAGGTAAAGTCAACCAAGTTTTTTTTTTTTTTTCTTTTGGTTTATTTGGCATTGAAGGGATCATATAAATGATTCAGCAAACCCAGGGTAGGATTAAAAACAAAACTTAAATGACAAACTTCTCTTTTCTGAAATCAGATTAATGTAACATTCCTTTATTTACTGCACATCTTGCATCATAGGAGAAAATTTAAAATTTTGAAATCAAAGATGAATTTGTTTAAGTTTGGAGAAATAAAGTAAGTGATGGATAAGATATTATAAACATGATAACCTCACAGTATTAAAATCTTTAACTAGAAGCCATAGTTCTTTAGGACTAAGGAGCATGTGTAACTTTTATTTTATTTTATTTTTTCTTTTTGGTCTTTTATTTATCCAATACCCAAAAACTCTTTATTCTAAGATATGGTAATCTGAAAATGAAGTAACTTGCAGTTGATGTATGTAAATATTTGGTTTAGAATTTGATTTATAAGCTAAGGATTTTTTTTTTCCTTCTTACAGTCAACTTCAATTAAATAACCTTCATGAAGATTTGTCAAGTAGGTTAGAGGAATCCTTGTCTATCATCAATGAAAAAGTCCCTTTTAATGACACAAGTAGGTATTATATAATTTTTCTCATTCACTGTTGGGACGTGTCAGGCTGAATGGTTGTTATTTATGTGGATAGAAGATTAATATGGCCATTTTTGTTCTTTTGTTTGTGTCCAAAAGTTTAACTTTATATCCGATCACAAAGTAGAATTTTGGTGACTTTAAGTTCTCTAATATTGTAGAACGATCCTGATTTTAGGATTAAAATGATTCTCTGTTATTTTATGTAAATGAAAATCTCACATGCTCTGTGTAACTCTCTTTGTCTTCTAGGATTTAGTCAGTATAATGCTCTGAATGTTCCACTACACAACAGGAGACATCAGGTAACCCTC
>JAJPUD010002152.1:36647-110038 GCA_023553655.1 Myrmecobius fasciatus
TGTGTGTGTGTGTGTGTGTGTGTGTGTGTGTGTGTGTGTGTGTGTGTAGGTGGGAACTGGAAAGGGGTGAGGTGAGAAGAGACAGTGATTAGTTCAATTTACCTATAAGTAGCTTACAGGAACCATGGCATATATGGCTAGAAATATATATTAGGGCCAGATGATAGAAAATCTTGACTTATTTAGGTACTATTTTGTTCTTGATAGGTCATTTTAAGTTATTGATATATTTTAGGGCTCAACTAGAAACACTCAAGGTAGCGTTGAAAAAAAGTAGAACTGGGATTACTGTCTGTTTTCCTACAAACTAGGCTCATGAGTGGTATCTCTAGAATGGGACTGAAAAATCAGAGAAGGATTACAGTTACAAATGTCACTAGTCTCAGGCACAGTAACCCTTAGGCCATGATAGGAGGAAAAAAAATCTAGTCTTATGAAAGTCAGTTTCAATGATATAGTGTACCACTAAATTAAGGTCTCACTGAGTCTTCTAAGTCTATCCTTGTTCTCTATGTCAGTGTAGCTTAGTTATTTGATAGAGAGGGTTTGACAATAGGTTGGATCTTACTTAAGCAAGTTTGATTGGTTTTCTGTCTCTGATGTTACAATCAAGAAGGTCTAGATATCTGGGATCTGGAAAAATTTAAGTCAGGAGGTTCTGAGTACCTCAATAATGGATAGCATTCAGAAATGGGGCAGTTCAAAAAGGAGATTCTAGGTAGGAGAGGAGCTGGCAAGGCCATAGATAAGTTGAAATGATTGTCTGAAAAAATGAAGTTTTTTATAGTTTACAACAAAAAGTAATTTATGAAACTTTTTAAAGTATTTTATGACACCTTTAGTGCTGTTTATTTGGAAAAAATAGAGAGATTTGGGTTTGATAATAGAACAAGCAGGTCAGTCCGGAATTGGTTTGATTACTAGATATAAAGCTTCCCTGTTAATTGTTCCTGCATCAACTGTAGTGGATTTCAGGGATTTGACATAGTGTAAACAATGAGTTGTATAAAGGCCTAACTGGCGTGTTTTTCAAATTTGTGGGTAGTGCAAAACGGGGAGAGGGAGAGTTAATTCATTGGGACACAGGATTCCAAAAAATTCTGATGGGTTTGAATATTGGTCTGAATCTAATGAGATGAAATTTAATAAGGATAAATATGAAGTCCCTCCCTACTCATAAAGTTAGTTTTTTTTAAACTTAATAATATTTTTTCCCAATTACATGTAAAGATAGTTCTTGACATTCATATTTTTAAGATTTTTGAGCTTCAAATATAGAATAGTTTACCTCTCAGATCTGTGGAGAAGGCAGGAATTTGTGACCAAAGAAGAACTGGAGCTTATTATTGAACACAAAATATATAATTTTGATTATATTAAGTTAAAAAGTTTTTTTGCAGACAAGATTAGAAGGGAAGCAATAAATTGGGAAAACATTTTTACATTCAAGAGTTCTGATTAAGGCCTCATATCTAAAATATATAGAGAATTGAATCAAATTTGTAAGAACTCAAGCCATTCTCCAATTGATAAATGCTCAAAGTATATGAACAGACAGTTTTCAGATGAAGAAATTGAAATCATCTCTAGTCACATGAAAAGGTGCTTTAAATCACTATTGATTAGAGAAATGCAAATTAAGACAGCTCTGAGATACTACTACACACTTCTCAGATTGACTAAAATTGTAAGAAAAAATAATGATGAATGTTGGAGCGGGTGTGGGAAAACTAGGTCACTAATACATTGCTGATGAAGTTGTGAACTGATCCTAACATTCTGGAGAACAATTTGGAACTATGCTCAAAAAGTTATCAAACTATGCATACCCTTTGACCCAGCAGTGTTTCTATTGGGCTTATATCCCAAAGAGATCATAAAGGAGAGAAAGGGACCCACATGTGCAGAAATGTTTGTGGCAGCCCTTTTTGTAGTGGCAAGAAACTGGAAACTGAATAGATGCCCATCAATTGGAGAATGGCCAATTAAGTTATGGTATATGAATGTTAAGGAATATTATTGTTTTATAAGAAATGATCATCAGGATGATTTCAGAAAGGCCTGGGGAGACTTACAGGAACTGATGCTGACTGAAGTGAGTAGAATTAAGAGATCATTATACTCGGCAACAGCAACAAGATCATACATCCGATGATCAATTCTGATGGTCGTGGCTTTTCTCAACAATGAGATGATTCAGGCCAGTTCTAATGATCTTGTGATAAAGAAATCCATATACACCCAGAGAGAGGACTCTGGGAACTGAATATAGATCACAACATAGCATTTTCATTTCTTTTGTTGTTCGCTTGCATTTTATTTTCTTTTTAATTTTTGTCCTTTTGGATCTGATTTTTCTTGTGCAGCAAGATAATTGTATAAATATGTTTGCATATATTGGATTTCGCATGTATTGTTACCATGTTTAACATATATTGGATTACTTGCTATCTAGGGGAGGGATTGGGGGTAAGGAAGGGAAAATTGGAACAAAAGGTTTTCCAAGGTCAGTGTTGAAAAATTATCCTTGCATATGTTTGAAAAATAAAAAGCTTCAATTAAAAAAAAAAGATTTTGAGCTTCAAATTTTTCTTCTTCCCTCTCCTTCCTCAAGAAAGGTTATGGTTATGTGATATATGATAAAGGTTATACATGCAATTCATTGTTGCATGTATAATCATGGTTATGGTTATGGTATGTGATATGATAAAGGTTATACATGCAATTCATTGTTGCATGTATAATCATGTTAAACATTTTTACTTTGGTCATGTTATGAAAGAAGAATCGGAATAAAAGGGAAAAACCATAAGAAAAAAACAACAAAAAAGTGAAAATAGTATGCTTTGATCTGCATTTAGATTCCATAGTTTTTTCTCTGGGTGTAGGTAGATAATTTTTTCCATTATGGGTCCTTTGAAATTGTCTAGGATCACTGAGAAGAGCTAAATTTATCATAGTTGATCATCACACGATGTTGCTTTGTACAGTGTTCTCCTGGTTCTGCTTATGAAGTTGATTTTTTTAACCCAAGTTTAAGGTAGAGTTATGGCTTTTTAGCCATTGAAAATAATCTAGAGGTTTTAATGGATTGTAATCTCATTATGAGTCAGTAGTGAGATATGGTGGCTAAGAAAGCTAATATGATTTCCAACTGCCTTGAAAAGTACCTTGTATCCAAGAATTAGGAGCTTCATAGCTAACCTATATTTGGACTCCTGTCTTCATTTCTGGGTGCCATATTTTAGGAAGGACATTAATAAGTTGCAGTCCCTTCAGAGGAAGATTAATTAAGATAATGAAAGATCTCAAATTCATGCCATTTGAGTATTGGTTTGAGGAACTAATGGCCTGGGGAAAGAAGCCTTAAAGGAGAAGTGATAGCTATTTAAAAAAATTTGAACTCAGGTCCTCCTGACTTCATGGCTAGTGCTCTATCCACTGTACCACCTAGCTGGCCCTGAACATCTACTTTTAAAATATTACTTAGCTTATTGCTACATTATATTTACTTTTGAAACAAATAATTGATTGCTTGCATCCAACACTTAAGAATTATGAAAAACCTTTGTTATAATATCTGCGTTCCTCTTAGTGTGACTCAGGATAAAAATCACAGAAATATAGGATTGGATAAACCCAATTATCTGTATAAATAAAATCTACATTTGACATACTAACAGGGGAAAAACTATGCTTCCTTTGCTTGAAGATCTCTTTTTGAGAAAGTTCAGATTTTAAAGAACTTTTTCCTTGGTATCAAGCCTCATTTGTCTTTTTGTAACTTCCCATTGTTCCAGTTACCAATGCCACTTTTCAGTAACATCCACAATAATAGGATATAATTTATCTGAACCTTGAATTGTAGTAATCAGAGGGAAATTAAATGGTCTCCCTCCTTATCTTGTTTAGTAATGTCTCTTTGCTTTTTTGTTTTGTTGCTTCCAGCCCAAAAGTCATTCTCTTCAGCAAGAAAATAAGCAAACTAAGAAATGGGAAGTTCTTTTAATCTCCATTATCTTAGCTTCATCTTCTCAGCACCTCTCTTCTTTCATTCTGATAATTTTCCCAATGTAACTTTTTAAAAAATTTCTCAATCCTTTTTGTTGTCATTAGTTTCCTTGTCAACCCAAACTCACTGCACTTTTACTACTCCTGACACCTTTCTTATTGGATTATGCAACTTTAAAAAATTTATTTAACTGTCCTTCTTTTAAAACATTAAAAAAAAACAACTAATAATTGGTTGATGAAATTTCCAAGTCATTAACAATCTTGGTCTCTTCACTCTTGAAATCATAGATATGGTTAAAATTAAAAACAAAATACAAGAAAAATGCCTGATATCATTAAAAAGACATTAAGGTAAGAGTATAAAGAAGCCTCAGCCTCTGCAGCTATTTTTTTCTCTGTAAACTGAGGAAATAATACCTACTCTGGGATGTTGGGAGAAAACATTCATAAGCTTTGCAAAAATACTGTATGAATTTGCATTATTATTGTTAAGACATTTTTCTCTGCAAATGTTAAAATGAGGAAATTGTTGACAGTGTCAATTCGAGAATGTAGTGGACATAGCATGTAATAGAAACTGATGAGGTTAGTTGCTTGTTGTTATTTTTAATAAGAGGGAGATGTGCTGGTACATTGACTCACTGTTAAAGTGATTGTTTACCCACCCAACTCTTTTTTCCATGTTTATGCAGCACCTATAAGGAAGAGTTCTGTTTGAGGGTCCAACTTACAGTGAATTTCCTTTGTACTAGAATCTAAGAATTAAAAGGAATGTGAGAGGCTAACCAATCTCCCCACTATTTTTCCTTGAAGCAGAAATTTTTTCAGTAAAATCTTGATCCTTTTGTTAAAAGACATATCTAGCTGTTTCCCTTGAGAGCAAGAGGTATAGAAAGGGGAAGGAGGAATCCCTTCTCATTTAAAGCCTGAGTTTTCTTCCAAGGCAATTTATTCTCATTAAAGCTTTCTTAAGTATTTGTTATACAGTTAAGTTAGTTCACTCATGAACTTGTTGACATTTTTTATTTTCAATAATTTAGCTCATAAGCCTTTTATTTTTCTCTGCAGTTTTCGCAATACCTTCATGAAAATGCATCCTATGTTCGTCCTCTTGAGGAAGGAATGCTTCGCTTATTTGAGAGTATTACTGAAGATACTGTGACAGTCTTGGTATTTCCTTCCACTTATTTCTGGGAAATGGGAGTTCTTTTTTTGTGCAAATAATTCTATTAACCCTGTAATTATTTTTCTTTTCTAGGAAACAACTGTGCAATTGAAAACTTTCTCAGAACATTTAACCTGCTATGTATCTTTTCTTAGGAAGATTCTTCCTTATCAGTTAAAAAGGTACTTTTCTCTTGAGGTCAGTTAACTTCATGAATTGCCTCCTTGTAGCCTGAACTCCTCAGAATATCATTAAAATCCAAATGTTCATCTTGTGTCATATCCAAACTTGTTTGATCTACTCCAGGTTTGAATTTTTATTGAAGAAAAGAAAGAAGCTTGGCCTAAGTAACAGTGATACCTCACATCTATAGAGTGCTTTATATTTCATAGAATTCTTTCCTCACAAGAACTTTTTGAGATATTTAGCTCAAACATCCCCATTTTACTAGGAGGAAACTAAGACTTAGAGAGTTAATAACTGAGGGCAAGGATATGAAGTCATTTTATTCTCCAGATAAAATTAAATTCTTAATAAACTTGATACAGTCTTGAATTATAATTTCTCCAACTGTTCTTTTCAATGAATTGTGATGCGTGGAAAAAAAATTGAAAAGACATTATAATTATCATTCCTAAATGATGCATTTATGAAAAACGGATAGTTTCTCTTTGTTGCTTTTTAGTATTTTGGGATATATGATATACTGATATATTAATATTAAGCCAAGACCCTCTATTATGATAGATAAAATTTACATGAAAATATTCTTTGTAAATCCCTTTTAAAATTTGAATTTATAAATAGACATTTTGGGTATAATTTTTTGTAAGCTAGTTATGATATTAAAATAGTAATTTCTTGAGTTTACATATAGGTGCTAGTCAGAATTTGCATCAATAAAAATATTTTTACATATTATCCTAATATTATTTAAAATGGTAACACTTTTAGAGTATTTTTTAATAGTGAGGAATAACTGTTAATCTATTTAGATCATTATAAAAAGTCTTCAATATTCAGTTTTAAAATTTCTGGGGGAGGAGAGGTAAATAATGTGAAAAACAAGATATTTCCTTGTCCTACCTGCTGACTAAAATTTTAAAGAAGACAAAATCTGAATTGGCACACTTTTCCTTTTTTTTTTTTTTTTACCATAAATCATAGTTTTTCCTGAATACTATCTTTGGGCTTAATCTTTCAGGGGAAGAGGAGGGAAGGGAAAATTAAAATAAAATGGAAACTTTGTGCTATAATAATATTATTAAGGTATTAGTGCAAAAGATATATTGAACTTTTTCCTTGTGAAAACAATAAGCTTTCTCAGCTTCCTTGTTCCTATCAGTGCTAACACTTTATGACTATTTAAAAATGATTGAAAATTCTGATTTGCCTAGCTCTTCTCCTCACCTTAAGATTTGTAAGTCTTGTCATTGTAACCACCAGGAAATAACAAGGCTGGAGCATAATAGAAAGAGGAACAATGGTTCATATGTTACAAAATAAAATTTAGAAAATATTTAGATGTGGCTCTCCTTATACTATTTATAGTAAGAAAATGCAGTTAATTTTAATTGGCAAATCTCCAGTTTTGTATTATTTGTGAAAGAAAAAGTAAATTTTAAGTGTAAATATTTTTCTCTAATTATACCTATTTTTTTGTTTTTAAATTAAATAAAAAGTGGGTATGGGCTAGGTTATTCTTTAATAATCTTATTTAATATTCTTATTTTTTTTGTTAAAATAATTTCTTATAAATGACCTGTGAGTTTTCAAATTATGCTTAATACAAGATATTTTGGAATCAGGAAATTATGACTTCCGATAACTATTTCTTCCCTCCCTCCCAATTAAATTTTGTTGAGGTATGATTTTCTAACATTTGAAATAACAACTTGAATAATTTTTTTTTTTTAAAAAGTGAACAATTTCAAATCCTAGCATGTAGCTAGTACTGAAGTTGTATTTTGACACAAACACATTTTGTTATTCAGTGGTAAATTTTCATTGCACAGAGTTGGGTTAAATATCTCTTATATATGTGAATTTAAGTTTTTCAAGGAGTTTTCTCTCCATTTTTGATTAATCTTTGAGAGGTGCGGGGGGCAAAAAACAACCTAACAGTGTAGTTGTAGTAGTAGTAGCAGCAGCGGCGGCGGCGGCGGCAGAGAGGTCATTTTTTTCTTCCTCCTGTGCTTAAAGCTTGTGATTTCAAAGCAGAGCATCTGTAAGATGTAATATTACACAATGTTACATCTTCCCATTTCCTTAAGAAGCAGGAAAATTAGAAGAATTTTTGAAAGAAAAACATGAAGTATATGAATGTCAAGTCAAGAGGGGAAGTTGTCCTAACAGAACTAAATGGTCTGTCTTTTTTGCCTGTGACTAGAGTGAGGCTTTGTGCATTACTGTTGCCATTCCAAAATACAAGAAAAGGAAATCATGAGATTTAGTAATTAGGCTCTTTAAAACATACTCTACAAATCTAGCAAAAATCCTGTAAACTTTACTATACAGAACTGTGCTCCCTCTCTCTGCTTCTGCCCTGTAGCTTAGCACTCTGGGGCTTGCCCTCACCTCCTCAAATGGACCCCAACAAAAACTAAAAACAAAGAAAAACCCTTTAAGTGAAAGCAGAAAGATGGATTCAAGGAGAACCCCTGCTGCTACTGGACTGGGGTACGATTGAGGCCTCCACCATGGAGAGAGAAGATTTTTGCTTCCTTCTACTCGCTTACCTCCATGTCCAGTCCTTTGTGTCTGTTTTCTGTTGTCTGCACTTGGACACTCCATGTCTATCACTAGTCCCCACCTGCTACCTGCCCTCCCTTGTCTTTGTCCGTGGCTGGCCCCATGTGTCTGCTCCCCCCTTCCCATGTAGTTTTCCTTTTAATTCTGGTCAGGCTCTTCAGTGACTGTCTCAGGCCTTCTTGCTCTCACTGCTCTTCCCAGCCCCCATGTGCCCTGGGCCCCTTCCTCCTTTCTTCCCTCCCCCATGCCCTTGTGCAGATTTGTATTATTTAAAAATCACTTTATGTAGAGGTCTGCGGAATGGTCCAGCTATGCACAGCAAGAACTGTCTACACCTGTTAAAAAAGGAAACCTAGTTAAAATGTTAAGGAAGTTGAATCAAGTTAATTGGAACTTTATGTAGTTTGAATAGCGTCCAGTCCACACTTGAGATAATTCTAGCAGCAGAATAATCTACTGCCTAGTCCTTAGGAAGAAGGCTTAGTGAAATATATTAGACAATACACCCATTCTTGAGCATATTTTTTTGAATAGTTATCCTTCCTTGAATACATGTCTTCTAAACCTTCCATTCTTATTGATCTGAACTAAAAATAAAGGATGATGCCAAGCTTCTGAGGCAATCTAACCTTAGCAATCAGGAAATAGATAGGAACTCTGATACTTAAAAGTTCAAACTATATTTACATTTTGTCTTATGATCTCTGCATTATGTTCACTGAATTCACATTTTCTGATTGCAGGAATAACCTACTTTATTAGAACTTAAATATTTATGTTGACAGCATATCATTTTATACATAGGTGATTCTAAACCCAGCTCATCATTGTTGCCATTCTTTTCCATTCTTACCATACTGAGCTCTCTTAAACTTTCAAAGTTTATAAGCTACCTTTTGCATTTGAACAAAGACAGTTTTGAGTATGCCTGCTGAAAGATAGTTTTCCTTGCTTTGTATTTAAAAACAAAAGAAAACATTCCTTCATAATCTGGTCTGTCTGGACTGAGCCCTGCAGTTACTTACTTAGCCATGTTTAGAATAAAATCCAAAGGGAGGTTTTCCTTAAAATAAACTGTTAAAAATGAAAAACCCTCTTTGGGCAGTGGCGGCTGGAAGTAGAAAGAAGCCACCCATTGATTTATGTTAAGAGATTTAATTCCTCTGTAAGGAAGGCCAATAGTAGCATATTTCTACATCTACCAAAGTCTTACATATGACAGTATTTAGTAAGTTTTGTTCAGTAAAAATGAATACTTTGTTAATATATACCTAGCTTGAAATAAGACCATTTGTTTTGGCAAAATGGTATGATTTATCAAAGCAAGTGATTTTCATGTCTAAAAAAATTAGCCCTATAGGAATAACCTAGAAAAAGACATGCAATAATAAATGTGCATAAAATGGTAAAGCCAGAATTTTAGAGACAGTCTCATAGATTTTTTAAAAATCCAGACATGAAATTAAAGATATAAAGAATGAACACTAGTCTGAGGTAAACATTAAAAATTTAAATAACAGCTATATAGGAAAACTCCAGGCACTTAAAAAAACATTTAAAATTTACCCATTCTCAATATTTTATACAAGTTTTATATAAAAAGAGTGTTCTTGTATGTTTTTGTATGTGTATGTAAATGTGCATTTATATGTACATCTATATCTATATATATCTATAGATATATCTAATCTATTTATCTAGTTTTCTGTCTATAAAAACATAGTGTATACCGATTTACAAGAGATTCAAAAACCAAAAAATCCCCAAAGAATAGAAGTGTACCTCAGCTAATTTCAAAGCCCATCAAGCCACAAAAGGAAGTCATGGTCTTTGGTTCAGCTCCTTATTTTACTAAGAGGAATGTTGACCTTTTCCTTGGCTTTCTTGCTGGGAAACAGTTATTTAGGAGCTGAGAATCCAAAATGTCCATCCTCCTGAGTAACTTACTGGGTATAAAATAAGGTGAAAACTTGGGCCTTACTCATTTCTTTCCAACTGCACGTTAGGTTTGTAATCATTGCATTTATCCAGAACTCTCCTTCACTATTGTGGCAATATGTTGTGTAGTGTGCTGAGCCAAACCCTTTCTCCTGATACATGATAGTAGTGGACAAATCATTGATAAAGCAGTCTGGTTCGAGGGACTTTAATGACTGTCAATAGGATTCCAATATTAGGCATTGATCAAAACCAAAAGTTACTCCTATTTACTTTCTGTGATTATTTCCTGACCACCTGAATCATTTAAGGTATAGACTAAGAACCGGTGGTAGCCAACACACTATAAGCTGTTTCCTGGGCCTCTATGAGTATAATTGGTTTTAAAGAAAATTTCCTGTGTTTTGTATTAATACTGGTCACACAAAGATATTTCTTTCTAAACTTCAGTTGCTGTGAGCTTGGCCAACATTTCAGTAACCAAGTAGGGATCCTGGGAAGCCATTTCTTTCTGGAAATTTCAGTGACAGGTCTCTGAAAGATTCTGTGATATTTGATTTATCATCACATGCAAGACATAACCAGATGCAGGCTGAGCCTCCATCTTGCAAGCTTATTAGCAGGTGTGATGGCAGCCATAAAACTACTTGTTTTGCTCTGAATGTCCTAAAGTTCAGTAGAATTACATGTGTGACACTTGACTTTTCCAGAACATTTCAGGAAACTTGAACTTATATTGAAAACAATGGAATTTAGAACTTTTAAAATTTGACTTATATATAAAGTAACATAGTAGTGTACTTTTGTTTCCATTTTGTTATGTGTTTACTTGGCTTATATTTAGAAGAGATTGACTCAGAATCTCTAGAAAAAGAGACTTTAGACTAGAAAAGCCCTTTCCTGAGTTAAATTATTTATTTTTCTTAGAATGTTCTTCATTAGACTCTTCGACTTATCTAATAGGACTAATCATTTTAAGTAAATCTTTACTATATTTGTTCAGGTGAGTTAAGTGGCCAAAAACAAAAAAATAAAACAAATCCTCAAAACCAAAAAAAAAACTCAATCGCACAAAAATTTGGTGTCCTAGGAATTGAGTTTATCTGAAATTTAAATGAAGTTATGCAGTTAAGTCATGAGGGGGAAAAATGGAGAGAATTCCTAAGAAATCTTTCTGATGATAATTTCCAGAGCTTTCTAGCTTTGGTAAAAGGACCTATTTTTTCCCCCTTGAGGTAAATCTTTCTCAGATAACTTTTTCAGTTTAAAAACTGTGAACTGTAGCTTATATGTGTTAGGAGTTAATTTTTAATATAAGAATTCAGATTTATTCCTTTCTACTGCTATTTTCTTTGAAAGATGTAGTGATAACTTACAGTGAAATGCTTATTTTTTCATTGATGTTGGTTTCTCAGTGATCCTCTTTGTATTACTTTGTATATGTAACAATAGTATCTACTATTGTTTTGATGGATTCCCTTGTAGGAATTGTCTTGGAAATGATCTTTTTTTATCCCAGAGAATTTCTGTGGGGACTATTTTTATTAGGGAGAACCATTACCTCCTCAGGAGAGAGTACTGTGTGTGTGTGTGTGTGTGTGTGTGTGTGTATGTGTGTGTGTATGTGTTTGTGTTTATATACACATGTATACACAAACACATAAACATTTTTATTCTTGGTCTCAGAGATTCATTGGTAGCTACAGCAAAAGAATAAGCAGCAATTTTGTGTTTGGGAAAAAAGGAGACCTTTATAAGACTAAACTCTTATTTCTGTTAAATCGCAGATGCCAAGGGCAATCATTTTAGCACATTTATTTTCCATTTAGCAATATATAACTATTTCAGAACCTAGGTAGTAATAAAAGTTTTCTATGGGTAGTTTAAAATCATTCAGGGTGCTCACTTTAAAAAATTTACCTATTCCTAGTTTGGAGGAAGAATGTGAATCTTCTGTTTGCACATCTGCATTAAGAGCCAGAAATCTAGAATTATACAGTGATGTGAAAAAGATGACTGCTGTGTTTGAGAAGCTCCAGACTTATATTGCTCTTCTTGCATTGCCAAGTAAGTTTGTTTTGACTCTCTTATTGGTTCAAATGGAACAACTTACTCTTCTTAGACTTTACAAAAAAGTTGAATGAAGACTTCTGATGTCTTAAGTGGAGGAGAACAAGCTTTAGGAATTCAAATCAACTTATTACTGAATAAGATCATCTTTACTAGCATAATTATAATTTATTCCCTTTTGCGCCATATTTTTAAAAGCTTTTTTTTTTCTCCTTGATGATTGAATGGGTAGTTAGTTATAATGCTTTTTCAAAAACTTTAGAGTTTCCCCTAGTGCTAGGATGTTTAATTATTCTGTGTATTGAGTAGTGAATAAATTCTAAAATGTGTATAGTCACTGAATATAATCAGAAAAAAGAGGTAGTAGAAGGTACCACTGATTACGAAGTAAGCAGGCTTTTAAAAGATTCACATTTGAAAAAGGGTATGAAAGATTTGATTTCTTTTAATGATTTGCTTCCTTTCTTAACCATCACAGCATTCTTGGAGACTCAAGGATTTATTCATGTAGCCAAGCAGCAATCATTTATTAAGTGGATATTTTGTACTAGATGCAACTTGAAGCCTTTTTAAAATTCTTCATGTACTCTTTAAAAAGACAAAATATATTATGTATATTTTGATGATCATGATTTATGTTTTAATGCTCATGTATTGATTTCAGTAAACACCTGCTGTATACCACATACATTGCTTTGTGGTATTTCATCTTCCCTTTTCTAAAACTAAGTGGTGGTGATAGATTGTATATAAATTTTCAGGGAGAGTATATTGCAAAAATATTTAGACTTGTGATTTTGATATTTCAGGTACAAAGCCAGATGGACTACTTCGGGCAAACTATAATTCAGTATTAACACATATTGCTATAGTTCTTCAAGAATTTCATGAAGTCATGAAAGGTGAGGTTCAAAACTAAATGCAAATAAACTTTGAAATTCTTGCTATCAGGACACTGTCAGTGCTTATAAATCCCAGATTAAATCCATATTAACATTCAGCTTATATTTAATTAATTGCACAGCTTACTGTCCTTCTGTTCTTAACATCTGTTTTGTTTTTAAAACTAAGATGCTGAAATACTGAATACATTTAGGGAAAGGAGTATGAATTTTATGTATTCTCCATATTTTTCATGTGGTCAGTTTTGCAATCTTGTATAAAATGCAGAACCCTTATTACTGAACTCCAAATTCCAAAGATATGAGAAAACAAAGTTTTAAATTCTTTTGAACTTTTATCTTATCACATATTCTATGATGTATAAAGTATACGTTCAGTAGGATTATGCTATCTAGCTTAAAAAGAAGTCTTTTTTTCATCATCATCAGTCTGTATAAGGTGTTTGTACTTTAAAAAATGTAATCAGGAGGACAGAAGAAATACCTCGTGTATTTTCTTTATCTCTTTAGTGAAACTATCATATCTCCTTGATAAATGCTTGATTCTTTACATAGAGCTTTTACATTCATTACCTTGATGTAGGCCCTTATTAAGTAATGTCATTCATTAACAGATTATGTCATATGTTGAAATTGATAACAGTACAATGAATAAGTATGTTTTATGTCATATATTTGGGTTACTTTGAATCCTGTTGTGGATATATCCATGAGATACATAATGTGGAAAGAACCTTGCCCTGAAAATTTAATCTGAATCTGGACAATTCCTATTTGATCTGAAGGGTATTTATTTATTTATTTATTTATTTATTTGTTATTTTCTGTGTCAATTGGGTATTATACCATGGCCTCCTAGAACTAATCCAAGATAATTATTTTGGATTATTTAGTAGTCAATTACTGCTTTGTTAGGAATACAGGATGTAAATAGAATGTCCACCCTCATTCCCTATCTCATCTTGTAGAGTCGGGATTATAAGAAGGCCAGGTAATTGCTCTTTATTCTGTGTTGCTCTCCTTGTAGGAATGTCATTGCAAGACATCCCAAGTGCTGAGAACCTCACCTTAGCACTGGTATAGAGTCTTGTAAATTCTCCACCACCACCACCCCCTCTGCTGAGGCAATTGGGGTTAAGTGACTTGCCCAGGGTCACACAGCCAGGAAGTGTTAAGTGTCTGAGATCAAATTTGAACCCAGGTCCTCCTGACTTCAGGGCTGTTGCTCTATCCACTGCGCCACCTAGCTGCCCCGAGACTTATAAATTCTGAAGAAGTATGTTATGGTTTTAAAATTTTAACTATGTTGTGCTGATGTTAGAATAATCCTGAACACTAATATAAGAGGAGAGAGATAATCAGAGGAAAGCAGTAAGGAGAGGGGAAAAATTATGGGGGAGTCACCTAAATTCTTGCATTTTTTTTCTATGCCTTAAAGATAATGTAACTTGATCTCAAAAAAAAAAAGAACTTGATCTTTTTCTTTTTTTCTTTCTTATCAATCTTAAAACAATATAAGGATTTGATGAGATCTGAGTGTTCTTTATGAGTCCCTGTAAAGGAAAAAAAAATCTATGTAAATAAACCATTTTTATTATTTCAAATCTTACCCCTTTTTGTTTTACTCTGACCAAATGCCTGTGCTAAGATTTAGCAGGATGAGTTTTTGGGTGAAAGCAAAACTTGGAACACTATGTATTATAATTGTAACAAAAGTTAAAGATTGTCTTTAGCATATGATAATTTGCATTTTAAATATTATGTTTAAACTTAACTATATTGAGTCTTTTAGGAGACTGAAAATAAGTAAATGACTAGACGTTAAAAAAAAGTTTAATTTTGAATTGCCTCATTTTATGATATTAAAATTGTCAAGAAAAGACCTAAATAATCAAGATATCTGGATTTGATTGACATAAATAATTGAAACTGTAGATATGATGGTAGTATTACTATGGTAGCATTACTGTTTGCAGTAAAAACAATGGCAGCCTTTTTATGTGTGTTCTTATTTGACAGTTATGTTAGGGATTTCATGAGATTGTCAGAAAACTAGATATTCTTACAGATTTGTAGGATTTCAGTAAACATCAAAGAGTTTAAGTTTAGCTTAGTCACGTAAGAAAATGCTTTTCTCAGTGAATAGAAAATTGATTGTCTAAGAAATCAGTTGAATTTTCATTTAATCGGAGGCATGTTAATGAAAACATAAAGAATTGTATTTTATTTTCAACATTTTCATATAATTTTTGTTTTATAATAGCCTTCTATGTACTTCCTAATTATAATAAAGTTAACATGTAACTTATTAAAACTTTTTTGTCTGTATTCTCCCATTGATTGTCCACAATGGATCTTCTACTTTTTTGGGTGGGAGTGGGCATCATGAGGCAAAAGGAGGGAGATTGTTCCCTGGACACTGTTATACTTTGTGGATACCAGTATAGAATTATATATATATATACATATATATATATATATTTTTTTTTTCTTTTGCTTTTTTGCTGAGGCAATTGAGGTTAAGTGACTTGCCCAGGGTCACACAGCTAGGGAATGTTAAGTGTCTGAGATCAGATTTGAACTCAGGTACTCCTGATTTCAGGGCTGATGCTCTATCCACTGCACCACCTAGCTGCCCCCATAGAATTATATTCAATCATCATATAGTGATTATGCTAGCAGTTGCCACATGTAATGCTTTTATTACATTATAAGAATTTTATTATATTTATGTACAAAGTATTTGTACACACATTTCTTTTTTGTTTTTTGACAAGACAGTTGGGCAAGACAAAGTGACTTGCCAAGGTCACATGGCTAGTAAATGCCAAATGTCTGAGGCCAAATTTGAGCTTAGGCCCGCCTGATTCTAAGGCTGATGCTCTAGCCACTGTGCCACCCAGCTGCCCCTTTGGGCATTTCAGCTGATCATCACATCAGTATTCTAATCTGCATTCTACAGTTGTAGAAACTGAAGGCCCGAAGGGTTAAAAGGCTCACCATTCATTCATTCATTCAGTGTTGCTTTTTTTTGTTTGTTTTTTTAGGCAATTGGGGTTAAGTGACTTGGCCAGGGTCACACAGCCAGGCTGTGTTAAGTGTCTGAGATCAGATTTGAACTTAGATCCTCCTGACTTCAGTTCTCTATCCACTGTGCCACCTAGCTGCCCCAAAAGACTCACATTTAAACTTCTAAATGATAGAAGTAGGATTCAAAGCCAGAGCTTCTTATATTTAGTTTAGCACACTTTGCACTGTACCATATTGCTGTTTCTAATGTTCTGTAGAAAATTTTTTTTTATA
This sequence comes from Myrmecobius fasciatus, assembly GCA_023553655.1. Taxonomy (NCBI): domain Eukaryota; kingdom Metazoa; phylum Chordata; class Mammalia; order Dasyuromorphia; family Myrmecobiidae; genus Myrmecobius; species Myrmecobius fasciatus. The sequence goes on from JAJPUD010002152.1 coordinate 52,791, forward strand.
CTTTTCTGCTCATGTAAATGCAGGAGCCTCTTTTTCCAACATTTTCATCCAATAGTATCAGAATCGGTTGTTCTTAGATTAGAAACAATAGCATTTAAAACTGAAGATTACAATGGCTAATCCTTTCTTGTCAGTAAGATATGGAGTGGCCACTTGACTAAGATTTAGGAAGGAGTTCAGGAAAGTGGGACTAGACAGCTTTTTTGTAAACAGTACTACTTTATTTATTTAGTTGATGTCTTAAGTTCTTCTTAGGACCTGATAAATTCTGTTTTTAGCCTGGAAGAAACTCATTTACTGGTTGTGGAAGTTCAGGAACAACTCACATCTGGAGGAAACCATACTTGCCTCAAGAGAATAGATGGCATCTCTGGACAAGTATTCCTTTGAATTTTTTTGTGACATAAATTAAGAAATTCATCAAGGTTGGAATTACAATTAGATGAACTAATTAACAAGAATATAGATGATCTATTTTACTATTACCTTTCCTTTACTCTTTTTGCCATTTGTAAAAGTAAATATAAAAGAATGGATGTAATGTCTTAAGATTTGGAAGCTATTGTCTATGCTGCTTTGACACATATAAACAATGTATAGAGGTCATGTGAAGTAAGTTTTTATTTGGTATTTCTTTTAGATATTTCCAAGCACTATAGTCAAAAGGCTACCATAGAACATGAACTTCCAACAGCTACTCAGAAGCTCATAACAACTAATGACTGCATCCTGTCTTCAGTAGTGGCATTAACAAATGGAGCAGGAAAGGTAATTTTCCCCATTTTATTCCTATTAACATAAAGCTCAGTTCTTTAAAAAACACAGTATTATGGAAAGAATACTGGAATTGGGTCAGATCTTGGTTCTCTTACCTACCTGAAGGATAGAATGATAATACTGATGTTTAAGTGGTACAGCAGAGACAAGAGGGAGGACTTTTGGGAATTGTGCCATAGACAAGCTATGTGGTCTTGGGCAAGTCCCTTAACCATTCCTACCCTCAGTTTTCTTATTTGTAAAGTTGTAATAAAAATAGTACCCATGTCATAGGCTTCTTGTGAGGATCCAATGACATAACATGTAAAGTGCTTTGTGAAGCTTAGAATGCTATATACATGAGCTATTACTATGATGATGACAACTACAACTATTGTATTAGCAGCTACCTCTTAAATTCTTTGTGTCTCAGTTGACTCTTAACTGAGAGTTTGGATCAATATCCATCTGACTTTAACTCTAAAATCATATGGACCAATTTTTATCGAATAAAAGAACTTTGGGGATAGGAAACAGTCTAAGTTCAATAAATTTGCTATCGTTGAACATTTAATAAATTTCGTTGTTAATGAGATTAACCGTTGTAGTCTGACCAAATTATACCTTAAAAAAATTTTTTTTTCATTGTTCTGATCTATGCAGAATTAAAGCTTAGTTTGTGTGGTTGCAATTACTTTTGTTTTTGTCAAATACTTAAAAAATAGTCTGCTGTAATCCATGTTTCAAAATGATTGTGTCGTTATAGAGTTGTAATGCTCAGATAGCACTGTTATTACAAAGATTATTTCACTCTTATTCTGTTTCAGCAAACTCACAGATTATTTTATAGATGGGCACTAATTTCTATTACTAGACTTCTAAATAAGATACTGTCCGACAAGTAGAACACACATTTCCTGAGACCATGCTATATATCTGATAAAGCTTACTTTTTCTAAACTCCAGTAAGATGTCTTAGCAATTTAGTCTAAATAATGCTTATGACCATGATTGAATGCAGCAACTATCGGGCTCTTTTAGACTTGTTATTATTAAATTCCTGAGCTGGAAAACCTTCTTCATTACTTTTTACTCTGCTTCTCATGTCTAGACTATACCATAAGTTTCTCAGAAATAACTTTATTTTAGTCTTATTTTTAACATATGTTTCATTAATGGCTTTTGTCTTTGTATTACAACCATTTCTAGACAGGAAAACCTTTTGGATTAAAAAAAAAATTGTACAAAGATCTTATAAAAAAAAAGGAAAACAAGTCAGAGCAAACACGTCTGAAAAAGAAATCATCTCAAAAAGACCCTCTATATTCAACCCTTCTTTGAAACAAAAATAATTAAGCAAATTAAGCAAAAACACCCACTACACTTCCCACTACAGCCCTGACAAAGTATGCAGCATTCTTTTCTTGGAGTCTCCCACCTCTCTGCCATGGAGGAGGAGGGATGTCTCATTTCCTCATCTCTAGATCAATTCTTGGTTTTTCATTTACTCCAGGGTCAGCTTCCTCTTAGTTTTATAGGTTCTGCTTATTTCCATGTGTATCATTTCATATGAATTTTTGAAATTAATTTTATGTAAAATTAACTTAAAATCATTTCTAGTAAAGGTAATTTGCTTGCTGTCCAAAATCAACATATATCTTGACTTTTACTGGATGCCTGCACAGTAGATGACATAGTTAAAGATTTTCTGTTAATGTAATTATCTTTAAAAACTTAAATATCATATTGGATTTTTTGCTTTCTAGGGGAAGAGGGTGCAGGGGAAAGGAAGGAGAAAAACTTGGAACACAGGGTTTTGCAAGAGTGAATGTTGAAAACTATCCTTGTATTTATTTTGAAAATAAAAAGCTATTCAAAAAAAAAAAAGAAAAGTTAATGTCTCTGTACTTAAAATCACTAAAATTTTGTTCCATTTGAAAGTTGGAATCTTTTTTTTTTTTAAGAGAACACATAACACATTTTTTTTTTCATTATGGAAATTTTGTAGTGAATTTTGGTCAAAAGCAGTAAAGTTCTTGATATATGTATATATTCTTACCACAGTGTACCTTATACTTGTCATTTTTTTTTTAATTAAAGCTTTTTATTTGTATAACATATGTATGGGTAGTTCCCCAACATTGATCTTTACAAAGCTTTCCATTACAAATTTTACCCCCAGTCCCCTCCCCTCCCCTCCCTTAGATGGCAGGAAGTCCACTAATTGTTAATAATGTTGAAATGCTTGAGAAGTTATGCAAGAAAAATCCTATGTACAAGAAAAAAAAAGAATCAGAGAAAGGCAACACAATGCAAGCAAATGTCAATAGAGATCATGAAAATGTTATGTTGTGGTCCATATTTCATATCCCTCCCTCTGGGTGTATATGGTTTTCTTCAGTGAACAATTGGAACTTAACCCCAATTGCCTCAGCAAAAAAAAAATAAAATATAAGTGATAAAAGTTCAAATACTAATTGTCTCAAGGCAATAGTTAAAGTTAAGGGAGTAAAGTATTCATTGGGTAAAGCAGAATTCTGTTACTTCATGAAGAAAGGAAATGATCAACAATGTGACATGTCTGTTCCCAGAATTTAGGACAATTACCCTGTTCTTTGATCAGTTAGTTACTGCCAGTGGGCATTCAACACACATTGATGCATTTGAGGTTTGGGGTAGGTTAATGAACTTTAATTTTCATTCCCACAAACTTTTAAGAGTTTCTTTGAAATGTGTTTCTGTATGTTGGATATGTTCTTTTAAAAAAATACAATCTGTCTTGTCATCCATTGTTTAGATTGCATCTTTCTTCAGCAGCAACGTCGACTACTTCATTGCTTCACTGAGCTACGGGCCTAAGGAGGCTAGTGGATTCATCAGTCCTCTCTCAGCAGAATGTATGCTGCAGTACAAGCAAAAAGCTGCTGCCTATATGAAGTCTTTGAAGAAGGTTAGAGAAGACCACAGAGACAGATGGCACAGTCTTGGCAATGGCCTAGAGTTTTATTAGAGCTCATCTTATTGTTAATCTAGAATTGAAAGGGCCCATCTGGTTTTATCCTCTCATTTTAGAGCAAGGGAAACAAGCACAAGAAGGTTTAGTGACTTTCCTATAGTCATACAGAAGTTATGTATGAGAGGCAGGATTTTAAACTCAGTTCTCTGACTCCACAGTGAATTCTCTTTTTACATAACCATGGCCTCTTCCAGATTAGAAAACTAAAATTCAGAAGACAGAGCTAATTTACTTACTACTAATCTTATACCTAGGAAGTGATAGACCTCAAATTCTAACCCAGATTCTGAGACTCTAAGACCAGTACCATTTCTACCAGACCATTATTTAAAACCAAGGGGGGAGAAAAAAGAATATATTTCCAAAGTGTTTCAGGAACATCCTTATGTTCTATATCATTTAGATTCAGCACATTTCTTTTTGACAGTGGGTCAGGATAAGGGCATGATTCAACTTGACAAAGTCTTAACCACTGAATTAACCTCTTTAACTTCAAGAAGTACCTGACATATATTGGACTTGCTCTCAACCTCAAAATGGGTGACCTAAAATTATTAGTACTCCTGTTTGTACATGTAGAATGAGAGAGACTAGAAAAAACACTTCTCAACTTCTCCCTGTCCTTACTTGTTGATAATGACTTTACTGCAGCCCCGTTTGGAGTCGGTGCCTTATGAAGAAGCTCTGGCCAATCGTCGTATCCTTTTGAGTTCCACGGAAAGCAGAGAAGGTCTTGCACAACAGGTATGGAACCTCAAATAACATTAGTGATAGGAAAACGAAAGTATTGATTTCATACAGTGACCTTTGAAAAGAGTATATAGACAAACTGGCATGTTTGATGCTATAAGCATGTGTAGAGGTAGATAGGTGGTACACAATAGGTAGAGTGCTTGACCTGAATTCTTGTTCTTATACTAGCTGTGTGATCCTACCCTGGACAAGCCACTTAACCACTGTTTGCATTAATTTCCTGTCTTGTAAAATAGGGTTTAAAAACAGTACCACCTCTGAGAATTTTTGTGAGGATCAAATAAGATAATTATAAGTACTCAGAACATAGTAGCCATTATATAACTGTTAGCTGCTATTATTTTTATTAAACGTGGAGTTTTATTAAACTTGACTACTTTTCTGAAAGGTAGTCAAATAAAGAAAAATATTTTTTTTCATATAACCGAGTTTATACTAATTGTTATATTCTTTCATGATTGTATGCTTGAGTATAGTTTTCAATTTCATGGAGAACAAAGAAAATGAAGAAATGTTCATTTTGCTGAAATGAACTTTTTTTTACTCAATTCCTGTCTATTGGGGTTTTCATTTTATATTGCATTTTTAAAAAATTGTTATAGGCATAAAGTATTGCTTAATATGTTAAATAGTATCTTGATGACCTTAAAGACATTATTTAAAAATTATCAGCACACTTTAATCCTGATTATTGATATTTTATGTAGGCTGTAGGACTAGATGACTTTCAAGTAGTGAGCCAACATGGTTAAAGACATTTTGGATTATTTTCACCTCTTGATTCAGTATAAAAACTATTTCATTTTCTGTCTTTAATTGGTTACATTATTTTAGTCAATATTACTGAAGTGGTTCCAGAGACATACTGATTTAAGGTTTTTTACATATGTATTTGTTTTGTGATATCTGCCAGATTCTTACAATTGAAGAATAAAATATACAACATGGTTTAACCTACTGTATAAATATTCATCATTTTATCCAAGAACATTCAATTTTAATTTCATTTATTGCTGTACCTAATTGTCAGATTTAAAATAATTAATCAGCAGAATTTTGGACCCAAACAACACAGTGTAGAATTTTTTTTTTTGGTGAGGCAATTGGGGCTAAGTGACTTACCTAGGGTCACACAGCTAGGAGGAGTAATTAAGTGTCAGACCAGATTTGAACTCAGATCCTCCTTCCTTCAGGGCTTATACTCTATCCACTGCACCATCTAGCAGCCGTACATTGTAGAATTCTTTGTTTATACCTTTTTTTTCCCCCAAGCCATTAAGCATTTATTGAGCACTATGTGTCATGCAATTTGCTAAGTCTTAGGGATTTTTTTTTTTAATTAAAAATTTTTTTTATTAAATTTATTTTATTTGAAAAAATAGAGCAAGAAAAAAGAAAAACAAAAGGAATACAAAACAAAATATAGCAAAACAGAAGAGAACATTGTCATGTGCCCAGCTGAACTTCAGGGAGGATTTAAAATATATAACAACAAATACATGTTCAAGAAAGTAAATATATATTAGTAGAAGAAATTATATTCATGAGTGTCAATCTTTTCTTTACTTCCTTGTAAATCTTTTGTTTTTTGCCGGACAACCTTTTTTACTTTATCCTTTTTGCCCCCTTTCATCCCACCCTCCACTCTCAAGCAGGCTATAGATAATAAAGGATATATTTAGATACATACATATATACACATACATATATACATACTTCCCCACATAGGCACATACATCTCTTTCCTGTTTTTTCTGATTCTTTGCTTTAATTCTGCTCCTGACCTGCCTTGCTATTACTTTTCCCTCCCACCCATGGATCCCTTCCTTGTCTTCTTTCCACACCCTTTGCTTCCCTATCCTCCCATCCCTCCCCCCCGTATTTTGGAGGATGCTATACACTTCATGATATATATGTAGTGTTGCCTATTTAATCCATTTCCCGTGTGAGTAGGCTTTCAGAATCAGGAACCTTCCTCCCCCCTTTAATGTCTCTGTGTCTGTTCTTCCTCTGTTCCTCATTTGTATAATATGATTACTATTTTTACCTTAATTCTGCCAATCTTCCTTTTGAGCTATCCTATTATTGATGTGAATCTTAAACATATTATATATTTATATATATATACATATATATATAAAACAAATAACTTGTCCATGTTTAAACAGTTTGTCAGTGTTAAATTCCTAAAAATTGATCTTTGATATTGACTCATATATGTTAAATTTTCTGTTAAATTCAGTTTTAGTTGATAGAAAGTCCTAAAAATTTGCAAATTTGTTGGAGGTCCATTTTTTCCCATTTAAAATTATAAATAATTTTGCTAGGTATGATTTTTTGATTGCAGGCCTTGTTCTTTTGATTGTCAATAGATATGATTCCAGGACCTGAAGGCTTTTATTGTAGCTGCTGATAAGTCTTGTACAATTCTAATTGTAGCTCCAGTGTATTTGAATTGTTTTTTTCTTGTTTCTTGCAAAATTTTCTCTTTGATCTGGGGATTTAAAAATTTGGAAATAATATTCCTATGTGGTTTCCACAAAGGATCCTTTTGAGATGGTGATTGGGTGGATTTTTTCTATTTCTGCTTTATTCTCATGCCTTATCACTCCAGGACAATTTTCTTGGATTATTTCTTGCATTATTGTGTCAAAGTTCTTTTTTTTTTTGTTATAACTTTCAGATAGTCCAGTTTTTCTTATATTTTCTCTTCTTGAACTGTTCTTCATATCTGCTGTTTTTCTTATAAGATGTTTCAAATTTCTCATTCTTCATAATCATTTTGTTATTTCTTTGTCTCTCATAGTTTCAGTGGCTTCCCCTTGCCCAATTCTGATTTTCAAAGAACTATTTTAGTTTTTGAGACTCTACCTCCTTTTCTAGTTGGTTAATTTTTTTTTCATAATCTTCTTGTTTTTCTTGGATGATTTTTATTTTTCTTTTTACTTTTTCCCCAATACCTCTCATTTGACTTTTTTCCCCCCTGAGGCAATTGGAATTAAGTGACTTGTTCAGGGTCACACAGCTAGGAAGTGTTAAGTGTCTGAGGTCAGATTTGAACTCAGATCCTCCTAACTTCAGGGCTGGTGCTCTATTCACTGCACCACTTAGCTGCCCCAATTTTTTTTTAATAGAAGTATTAGTGTAAGTACTTCTAGTCCTGGGGTGGGGGGATGGTGCCTCAAACTTCTTTTCAGCTTTCTCCTGTGACCTGGAACCCCAAACCAAGAGCTCTCCCCTCCAGCAAGTGCCCACAGCCAGCAGCATCCCTGCTCTGCTTCCTCTGCACTTACCAGGTGCTGGTTCCTTCTCACCCAGGGCTGAGTCTCAGCAGCACAGCCAGGCCTGATGTTCCCAACCAGCAGAGATTTACTCAGTCTTCCCGGACTCAAACTCCCACTCCACCAACAGATTGGAAGATGAAAGTCTCTGGTTTCTACTGAGGGTTCCTACTGAGGGTTCAGCCACATCCAGCTAACCCAAGGAAATCCCACTTGCTGTTTCTACAGAGCTAGCCTGGAGGTGTTTGCATTTCAGACAGGTTAATCTCTAGCCTGGGTATTTCTTGGGATCTTCTTGTATCAATTGAACCCCTTTTCTGCCCTAAGTCTTCTTGATTTTTCACCAGTGTATGTTCACCCTAAGGTGCAAATTTGTTCTGTTGTGGGAGAAATTGGGAGAGCTTGAAATTTACCAACCTACTCTGCCATCTTCCCAGAATCCTCCCAGAATTCTTAAAAGTAATTCCTAAATATACAATAAATTTAGTTTTTGTTCACCACTCAAAATTAGACATTTAAAAGGAAAATTCAGAAATTGCTTTTTTTCTAGTTCTTTTGCGGCTCTGGGGAAGATGGTATTGGGTAGAGCAGTGAGACAAGCAGTTATTGCTTTTCATTTGAATTTTGGGGAGCAGAGCCAATAAGACCAACTTTTGTGCCATATTTTAATATTTTAGACTTTTACATTTCATATAACAAAACAAACTTAGAACTCACTTTTCAAATGTTGTGACCCAGTTTAAAAATAAATTGGAAAAAAATTAATGGAAAAACTTCTATTAAGAGCAGAAATTTAAGTAGCAGTTTGAAAAGAAAGCAGTTATATTTTATTTATTTCAGTGGTTTGTCCAATAAGTCTGAGCAGTTTTCTAAATATATTTGTATCTTTTGAAATGCTTTGATTTGTTCACATAAAGTCTGTAGACCTTTCAGTTTTGTTTTTATTTCATATTCAGATTAGTAATTATCTTTCACTTCTGAAGGTCCAGCAGAGTTTAGAGAAGATTGCCAAGCTGGAGCAGGAAAAAGAACATTGGATGCTGGAAGCCCAGCTGGCCAAAATCAAGTTAGAGAAAGAAAACCAGAGGATGGCAGATAAGGTGAAGAATGCCAGTGGAACCCAGCTGGTTCAAAACATTCAGGAAAACCCTGTTGTGGTGAATGCCACTGTACAGGATCAGGAAGAACAAACTGACAGGACTTGGCAAGAACCTGTTCAGAGTGCCAGTCTGGTAAGGTTATTTATTGCTTCTGTTTTGATTCTTGGTGTTTCCCTTGTTCTCATTCTCAATGACTAAAGACCCTACCTGCCTTCCCAGGATGAACATAAAAAACTCATGCAACATATACCATGTTCTTGAAGGGAGACTCCATCTGTCCTGCAGAATGCAACCTTTTAGTCAGAATGCTTTTCAAAGGGCAACAGAAAGGCATCATCATTGGTGTAGTGGGCAGAGGGCAGGATGGAAATTGAGAAGACCAGGATCTGCATCCTGCCTCTAACACTCACTAGGTTTGTGGCTCTTACCAACCCCTCTTAGCTTTAGTTTCCAGATCTTTATGATGCTGTTTCTGTGTGATGTAATCAGTGAGGGTATTCTCTATTTGTGCAAGCTATAAATATTCTTTTGTGTCTGTTTATAAGACTTCTGCAGAACTGAGGTGGGAGATGAGAAAAGCAGGCTGACATTTAAGAGGTCTACTTTGACATCTCTTATTATTGAGTGGCTACCAGTAGGATATGTGGCTTTCCATTGGTTATCCTGAGTATATTTAGCCCAATCATCTTTTCTAGTTCTGCATCTCTCAGATAATAGACCTAATGATACTTTAGATGCATGAGTCTTATTTGCTTATGGTGGTCTTTTCTTCATCTCTTTTTTTGCATTTTGGGTGACTGAGCTCCAGTTGCTTGGTTACTATGGCCATTCCATGTCTTATAGCCAAATATAAGCACTGGAAAATTATTGTTCTTAAACCTCTTGGCTTTTAAGTAGGATTTTGTGATTCATTAAAAGTGCTGAAATTTCTCAAAGGAAGTCTAGATTCTTCCATTCTGGCCCCTGCATATTCCTCACATACATCTTTTCAAGATATATGTACTTGATGGATGGTCCCTATGGACTGTTCTTCCTGTGGTATTTTATATATAATATTGTTCATTGAGATAGTCTTCATTCACTTGGTTTTCCTGTGTGAAGTTAGGTACTCTTATGTATAGTTAGATTACTCTTTTGAGTGATTATGTATCTCATTTATAAAGTGGTGTCAGGGGCTTGATGCAGTCAATACAATGTCATTCCTAAAGAGGAGTATCTGAAGGATCTCACCATCTGTAGTGAGACCCTTTCCATATTTCTTCCATTAGTATAGTAAATACCTTTGGCAAACATATGTCTACTTTATTTTGATAATCAGAACAAAGTTCTGGATAGTAAATACCTTTGACAAACATATCTACTATTTTTATGCATTGCTTTATTTTGATAATCAGAACAAAGTTAACTTCTTTTAAGGAATTTTACATGATTTTGGTATATGTGTAGAAAGCACCTCATTTGGGGAGAGCCTTTAAGAAAGTATTTGGCTCTATGGGGTCAAGTGCTTTTTTTGTTGTAATAAATAGAGCAGCAGTATCTTATGTTTTCTTTAGTTTTTAGTCAGTTGAGAGATTGTAAAGATGTGATCTAATTTAGGGTATTTACTTACAAAAGTCTGCTTGTTCACCTTGATGCATGTGCAGATTTTTCTCCTAAATATTTTGCATAGATGTCAAGATGAATTTATGGTTTGGCAATTATTGATATTTTCTCAGTTATAATTTTGGCATTAATAAAGTCTAAGATTTTTTCTATACCTTTGTCATATCTTACATTCTTTCAGCTTTGAAAATTATTCCCTCTCTACCTCCAAAATGTTCACCACTAGCACAGACTGGTTCTAGACTAGTTACTTGGTTTTTTTTTAGTAACATTTTTACACTCACATATATAGCGGTGTCTTCTACCTTTACTGTCATTGAAGGAGGAAAGAGTTTGTTAGAACAATTTAAAAAAAAAAAAACCTTTTTGCATTTTAAAAAGTTTTATCTTGTTTTTGTTTTTTTTTTTTTTTATCAAGCTTTCTGTAACTTTGTCTCCTCTACTGTTTCTTTGCTGTTTTATGAGGCAATGCTACTTCATAAACTTCCAGGATCATTTTCTGTAAAGATTTTACAAATGATTTTTGTATTTTAAACAAGACCTGCATTTGACTGCCATATTATCTTCTCAATTTAATTCTGATTTGTTTTCATTTTGATCTTTACTCTAAGATGTTATTTGCCTGATTGTACACAGATGACTGATTCAGAAATATTCCTAAGTTATTTATATATATATATATAATATATCATACATGATAATACATATTATATGTTATAAATTTCTGTCTTTTTTTGTTATGTTATTTGAAATTTGTCTGTTGCTTCCTGACTTTCTACTTGAAGAAATTATTTGTGATATGTAGGTGTAAGTTTTCAATATAATCTAAGCCTTTAGCTTTAATTTAATTTTAATTTAATACTCCAGAACTAATTTTTAGTTCATATTTTTTCTCTGTTCTCCCCTTTGTGTTGAATTAAAATATCAAAATTTATATTAATTTAATTAGAACAGGGGTTGATTTAATTAGAACCTGTAGTCTGTGACCATATTTCTTTAAGATTTTAGTAATTTCATTTCAACTTAACTGGTTTATTTTGTAATCTTATGTGTTTTATTTTATGCATTTAAAAATAAAAGGTGGTTACTAAATAAGAGGTGGAGGACCTCTTAGTTAGTAGATATAATCAAGTTCTTTATAAAATTTCCTTATTTACACATTCTCTGCCACGGATATCAATCCACAAGCAGTGACTATTTTCATAAGTCTTTTTTCCAAATGCTCATTCATTTGTACAGCAAAAGATGATCACATTTACCATGAAATAATATGTTGTTGCTTTTGAATGCACAATGAAACTGATTATACGTTTCCTTTCTTCTAATTTTGGCTTGCATTGGTTTTGGTTTGGGCAAAAAACTTTAATTTTATTTAATCAATTATCCACTATACCTCCTGTGATCCTCTATCTCTTGTTTGGTCATGAACTCATCCCCTATCTGTATATTTTTTGTTTTTGTTTTTGGTGAGGCAGTTGGGGTTATATGACTTGCTCAGGACCACACACCTAGTAAGATTTAAGTGTCTAAAGCTGGATTTAAACTTAGGTACCCCTGACTTCAGGGCTGGTGCTCTATACACCATACCATCTAGCTGTCCCATCCTGTAGATGCTTCTGACAGGTAATTTCTTCTGTGTTCTCCTAATTTGCTTATGATATTACCTTTCATGCCTAAGTCATGTACTCATTTTGAACTTATCTTCCCATATGATGATATATGATGGTCTATATATAGTTTCTGTCAGAGTACTTTCTAGTTTTTGTCAGATAGAGAGTTTTTGCTGGGAGCTGTGTCATCCATTCCTTCTGGATTTGGAATTATGACCTGTATATTTTTTCATCAGTAAAATGGGTTTGATATGCAGGTGGTTAAATGGGTTGCTCCATTTAAGACACATGTGTGTGTGTGTGTGTGGTGTGTGTGTGTGTGTGTGTATGTGTGTAGTCTTTTTGAATAATATCATTTATAATTGCTAACATTTACATTTTATTTTAAAGTTTGCGTAGGAGTTCATCCTTTTCTCACTTGAGGCAAGTAGATTGTAGTGATTAGAGTGCTAAGTAAGCCTGGAGTCAAGAAGACCTGAGTTCAAATGTTGCTTCAGCTTTAATAGCCCTGGTCAAGTCATTTAACTTCTGATTACCTAAATTTTCTCATCTGATTACCTGAGTAAAATGGAGATAATAAAAGTACCTACCTGCCATAGTTGTTGCAAGGATAAAAATAAATATAAAGTATTTTGTCTACTTGAAGCATGATATAAATACAAGTCATATAGATAATAGGTATTTAAGGTAGGGATTAATAGGTGTTTAAGGTATTTTTTCCCTAATTTTTATTCCTTCAGTCTTTCTACATTGACATAATACCTCTGGAGAACAGATGGGTATTATATATATATATATATATATATATATATATATATATATATATATATATATATATATATATATATATATATATAGAGAGAGAGAGAGAGAGAGAGAGAGAGAGAGAGAGAGAGAGAGAGAGAGAGAGAGAGAGAGAGAGAGAGCGCTTGATGGTCTACAAGGAGCTTAGCTCAAAATATCACTGCTAGAAAGTAATAAAGGTATTATTCCCATTTTTCAAGTGAGCAAATTGAGTCCCAGAACTAGCTAACAGACCCTTTTGTGTTATACTTTTTTTATGCTTCCTAATCTGAAGTCCCATGCTTGAGTTGTAGTGTTGTTTTATTTATGTATGTATGTATGTATGTATTTATACATACCTTGGAGTAGATGATTCAGTATTGGAAATGAATGTTCAGCATATCATTTGAAAACTTTTTTTTTTAATTTTTTGTTTCTGATGGACATGACTCTCTTCAACAATGAAATGTTTCAAACCAGTTCCAATTGTTCAGTGAAGAAGGCAATATACACCCAGAGAGAGGGATATGAAATGTGGACCACAACATAACATTTTCATACTCTCTATTGATATTTGCTTGCATTGTATTTCCTTTCTCAGATTTTTTTTTTGTAGATACGATTGTTCTTGCACAGCAAGATAAGTATGGAAATATGTATACACATATTCGATTTGTCAAGTATTTTAACATAATTAACATAGATATCCTGCCATCTAGGGGAGGGGTGGGGACTGTGGGTAAAATTTGTAACGGAAAGCTTTGTAAAGATCAATGCTGAGGAACTACCCATACATATGTTATGGAAATAAAAAAAATTTAAAAAAAGAAAAGAAAAGAGAAAAATAAATAAATAAATATTTTGTTTCTGGAGGCAAGTTTGTGTCTAGTTTAAAATACAAGGTTGATTGATGTGATCTCTCCATTTTAATATTAGTTGAAGAGAGCTCTAATGTTGAGCTCATGGAGTCTGTACAAATTAAAAGACATTGGAAAAGATGGTGGGTGGGAGGTGGCAGAGGAAGTAAAATTTCATAACCTATCCCCCCTATTCTCTTAGTGAAATTTACAGGTATTTTGAAAGTACAGCATAATTTATTATCAGTAATGGTAGTAAAAGATAGCAGTTGATGAAGAAAATTGATAGACCTTTTCAAATTTCCAAATAGACCTTTTATACTCAATTATTATTACATTAGAATTAGAATAGATTTTTAAAATGTAATCACATTTATCATGATTAATTTCAATTTATATAAATGTCATTCTTTTGAAGAGTATTTGAAGAATATTTCTCAAATCTAGAGTCAAATGGAAGATGAGAAAGAGGAAAGAGGAGGAAATGCTAGCAGGGGCTAGGAGGGGCAAAGAGAGAAACATAATTTGCCCATGACAGCCCTACTTAAATATGTATATTAAAATATATGGCTAAATTAATTGATATATCCCTGTAAAATTTTTCTAGCTGAAAGAGAAAATTAATGGAAGCTATTGTTTCAGTAATGACTTGTACAAGGCACTGTTGTCAATTCTGTGATCATAACATTTATTAGCACAAAGAATAAACTTGTTAATGTCAGATGTCTACTATTTGCTAGTCAAGAGTGGGGAATTAAAAAAATAAAGTTATTTATTAGTTCTTGTGTATATTAGCAGGGAGTTCATTGCAATTTAATTTACAAAAATTTCTTTAGATTCAAAATACATACTTCTGTTATGCTCTTAATTCAGTAATTGTAGCTATCTTCTTTTGAAATCTTAAATTATCAATCTTTCCTGCCCAGAATTAAGAGACACTAACATTTAAAACTGCACTTTAATTTTTATTAATGTAAATCTTACAGAAACTGATATCTGTATTGTATTGGTGACAAATGAATACTATGAAACTATTGTTGCCTTTTTTCTTCTGTTCTTCATCTTGAACTCTTGTCTGGAGACTTTGTTCCTGATGTTTTTGGTTCACCAGTCTTTACTATAATGATTGCCATAGAACAAATATTACTATTATTTCTTTTCTTTAGATACATCAAGCATATAAAAATGATAGGAGTTGGGGGCCAAGAAACTGAACTTGCCCATTTCTTCCTTATAAATGAATAATAATTTAGTGTAACTTCATTTGAAAAATTTGAAAAATACTATACAGAGAGCATTTTGATAGACTATATAGTTAAAAGTCATTGTTTATTCCCTGCTGAATATGTTATGGCAATAAATGTCAATGTATGTAATTGCCTCTAGGCAAAGCATCCTTAGTACTGAAAAGGAATCCGAGGGAAATCTTATTCTGATCTTCATGCCTAATAATAAACTCCTAACACAAGTTGAAGTTGAAAATATTCCAACCATACAAAGTATTGTGCAGCAAATTCTCAATGAAAAAATTGTAGCAATGAAAAAATCTGAGTGATTTTTTTTCTCTTGTATTCTAGGTTGGAATGTTGGTGAAGACATCAGACAATGAGGTACTGTGTAGTTAACAACTCTTGCATTTTTCCAAGCTAATAATATCCAGTAGCAGATTTGTGTAAATCAATTCTTTAAAATTCTCAATCTTCATCTCATTTCATTTTTACTGAAGATTCTTATAAATAGGAAACAAGTTTTCTTTTCCAGTTATTATCCTTGAATTTTCCCCTCTCAGTTCAGTTTTAACTGTCAGTGACAAATTACAACTCTGTTTGAAATTACCTTGTTAAATGACTTGAATTAGCAATTTAGCAAACCAGACTCTTCCATAAACTCACAAGCTTGGTATGGGAGACAAACAACTATATTCACTAGTCATCTTGCTCATATCTTTCCTGTACATGATACCTGAAATTCATAGTGAAAAATCAGTAAAATCTTTCAGGGCATTGATGAGCAACATATTTATTGTCTCTTTACAAGATTATACAAAGTGCACATTAAACCAATGTGCACTAGTCAAATGAATCTACTACACATTTGAATTTTTTATTTTAACATATCCTTAGAAATTATCATCAAAATGTGGGTTTTATTTCATTTTACTACCAGTCTTTGTTCTCCAGTGAAAATAGTAGACATTACATATTTCATGTTGACAACATCTTTAATGCTGTTTAAATAAACCAAAAAGTTTGTGTCTATCAGCTTTAGATGCTGTGAACCATGAAACTCTTGGTTACTAAATGGAGCAATATCTAATTAGATATGAAAAGCTTTTAAGGTACTTCTAAACATTGTATCTCTTTTGAGATTTTGAGAAAACCTATATGAGATTTTTCCTTTGAAAATTTAGTATAATTAGCAGTAAATTGGGAAATCATCTTTATATTTAAGGGTTCTGATAAAGGCCTCATTTCTATATAGAGAATTGTCTTATATTTATAAAAATTCAAGCCACTCTCCAGTCGATAAATGGTCAAAGGATATGAACAGACAATTTTCACATGATGAAATTAAAACTATTTCTAGTCATGTGAAAAAATGTTCCAGATCACTATTGATCAGAGAAATGCAAATTATGACAACTCTGAGATACCTCTACATACCTGTCAGATTGGCTAAGATGACAGGAAAAGATAATGACAAATGTTGGAGGGGATATGGGACAACTGGGACACTGATACATTGTTGGTGGAACTGTGAATGGATCCAGCCATTCTGGAGAGCTATTTGGAACTATGATCAAAAAGTTATCAAACTGTGCATACCCTTTGACCCAGCAGTGTTTCTATTGGGCCTATATCCCAAAGAGATCTTAAAGGAAGGAAAGGGACCCACATGTGCAAAAATGTTTGTGGCAGCCTTTTTATAGTGGCTAGAAACTGGAAACTGAATGTATGCCCATCAGTTGGAGAATGGCTGAATAAATTATGGTATATGAATCTTACGGAATATTATTGTTCTATAAGAAATGATCAGCAGGATGATTTCAGAGAGGTCTGGAGAGACTTGCATGAATTGATGCTGAGTGAAATGAGCAGAACCAGGAGATCATTATACATGGCAACAACAAGACTATACGATCATCAATTCTGATGGATATGGTTCTCTTCAACAATGAAATGTTTCAAACCAGTTCCAATTGTTCAGTGATGAAGAAAGCCATATATACCCAGAGAGAGGGATATGAAATGTGGACCAAGACATAACATTTTCATGCTCTCTATTGATGTTTGCTTGCATTATCCTTCCCTTCTCAGATTTTTTTTTCTTGTAGATCTCATTTTTCTTGCACAGCAAGATAACTGTAAAAATATGCATACACATATTTGATTTGTCAAGTATTTTAACATACTTAACATGTAGTGGACTTCCTGCCATCTAGGGGAGGGGGAAGGGCTAGGGGGGAAAGCTTTGTAAGGGTCAATGTTGAAAAATTACCCATACATATGTTTTGCAAATAAAAAGCTTTAATAAAATGAAAAAAAGATTAAAAAAAAACCAAAATCTAGTAGAATGAATTTATGAAATGGGAGGATACACCATAGCTAGTAGGATAATGTAATTTTAGGACTGTTAAACAGTCATCCTAGTGATTGTCTAGTCATTGATCTCATTTTATAGATGAGGAAATTGAGACTAAGAGAGGTTACTGCAGTTGGCAATATTTTAAAATGTAAAGTAGAAAGTGGTTCCCTTCCATATCTTCTGTGTCCTAGAGAGAAACACCATACCCCTATGTTGAATTCTGTCTCTTATTTTCTCTTTTGTCTTTTCATTGCCTGGGAAAGCTTTCCAGGGACCTGAAACAGGTTCTGATGGTCCCATTAAAACCTTTTCAGGATGTATGTGATGTGTAGTGTTATCTATAGGAACAAATATCAGAGATTTGAACAGTTCAGAATAGTGCACCCTTTTCTGTTGATATTTATTAATCTAGATGATCTCCGTGCTCCATATAAGAAAATGCTTCTAACAATTGTCCAGTAATTTCATTGACTTCCTTTGAAGGTAGTGTTCCTGTCACTAGAGTTATTCAGATAGAAGGTAGATATCAAGTATATTAAAGAGGTTTTTTGTTTACTCATGGATTTGATTTAAATAAGGTCTAACTTTAAAATTCTTTGATTCTTTTGTGCCTCATTTCTCTAACAGAAGGTTTATCCATGGTTCTTTCCTCTCATTTTCTACTTATAAGTATAGAATTGTGGTAACTTTTCCTTCACTTTTCACAGAGAGGCCCTCTCTACAGCTTTAGCTTGTATAATGAACTCTTTCCACACAAATCCCTGCTGAGTTGTTATACAAGGATTATTAGTTTTCATCTTGTAAAAATTGGACTCATTTGCACACGGCTTTGTATTCAGTGAACATGTGATAAATATTTGATGATGACATAAAGTAAATTAATCCTGATACTTGTGCTTTGGGCATGATTTGTCTTTTCTTTGTTCAAGGTTATGTCTGAAATGTTTAGCTTTTTTCAGCATTGTGTGAACCATGGCTAGACTTTATGATAATTTTTGTGTTAATGAATGCCTTATAATAAAAATTGCCAAAATGTGTCTTGTTAGATAAGCAATCAAATTTTGGAATTTGAGTTAGTTTTTAATTGTGCTGTAGCATACTAAGTTTTTCCAAATTGAAAAGAACATTGCTTTTAAAGATTAAATAAGGTAATCTACATTTCTTTCTGATAAGCTTCTTAGGAGCAGGTAAAAGCCTATTGAAACATTCAGCCTTCTTGCTCCTTTGCCTCTGATTACAATTACATTTCAAGACAGGAAGCAGGATAATGGACACTGGACAGTTTAAACTTGTTTATTAGCTTGTCCATTCTCCCTTTCTGGTTGGATTGCTGAAGTATCTTTAAGGGGTAGGAAAACTGTAGTTTGCTACTGAGTATTAAATCTAATTGCAAATTGAAGGGATATATTTGCTCCTTTCACTGAACATAGGATGTCTTTTCTCTTTTGTTATTTGTCATGTAGTTATTTCCTTTACTAAAACTGAGCGATCTTAAAAAAATGTTCCTTTCCCCCAGGTTCCAGATGTTGAATCCCGTGAGGATTTAATAAAAAATCATTATATGGCAAGGATAGTGGAGCTTACATCCCAGCTTCAGTTGGCTGATAGCAAATCGGTGCATTTTCATGCTGAGGTGAGTTGCTGGCGATTGGATCTTTTGTTATTTCTAAGTCTCTTAGGATTTTGCTTTTTCAGACACTGCTAATGACTAGGACAGTAAAGTCAAAGTTGTATGGCCTACAATGACTTAGTCATATCATAGTTAATACTGCCTGTCTCATGTTCCAAACAGCTAATTCTGTACTTCAGGTTAGGAACCAACTTTGGTTTTGTAATTTAGAGACTGAAATATCCTCAACTTTTTCAATGAACATTTTGCAACTTTAGTATGAATAACTTAGCATTACAAAATATATATATATATATATATATAGATGGATAACAATGGAGAGATTAGCAGTGATTTTTATAGGACATTTATGCAGATTATTTTCTTTTTTTTTTTTTTTTTTTTTTTTTTTTTGCTAAAGCAATGGGGTTAAATGACTTGCCCAGGGTCAAAGATGACAGTACTCTTTTCAACTCCACCTTATAGAAGTTTTAGCCATTGTTGGGCAGGATTGGGGGGATGGAGTTAGAAGATGTGTATAAAAGCAGTGGGCTTCACTTTCATGTCTTTTTTCTCAGCCTCCCCTTTCTCCTTGAATCACCTGTCTCCAAACTCTGATGTCTAATGGTGTCTAATATACTTAAATTGCCCTGTGGATACAAATAAAAGGAGAAGAAAAAAAAAAGCCCTGCCTTTAAGGAGCTTACATTCTAATGAGAGGAATGTAGCTTATAAAATGCATCTGGGAAGGGGATCTGGAGGATGGGATTGGAGTAAATCTGTTGAGGTTGAGGTGGAAAGGTGTGGAGAGTGGCTCCAGGACTGATGTAAGCTTGATCTGATTAGGAAGCAGTGTTAAAAATACATTAGTTGTATTCATATCATAGCACTTTACTCATACTAGGTATATAATAAATGCCTATTGAATATTTTTATTAAGGTACATTAATTATATTGAACCATATATTTAGCAGAGTTATTGTGAAGAAAGTGCTTTGTAAGATTGGGACTGATAATAAACCTGCATACTGGTAGTTTACTGTTTGTTAAAAGAAAGAAGAGATAGTTTAATGTTAATATGATAGTATCATTATTGTCCATTTGTTTGTTTGGCCATTTAAAAGTTGCCTTTAGATATTGTGCTCATTATGTATTTTTATTTTAGTTTTGGGTTCTTCATTTTGCTTCACTTCATACAGGTCTTCCTGTGTGTTTTTGAATTCTTCACATATCCTCACTATTCATTTGCTATATTTTTCTTTCTATCTAAAGTCAATTGTAGGTTGTAGAATTTAATCTTGTATTTTTAAAGTTTTAAAAGCAATTAATAGGGAAAGACATGCAGAACTTTGCTTTATTTGTGCTTATGTATACCCTTTGCTTAAGAAGTGAGTAGATTGTGGAGGAGGTAGGAAATGAAGAAATTATATGTACATATGGAAAAGGGTTGTTAATTCGTTTTGTTCTTTTCCTGGTACTTTAAATGACAGCTATAATAAGCTGGTTAAACTGTTTCGAATGTGGAAGGGAGAGGGGGAGAGAGAGAGAGATAGAGAGAGAGAGAGAGAGAGAGAGAGAAGCTTCACTTCTTTTCATGAATGGGTAGAAACTTTTGCTATTGAACTAAAACATTTTTAAACAGTGTAATATGGCTATGATACAAACATTTTAGAAATTTCTCTAGTGTTGCCTTACTTTATAAAGTAGTGACTTCTTATAGATTTTTGTTAGTATAATTAGTCTGAACATCTAGGTACCAATACTGAATCTTAATATGGTTCACATGGAATTTCTTTGTTGGCTTCCTTGGTTTTAGCAGAAAATTTTGGAAGGAAGTTAATTAAATTTTGTAGCCAGATTTATAATTTGCCTTTTAATAATGTGGCCTGTTTGAAGCAATAGTGTATTAGAATTTTATATCCATTTCCTTTTTTTTTTAAATTCCAGTTCTGCAAGAAAAGAATAGAAATCTTGAATTTTATGACTACTTTTTCATGTGTATAATATTTATATGTATATATACATGTATATTCATGGATGTAATTGATTTAATGATGGAACTGTTGAAAACTAAAGAAACTAAAGAAAAAGTACTTAACGTCTCATGTACCATCTTATTTGATTAGAAACCTTTAATAGTCTTAGAAATATCTGCTTACTTTGTTCAACCATGATAAGCAACAAGTGCTTATCCTGTACATCAGTACATGCTGAGTAATTAGTAGGAAACCATAAATGTCATTTGTAACTACCTGGTGGTGGCAAAGGCACCTACAAGTTTACCATTTGTGTTGGCTGATAAACTTTTCCTTAGTCATTCAAAATCCTTGATAACCTAATTCCCTCTTACCTTTCCAGTCTTTTTACATATTGCTCCTTAACATACACTCCTTAATTTAGTGTCCCTGACCTTCTGACTGGTCCACAAGACACTCCATCTCCCACCTTCAAACAAATTTTGATTTTTCTTCGTGTTTGAAATGTTCTCCCTGCTCCACTCCGACTACTGACTTCCTTGCCTTCCATTAAATCCCAACTAAAATCCCACCTCCTAGAGGAAGACTTTCCCAACCCCTCTGATTTTCAGTGCCTTCTCTCTGTTAATTATTTCCAATTTATCCTTTGCATAACTGGCTGTGTATATATTTGTTTGCATGTTGCCTCCACCATTAGATTGTAAGCTCCTTGACGGCAGAGAATGTCTTTTGCCTCTTTTTGTATTCCTACTGCTTAGCACAGTGTTTGGAACAGAGTAGTAATATTTATTGAATTGAATTGAGCTTTACTTGAAAATAGCTTTTGCATTTGAATTTTTGTTGTCAAATTCTGCCTGAAGTTGAAATGAATTACAGAGAACCTTTCTTCTTGCACTGATATAATGTTTTCTAAATTGACAGTGCCGAGCACTCTCTAAAAGATTATCCTTAGCTGAAAAGTCTAAAGAATCATTGAATGAAGAAATGAAATTAGCCAGTCAGAACATTAGCAGACTACAGGTAAGTTCAGAAATTTAATGAAGTAATTTAAATCTGTTTTCTATTGGGTTTTCTTGGACAGAAAAATCAAATTTTTGTTATCAAGAATGGTGGCAGTCAGTGCTTTAAAAAAGTACTTATTTAGTAACTCATTTCCAGATGGGTTTCAATTAAATAATGTTTAAATAAAAGTTACGGTTGTGCTATTTGTTCCTCTGATAACATTTTATTATAATAATATCTAATAAACTAGACTTTGTTTCTCTGCCCCATGTAAATATTTGGTGAGTTGGCAAATGAGATTATTCTGTGCTATTAATATGCATTTTACTTCTCCCCTACCCCCCTTTTGTCCCTTCTGATTTGTAACTGATCAACAACATACTCTGGTGAAAGTTCACTCCTGCTACAAAAATGTTTCCCTAAAAATAGTCAAGGCTAAAGTCCTTACTATTTATTAGCTTTCATATTTGCTTTAAAGCTTTGTCTTCATTAAGCATCTATTAAAATGAGAATATTATCCAATACCCAAGCTAGTGTGTTTTACGTGTAAAAGGTATTAATGTTTGTTGAATGGAGTTGTCTCATTGAGAACAGTTTAGTGTTTATCTTCATCAGATTTATCTAGGAATGGATTGTGATTAGGGAAAAACTAGGTGGTGAGGAAAGCAGTCTTGAATCAGGGGAGCAGAAGGGAATAATGGGAGTGTTGCCAGAGAGAAGCACCTCAAATTGACCTATGTTTAGAAAAACTTATACCTTGAAAATAAGACAGAGCAAATGAATTTTGATGGTAAAACTTCAACTATTGCATTGGGAGAATTCTAAAGATTAGCCGAAAGAGTTTTAAAACATGTTTTAAAAGCCACAAAAAAAAATTGTTTTAACACATTTTCTCGTTTGCTTTCATAACATCTGCATACCGTAGTTTGCATGCTCATCAGGCAGTTTGGTTTTCAAAATTTCAAAGTAACTGAATGCAGACAATACTATCGAGTTTTGGAAAGTGAACCACTTTTTATTCTTTTTTTCCACTGTTTAGGATGAGTTGACCACTACTAAAAGGAGCTATGAAGACCAGCTCAGTATGATGAGTGACCATCTTTGCAGTATGAATGAAACCTTATCTAAACAGAGGGAAGAAATTGATACCTTAAAGATGTCTAGTAAAGTATGTAAAAGGGGTGTGTGCTTTTTCACCCTGAAAGAAAAGATCCTTGTACCAATATGTATGCATTTGTGTGCATAAATGCCTCATCTTGTTTATGGATAGGGATAAGCACGGGAACTTAGTATAGTGAACAAGGGCTGGCCTTAACATGAAGAAAACTCGGGTTCATTTCCTGCCTCAATATATACTAGGCTATGCCATCTAGCAGGGAGGTCACTTTAGAGTCACTGCTCTAGAGCCTATCTTCTTAAACTATGGATTTCTATCACATATGGGGTCTTGTAACTGAATGTGAAGGCCACGAAATTGTGATTTATTATCAGCAAATGTTTGGTTTGCATACCTCTTTTATATACCTATATACTTGAGGTCATGTAAAAATTTATTGAGCAAAAAAGAGGTCATGAATGGAAAAAGTTTAAGAAGCCCTGCTCTCGTAGAACTGTAAGTTTCAGAGAAGGTACTGATTTCACTAACTAGTCAGAGAGTTTCCTTATCCAGGGAGTTCCTAATGTCTTTGAATTCATAAGTCTAGTTTCTATCTCTCTTGTGTGTGTGTTTGTGTATTGGTATATGACAGTCTATAGATTACTGTTTATAATATTTTTACTTGGATTTTAGAACTAAGTTAAATATAAAAGTCAAAGTCTCATTTAATAGAATATGTCTAAAAATAGAGCATTTGGAATTCTATACCAGAAAGAGCTGAACTTTGAAGCCCTGTACAGTGTTTTGCTGATTACCATCTTTATTTCTTATAATGTGACAAACTATACAAGAGTAATTTAGGTCAAATAACTTCCCTGAAAATATTGGTTCTATGTGTTTTTGTAAAAAAGGTGCTTTTGTGACAATTCTTTGCAATTTAGGGCAAGGGTTCCTTGGTTAGCTTCCTGATTGTGAGAAGGAAATCCTTTGAATTTCTTACAAATCTCTTATTCTTTAGGCTTGGGTTAAATTGATGTCTTATGATATATTTACATACGTAAAAAAGATCTTATCTGTACACATAAAAGGAAGTTGCTACTCTAAAGATTGCTCGTAGGTCTTTCTTGGAGAGACAAATAAAAGAGTTGGCAAAATTGATTTGTTTATTCAAAGTAAGAAAAATCATTTCATGAGATAGGTACTCAATTTTTATTGCATGGCTTATGCTAATTATTTGCAAGTGACACCATTAAAAAACTGAAATTTCTAGGCCACTCACAAAGGGAAATTCTATGAAGAACTTGATAATAATCTCCAGATTATCTATCTACAGATATACATATATATATGTGTACATGTACTTTGGTAGTTGGTGATTTTAATGCAAAAATGAGCATAGTGAAAAATGTATTAGAAAATATAATTTGTAGTCTATAGAAAAGCTTGCACCTACATATTGTAAATACTTTATTTGAAAAAGAATTAGGAGGTGCTGAAAATAGTGGGCACCAATTAACATCACAGAAAGGAAATTGATTATATTTTGAGAGGAAACTCATTATTGATATGTCTTCTTCAGATCAGCTGGGTACGGTCAGACCATTAATGATAGAGGGTAGATATCAAAATTAATATGAAACAACAACAAAAATGAGAAGAAAGTGTCATGTGCAGTAAAAATAAGTCCAGTGTCATTGATTTAGGAAAATTTGATGTTAAAAATAGGAAATGAATGGAAGAATGTATATCATCATCCACTATTTTTTAAACTAAATCCTTAAATTAGAAACTAGACAATCGCCAAATATTTGATCTTTTTTTTTCTGTATATTCATAACATTTTATATGCGTACATCCATTGATTTTGATAAGGCAGTCAGGATTAAGTGATAGATGAAATGTTTCAGATGTTTTCTTATACTGTACAGACATGCACATGGTTTATTATAGTAATATATAGTGAGAATGATTTAAAATATATGTGACAAAAAACTAATTGGTTTCCTTTATCTTTCTTAAAATACATTCAGTATTCTTCATGTTCCTTACTCGTTATAGATATCTAAAATATTGCTTAATAAAAAAGAAATAAGTTTAGTAGAACTTCCAAAAAACTGGGACTGAGAGTGAATAGTCAAATAATGAAAACCCTAGTGGCCTTTACTAGATAGTATTTAAATAACATTCAAATAAAAGGTTAACAGCACTTTACAGGATTATGTGTTGAAATTGTCATTTTAAGTCCTTATTTTGCGTCCAAAAACTTGTTTTTTTCTTGAAACACCATCAGCATATATAAAAATGCTATGAACACATATTTATTAATATTTATTTTGCTTACAAGAATTACTCATTTTTAGCAGCAAACAGGGCCAATAAAATACACTTAAAACATGGCTACAGTTTAAAAAAAAGACTGACATCAGATTATGACTCTTTCTCTCCTATATTCTCCCTGTCCTGGTTCACAGAAATGTTGACCTTAACATTCAGTTATTCATGTTAATATTTCATCATCTTTTTTTATTAAAGCTTTTTATTTGCATAACATATGTATGGGTAGTTCCTCAACATTGATCCTTACAAAGCTTTCCATTACACATTTTCCCCCTAGTCCCCTCCCCTCCCCTCGATGGTAGGAAGTCCACTGCATGTTAATTATATTAAAACACTTGACAAGTCAAATATTATGTATACATCAAATATTTGATCTTCTTGTAAAACAATATTATAACCAAGAGTAGTTTAGAATAGAATCTCAGTTTTAACCCTTAAAGAAAAACATAATAGAAGGACTTAGTGGTATTGTCTCATAAAACAGTAAGAAACTAGAGAGGAAAAAAAGTTTAAAGGAAACTTGGTAAGAAATTCAATCAGGCAAAGACATCCTTGGAACATTTAAGGATGAAATTGGAAGGAAAACAAATAGGCTAAAACCCAAAATTTGTGAAAATTTTTATGATAAACTTTTATTAGTCAACACTTATTAACACTTACTGTATTATATGTCCTGGGGATACAAAGAAGAGCAAAAGATAGTCCTTGCCTTCAAAGAGCTCCCAATCAAATGGAGGAGATCACTCACAGACTACTGTGTACAAACAAAAGATAAATTGGAAATAATTAGTAGAGAGGAAAGGCCATAGCATTGAGGGAAATTGGAAGAAGCCTACTTTGTAAAGGAGGAGGGGGTATCTTACCACACAAGACCTGATTATCACCAGTACTGCTAGTTCTATTAGAGGCAACTGGTGGCACAGTGAGTAGAACATTAGGTCTTGTTTTTTTTTTTTTGTTTGTTTGTTTGTTTTTTTGCTGAGGCAATTGGGGTTAAGTGACTTGCCCAGGGTCACACAGCTAGGAAGTGTTAAGTGTCTAAGGTCAGATTTGAACTCAGGTCCTCCTGACTTCAGGACTGGTACTCTATCCACTGCACCACCTAGCTGCCCCAGAACATTAGGTCTTGAGTCAGGAAAACTTTAATTAAAATTTGACCTTGTTACCTAGCCTTTGCCTGCCTAAGTTTTTTCAACAGTAAC
Organism: Myrmecobius fasciatus; assembly: GCA_023553655.1. Lineage (NCBI taxonomy): Eukaryota > Metazoa > Chordata > Mammalia > Dasyuromorphia > Myrmecobiidae > Myrmecobius > Myrmecobius fasciatus. The sequence goes on from JAJPUD010002152.1 coordinate 79,356, forward strand.
CCAAGTATAATAACAATCCTTATCTTCCAAGGTTGTTGTGAGACTCAAATGAGATATTTGTGAAGTGCTTGGCAAACTTGAAAGCACTGTATTAATAGTATTATTGTAGAGGAGATGGAAATGGCTGAGAAAAAGGCAGAAAAAGCAGCTGAAGTAGACTTGAAATGTGGTCAGAGGAGGTTCATTATGGAGGTGACAAAATTGTTGAGGTAATTGAGGGACCTGTTCTCAAATTAGCTGAAAAGGAGGAAGAAGATACCAAAAATGCAAAGAAAAAAAAGATCTTAGGAACTTATTCTTAGCCTTTCCCCCTTACACAAAAACTTTATGAGAAAGTTACAAAAAGCTAATAGGCAGTTTCCATAGTTGATATTCTACAGTAGACCATATCTCTATACTCCACAATTGTTTCAAGACATATTGGGAATACAGGATCCCACTGTGTGTAGTGTATTTGACAAGGAAAGTAAGTTTGGTTTAATGGAGCAAACTACCACCTAAAAAGCAAGTTATTTTCCATGCTTACTTCAAAATCATTTATAGTGAGTATGCTCTGGTATACCATTTGGCATACCAGAATAGAACCAGGCTGGCTATATTTGTCTATCTTGGTTTTAAATATATTCTGAAAGACTTAGCATCACTTAGCTTTTTCTAAGAAGTGTTTACTTTTAAGACATAGCAATTACAAAAGTACAAACATTTTTCTTCAATTCCTTGGAGGCATATTCTCTCTATGCCTTGGTTTCTGACAAGAATGAGTTTGGAGTAAATTCAGTTCTTGTATAACATTGGTCTTACACCAAGTTTATGTCCAAATGGAGCATGACTGTTGCATGATATTTAGCTCCTACTGAACTAGGTCTGAAAGGTCATTATTTGTTCTTTGTAGTACTGATGCAATTTGGAGGTTTATGGTCCTGAACTCCCTAAATTCCCAAGGATGAGTGTGGATTGATTTCCATTGTTGTTGTTCAGTTGTTTTAGGCATGGGCAGCCATTTGGAGTTTTCGTGGCAAAGATAACTGGAGTGTTTAGCCATTTCCTTCTCCAGCTCATTTTGCAGTTGAAAAACTGGGGCAAATAGGGTTAAGTGACTTGCCCAGGGTCATACAGCTATTAAGTTTGTGAGGCCAGATTTAAACTCATGAAGGTGAGCCTTTGAAATTCAAAGCTAGTACTGTATATACTGTGCCGCCTTCTTTTCCTAGAATGAAAATACTGAAGCAGGCAAAGAACCAAGGCCCAATTTCATGGAATTACATGATCTTGGGGGAATAGGGGGCAAAGAAGGTACAAAAATCTCCCGGTACAGCATTGTCTCTTACCAGATGTCAACAGAAAAGGAGTCAAACCAGTTCAGCTAGAGAAAAAATGGCTTTTTGAATGCTTCTGCAGTCAGTCAGAGCCTCCTATGCAACATGTGGGTAGTTGACCAGAACCAATTACAGAGTAACTATCTGTTTCCAAAGTGTTTCCAAGCTTCTCCTATAGTATGTCATCATGATTCTTTTGAAGGAAGATTTCTTTCTTCATATGAGGAGATGCCCTCTGAAATGTTCTGAATATGTGCTAGACACCATTATACATGTAAGATTCAGTGAAAGATCTAAGAAAAGTTGTCATTAATATCAAGTGGCAAATAGGGAAATGCATTCTTGCCAAAGATGTTTGCCACCAGTAGGGAAGATACCTAAGTATACAGTCAAATGAAAGAATTCTTTTTAGTTGATGAAGGCCTCAGGATGTACCATTTTGCAGATGACATTGTGGTGATTGCATCAAGCCCTAGAACATTGCAAATCCTCTTAAATTTAGTCATAATCACTAAAACGATTTAAGCCTAAATATTCATATTAAATCAAATTGATCTTAGATGTAGAATATCTGTTGTCCAGACTGATATACAGTTAAATGGATAGTTCATAATTCATTCAAAACACACACACACACACACACACACACACACACAACTTTCCCATTGCACTGTTTCTTCCCACCTTGAACAGTATTCTCTAAATTCATCTTCTAAAAACCTTCTAAAAACCATCCTTCCTTCCCTTCCCTGAAGGATTTAATCTGTTCATTTTGGGAACTCTTGCAGGGCTGAATAGTCTTATATATAGAATTAATTGAATATGAGAGAGGAGGTAAGGCAGAGTTAGTAGCCTAAGATGTTTTTACTTTGTACATTTTGCTTTTCATTGTAATTTTGTGGTGTTTGCTTGGCCTCTGGTTATCATGGAGACTGTTTTTGTGGGTGTCTCTCTGAAAGGATCATGCAAACTGATGAGATGAACAAATGCGATTTCTTTTTATAGCTTCTGAAGCAATAGATACTTCAGAAAACTGGGATTTGGGGCATAATTTTTTAAGGATCTCATCTTTTTGCCCTATCTGCCCATGCCCTCAGTTTTTTGTTGCTGTCATTAACACAAGCTTACCTAATGAGATGGAAAAATGAATTCATCTCCAACTCCTTTGTGGCCTTTATCTTGCTATTTTGCCATAATGTTTGCTATTTTGTAGATTCTTACTTATCTTGGCATGATGGTAAAATCTGATTTGCTATGAAGTCTTTTAAACCAAGCTTTGGTTCAAAATTGGGAGTAGGAATATCCTATTGAATGTAATAGTGATAGGGTACAAAAGTTTTGATGGTTCAGATGGTAACTATTAGCTTAGCATTATGGAAGCCTATCTTTTGAGTTTCCTCATAGAAATAATTCACTAACTCTATTTTTAACAGAGGATCTATTTCATTTCCCATTATTCAGATAAGTAATAGAATAACAATAGATTCTTTAAAAACTGATTTGTCCTGATTGGTAGGAGAGGCACTTTTACCTTATCAGAAAAAAGTTTAAATTCATGTTTTTATATTGCCCTCCAAGTATTTGGATTTTGGCCACTTTAAGCATGTAGAATATTTTTGAGTGAATTCTAGTACCCTTAAGAAAAAAATTTTCAAACTATTTCTCAAACCATCTAACATCAGGTAGTTAATAAAACTTAGTCGATTTATATATTCCCCTTCTAGATTATTGATTGCATTTTAGTTTTTTTACATATTGATTTGTCTCTTTTGTTTGATACCTATTTTTTCCTGTTTGTTACTGATTCAATTTGTCAGATAAAGCTTCAGACTATTACTGAGTCAATGCTCTCACCATTGGATACCACATAAACATCCTGAAGAACTTCTGGTTGACATTAACATGTTCTTTGTATTGTATGCATTTCTCACTTATATTGATTTTGTTAAATACTTATATTTAATGGTTAAATATAGGAATATGATTAAAGTGGTTCCCCTCTTTCAAATAAAAACATATGTGTGTTTATTCAGAATTAGTACAATGGGGTAAGCCATTTAAGCAAGAAAAAAAGAGTGCTGGTGAAAAGATTTTTCTCCAGTTTTAAGGAGTCTCTCCTTTTGAATTTAGATTAAAATAAATGTTTATGGTTTTGGTGAATGCCAAGTCAGTAGATTTCTCATATTATAACTGGGCAGAAATGGCAAGGGCCATTCCAAGGAGTGGAAAGTAATTGGTAAAATATATAGAAATAAGCAGAAGAAATGTGAGGTGACTTAAGAGAATAAGAATTGATTTTCAAATGGAGCACTATTTTCTTTTTTAAGTCATATTGTTAAAATTTGACATATAAAGACTTAGAGCTATAAGGGACTTCAGAAATCATTAGTTTTTCCTTTACCTTATAATATAGGAAAACTCAGGCTCAGAGGAGAACTTAGATTAACTTGATCAAGGTTACATGATATTCAAATTTAGTAAATATTAAGTAAACAGTATGTATAGTGCATAGTACTAGGCCCTGAGAATGATATGAACTGTGAATGAGTGAAACCTAATGGGCTACTTGGGAGATAAGTTAAAAAATGATTGTAATATATATTACATGAAAATTACATTAGAGTTGTAAAATAACCCTTATTATGTAAGTTTTGAAGAGGAAGGTACTTATCCAAATGAAGGATCAGGGAAATATTTATTTAACAGTTAATATTTGAGTTGAATTCAAAGTATGGTCAGTGGTCATACAGGGAAAGAAGGACATTCTAAGCTTATATAACAGTGTGAGCTGAGACATAGGCAAAAAATTCCAGGGAATGTTAAGGGATCAGGAAGAAAAAATATTAAATAAGGCTAGAATGCTAGATGAGTTCCAGATTGCATAGGATTTTGAATGTCATATATTGTGATTTGAACTTTGAAAAGTAGTAGAATGCCACTCTGAGGTATTTTGAGCATAGGCAAGATGTGATTTTACATATATATATATATATATCATATTAATATTGTTTTAGAAGAATTGGTAATTAACATTTCTTGGGTAGATATTTTTCAATCTGGAAATAGATTTTGAAGTGAAAGGTAGTGTCCTATAATGGGTAAATTTAGCTTTTGGCATTAGAAAGATTTGTGTTCAGATCTCATTGCTGACAAATATAGACTGTGAATCTTGGCAAATCACTGAACTCTTTAGTATGCCAGGAAACCTTTGATGCAGAGTGTTTACATATATGCATTGAAGGGAGGAGTTTTATCAAGGAGAATTCTTTTCAGTCTCTCTGTTCTCCATTCTATCCTCCATTGGAGTTGACAAGATTGTTTTCTTCCATTTGATATGAATCTTAGAAATGGTGAAAATTGTTCTATATCTATACATCAGACAGATTATTCCATTATCAGTATGAAGGATGAATTAGACAGGATAGAGAAATTAGAGGTGTGAAGATCTATGAAGAAGCAAATACTAAAGTCATCCAGGTGGGAAATTAATGGAGACTTCTATTAGTAGAAATTAGAGCAGAGGATGTGGATCTGAGAAATGTCCTTCAGGTAGGTTGAATTGACAAGATTTGGTAATTGATTGGTTGAAGACTAGAAGAAGAAAAGGAATAAGAAGACTCAAAGATAGTTTCAAGGATGAAAATGTGGAAAACTAAGGGAATGGTGGTAACATGAACTGAAATGTTAGTCAGAAGGAAGAGCAGTTTTAAAAGAAAGATTTTGAGTTTAATTTTGGACATATTGAATTTGAGGCCTCAGTGAAACATTGAGTTCATTTTGACAAACATTTATTAAATTTCTGCTGTGTTCAAGGTACTGTGGTATATGCTACAGTTACAGAGATGAAATTTCCTGTGAGGATGATATGTGTGTAATTCAAGGTAGAATTTAATGAAGACCAAGCAAAAATCTAGGTAGTATTCCAGAAAAATTTGAGAAGAAAGATAATATTTTTAATTGAGGGGATCAGGGAAGACTTTAATAATAATATCTTCCTTATTATAATAGCTAGCATTTGTAAAATGCTCCAAGGTTTATAATGTACTTTGCAAAAATGACCTGATTTGATTCTCACAGCAAAGTTGGATACTATTGTCTCTGTTTCATAGAGGGAAAATGTTGGCAGACAGAGGTTAAGTGACTTTTCTAGAGTTATACAGTTAGTAAATGTCTGAGGCTACATTTGAACTCAGGTCTTCCTGACTTTAAGGTCCAGCACTCTTATTAACAGTATCACCTACATTTCATGGAAGATTTGGTTCTTAAGCTAAACTGGAAAGAGGAAGATTTAAATGTCCAGATAAGGTAGAAATACATTGCAGCAAACTGTGAAGAGGATAGAGAGTGGTTGTTGCCTTTGAGAATAGTGAGTTAGGATATGGCATGGTCTAGGCAAGGCTTTACATAGCTCCAAAAATACATTTCTGAAATACAGAGGACTGGCCATTTCTACTGCTCAAAATCAGAAACCAATGGAATCATTTGGTGACTTAATAACAGAACAAGATGTAATCTGTTCTTTAGACATTACAAATATGGATCTGGAAAACACAAGACAGGTCAGGGCTAGAAATTAAGGTTTAGGAGACTTACAGGTAATTGAAATCATGAGACTGAGTAAGATCTGATTCAACAAATCTTTATTAAATATCTTAGACTTGGAGGTAAAGATACAAACAAGAAACAGACACGGTCTTTAGAGACCTTATATTCAAATGGGGAACACAGCAGAGAATCATAGATTTAGAATTGGAATGGTACCTGAGAAGAAATGATGATTAACAAAACAATAAGGATAATTAGTCAGGAAAAGCTTCCTATAGAAAATACCAGCTTTAAAGGAAATTGAGGATTCTAGGAGGCCAACATGAGTGCATTATGAGTAAGGGCGGCAGCCCTTAGGCAGATAAACAAAATTTGGAGATAGCAAATCTAATTTTGGAAACAGCTGATAGTCTGAAACATAGAATTGGTGAAAGGAAACTGTGAAGGAAGATCATTGGAAGCCAGATGTGAAGAGCTTTAAATGTCAGCATAAGTTTTTGTATTTCATTATAAAATCTTTAAGGGGTCACTAAAATTTTGAAGGATGTTTTGGCAGTTATGTAGAATATATTATAGGAAGGGAAGTGACTAGAAGTAAAGAGACCAATTAAGAGGCTTTGGCAGTAATTCAGGCAAAAAGTGATAAATACCTAAGTAATAAGTTCTGATAGTAGGGTGGTAGTGTAATTGGAGAGAATGGATTTGGTGCAAAAGATATGGAGATAGAAAGAACAAGATTTAGCAGCTGCTTGGATATAGAATGTAAGGGAGAGGGAATATTTAAGGGTGACTCTCTCTGTGGTTGTGAATCTGCATGACTAGAAGAATAGTGTTTTTCACAGAAATAGGGAAATTGAAAGAAGTGTTCTCTTTAGGGAGATGAATCCCATATTGGGCATGTTAATCAAACTTAGCATGTTAGGATTGTCTATTGGATGCCCAGCAGGAAGTTGTTATATGAGACTGCAGTTCAGGACTTGATTTGAAAATCATTTGCAAAATGATGTTAATTGAACCCATGGGAGATAATATGTTTATCCAAAAAAAGTGCGCAGAGAGAGAAAATAAGCAAGCCTAGGGCATAGCTTTGAAGGAGGAAACTTATGGTACAGAAGCTGAAAGATGATCAAGCAAAAGGAATATGTAAAAGAGAAGTAATATTAAAAAATGCAAAAGTAAAACAGGAGCACTAAGAGAGAGGTTTTCTACAAGAGGGAAGGGAAAGGATGCAGTAGAAGAGAGGTCAGGAGAGAGAAGAGAAGATCAGGAACAAAAATCTTTGGGGAAATACTTGGCAAAGTGAAATGTGAGAACTTGGTTTACTGCCTATAAAATATATTTTCTTTTAAGTTTTTTTTTTCTAATTGTTGATGTTTTTCTTCATACAGGGCAATTCTAAAAAGAACAAAAGTCGGTAGTTTACAAATAGTTGGGTCAGTCGGGGGACTGTCCTTTCTGATGCTGCTGCTGCCCAGAACTGCAGGTGCTGAAAATCCTTGTCCATTTCTGGAGTCAGCCTTTTCAAAAAACTGAAGTATTATTGAACCTAGTAACAAGTCAATGCTGTATATGGGCTTTGAAAAAATTAGAATGTATTTGTAACCAGTAAGGTAAATATAGAATTTGATGTCAACAATAAAATGCAAAACATTATATAATACCATGAATCTTGTAGAAATTTCCTTAAGCTGTTTTTACTGTGCACTTTTTAAAATTAGGCTTTAATTTCAGTATGTAAGAACAAAAAAGATTTTGTATATTTTCAAACTCAATTATTTGGCAACAGATTTGGTATCAGTGCAATAGATGTATGTTTCTGGATAAAATGTTTAAATTAGCAACTTTTCACTGTTTCTTGCTATAATTGAAAACAGTCTCCAGATTGTTTATGGAGACCTCTCCATATTTTTTTCACCATTCAAACTTAGTTCTTGTGGATTTATTATTGTCTCTGTTTCCTGAATCACTCTCTGTATTAGGATGATTAGCTTATGGAAGTTGACGTCAATAAATTCATACTTAAAACAAATTGTATCTGTCTTTCTAATGTATGTTCAATAATGGAAACTAAAAACTTTTTTATGACAAAATCAAAACCTTAAAACATCTTTCTGATACCTTTGTGCATTTGAATTAGTTACTCCAGTTAATTTTTTTAAGATTGATGAAATTTGATCACTGAAAGATGCTCCTTTAACTCAGCCCTGAATCAGAGGCCCTAAGTTCTTCTTGTTATCCCCCACTTCTCCCACATGTGATCTATGTACAGACTGTGTTGCTATTAATTCCTTCATAATATTGCTTATGTTTGTTTATCTTTCTTTCTATTCTTGTAATCAAATAACTTAGACCAGCATTTTGGGTATCTTAAAATTACAGTATTATAACCTTCTCTTCAGATAGTAGGATATGATTCTTCTAACTGAACATTAATCAGAAGAGTCTTCCAACTTTTCTGTAACTTAAGCATATGAAGGCAAAGATAGCAATATAGTTGTTGGTGGTTGAGAAAACATCTGGCATAGTAGCACTCCCTCTCTGGGAATAGTTTGTTCTAAAATAGAGGAAGCTTCTGTTCCTGGCTGAGAGCCATGTCCTTAGACTTTAAGGAGATTAAGTGGGAAACCTTGCCATTAAAGTGGCTGCCACTTTGCCTTTAATTTTTAGGAAACTTAGCGGTTAGCTACAAATTGGGAAATTAGTTTGCAGTCAGAGCCTTATAATATTGCTTGTAGCACATGTAAACCATTGAAATAAAGAGTTTAGTGGATAGTCCTAGAAAACTATTCTCTTCATAATTGGCACTTTTTTAAAAAAAGGGAAAGAAACATTATCTCCTAAATGGAGACTGGCTGGAGGTCCTTGTTTCATTTGCAGGATATAAGGTAGAAAAAGACAGAATGGATCTAGCATTTACCCCTGCCATATCAAGCCCATGTAGTTTTTTATCTTTTGCTTTACTGGGAGCACCAAACTCATTCATCTCTCAAGTCCAATCCTAGTTTTTCCATAGAAAATAATGTACAACAGTGTGGCCAAAAGGAGGCCTTCTGTAAACCCAAGAACAGCACCTTAACAAGATGCTTTCATTCTGCACGGAACATCACTTCACCCTATTCATGTGTAACTTTGAGTCAGGCAATCTGTGTTGAGCAAATGCTGAAGAATATGCTTACATATAACATTTTGTGATATTGTTTATTGTCTCAAACCATTTGTGTCTTGTTTTATTTCGCTTTTCATCTGTTTATGTTTGTCTTCTCAACCAGAGTGTAAGCTCCTTGGGGGCAGGGACTATGTCTCAGATGTCTTTGTATCCCCTGTAGTGCTTACCACAGTGCCTTGCACTCAGTAGGCGCACAATAAATGTTTGTTAGATGATTTATTGTTGAGTGAATACATTTTGGGGAGTAGCTCAAATGACAAAGACATATACAGAAGCAAGCTACTGCTCAGAGCAAAGAGGAAGAATGGTGTTTCCATTGTGGTTCCCTTTATACTCTGCAACTGGGTCAGGCAAGAAGGTCATTTAGAAAGCATAGTGCTTGCTGCATTTAATTGATCATCTGGCAATTAGGTCATTCAGCTTGCCTGGTGTTCATTGTGCTTTTTAAATCATCATATTCAGTTGACACTTTTGTCTTGAGACAGCTGTTATTTATTTGCTATAAATCTGTTCCCAGAGAATACTTGGGTTTACCAAAATTAGAGGCCAATAGCAGAAAGTTGGTTTAGCAGTGATGGCTTTCTTGTCTTCAAACTAGCTAGCATCACATGCTGTAGTTGTTAAAAATGTCCCTAACCAGAAACTTTAAGCTTTTTTCTGTATCCGGTTTTTTTATGTAATTGAAACCACCTGTTATCTGACCTTTTATGAATATAGTGGCTGATGGAGGACCACTGTCTTCAGGGGGAAGGAATGAAACAACAACAACCAAAAAAAAAAAAAAAAGGAAAGAAAAAGAAATTGGTGTTTTTACTTTTACCAAGTTTTTGGAAAAATAATCTTTTTTAGGATTCAAGACTATGTACTATTTCCATTCAGTGAAATTTAATTTTTAATAGTCTTATAATTTTTATATTCTTAAATTGATCTTGAAAGCTATAACTTCTTTCCAGAGTTAGTGCATTTTGAAAATTTCTCTAAATCAATCTGCTTTGTTGTTGGGATGGGGACTGGATCTGATTTCATTTGGGATAGGGAACTCCATGCTAAGTAAATTTGTTGTAGCTATCTCCAATTTGGAGGATCCCCTGTTAAATTTATACAAAATTTTAAGTGATAACTGAGAGGAAACTAGTATTGGTGGTAAGAAAATTGTTAATAGAAGTAAAATGCTATTGAATTTATTTGAGTCAGCTTAAAAAATGTGATTTAACCCAGTACCACAGAATGATACCATGTGGTTTATATTTTCCACTTGAGGGAGATTTTTCTTCTTCTTGCCATTTTAATTTCTTTTCAGGCATTGGGTTATTGATTATTTCCATTTCTGCATAGGTATATGTATATGAGTAAATACACATATATGCCTATATGTGCTTGTGTCTATGTAATCACATATTTATATATGTATATATACAAGTGTGCATAGGTAGATTTTGTTACCTCCATTTATCTTCAGGAAGGAATTATTAGAGGTAATTATTGTTAAACAAACTTTAGAACAAATTATGGCATACGAAATTTCAGTCTAATAAGGATCTCAGTCTGAGCTAGGTGCCTGGTAGATAGAATTAGGTGAATTGTAAAACTTTAGGGCTGCAAAGGCCTTGTAGATACAGCTGAGGAACTTGCCTCTTACTTTACTAAAAAATCCAGGCCATTTGCGGTGCTTTCCCCTTTGTCATCATCCTACAACAGCTTTTCTCCATCCTTTGCTCATTTCTCCTTTATTATGTTTTGTGATGAGGTGGCCATTTTCTTTAAGGCCACCCCCACTACATAAACTCTTCAGTATTTTTCTCTAAATTTTAATTTACGCCCAAAAACGTACAGTCATTTACAAAGAACAGAAAAGATTATTATATGAAATTTAAAATTGTACAACATGCTTTTTTTAAAAGCACATATTAAATTCATTATGTTGCTTTCAAAACCGTTCTATTATCTTGTCTTTTTGTATATGCCTATCAGTGTATGTATCTTGCAGGCATGGCATATGGGCAATGAACTGAACCCAGATTTGACAAGAGGAAGAAAGGTGGACTACACTGCATTTATACAGTTGTACAGTGCTTACTCACTGGTTAAAGCATTGGACTGGAGCTAGTAAAACTTGAGTTCAAATCCTGCCTGAGACACTTATAATTGTGTGACCCAGAGCAAGTCATTTTACTGTGGTCTGCCTCAGTTTCCTCAAGTGTAAAATGGGGATGACAATAGCACCTACCTCCCAAAGTTGTGAGGATCAACCGAAGTAACATGAGATGGCCTTAAAATTCTCTTACCATAATATAGTAATATAGTAAGCCTTGCATTATATGATGCTTTATACTTTTCAAAACATCTTTGATAATGTTAAGTCATTTTTCAGTTGTGTCCAACTTTTCATGATCCCATTTGGGGTTTTCTTTTTCTTTTTTAAAGCTTTTTATTTTTCAAAACATGCGTGGACAATTCTTCAACATTAGCTCTTGCAAAACCCTGTGTTCCAATTTCTCTCCCCTTCCTTTATGCCCTTCCCTAGATGGCAAGTAGTCCAATATATGTTAAACATGGTAGAAATATATGTTAAATTCAATATATGCATACATATTTATATAATTATCATGCCACACAAGAAAAAAAGAGAAGCAAAATAAAATGCAAGCAAACAACAAAAAGTGAAAAACCATTTGGGGTTTCCTTGGTAAAAACAGTGGACTAGTTTACCATTTTCTTCTTCAACTCATTTTACAAGTGAGAAAACAGGCAAACCACAGGATTAAGTGACTTGCCCAGGATCACACAGCTAATAAATGTCTGAGACCAAATTTGAACTCAGGAAGATGTCTTCCAGATTCTGGGTCCTGTACTCTATCCATTGCATCACCAAATCACAGAATATTGGAAGTGGAAGGGGGAACTTCAAAGGTCATCTGGTCTAGTCAGTTCTACATCATAATCCAGTGGTCATCCAGCCTTTGCCTGAGGGCTTTGAGGGGGACTCGAAGAACCTTCTTCCCTGTTACATCACATCCAAAATTACCTCTTTTCAACTTGAAATTTACTATCCTGCCTTTGGGGACCACACAAATCCAATCCTTCTCTCAAGTGACATCCTTCCAGGTACATAAAGACAGACTATCTCCTCCCCATCTCTTAAATGCCTGCCCATCTCTTTTCTGTCCACAAAAATGCTATGTTTTTTTTCTAAGATGAGATTGAATCTTTTTTTTTCTTTTTGTTGAGGCAATTGGGGTTAAGTGACTTGCCTAGGGTCACACAGCTAGGGAATGTTAAGTGTCTGAGAACAGATTTGAACTCGGGTCCTCCTGACTTCAGGGCTGGTGCTCTAACCACTGCGTCACCTAGCTGCCCTGAGATTGAATCTATCTTCTTCATGAAGCCTCCTCTGATTGCCCCAATCCTGAGTGTTTTCTATATTTTTCTCACATAGTTCTTATGGTCTGTATCACAGTTTTGTGCTTAATTATTTAGTTTCCTATGTTTTATAAGTCATTGTTTTACCTGTCACTCTTCAATCATAATGTAAACCGAAAAGCACCATCAATGACTTAGCTTTTTATTTTTTTTATTCCCTATAATACTTACTGTGTGTAGTACTGAGCATAAAAGGGACTCAGTATGGATTTGATTGGAAAGAGAAATCTTTTCTAACTAGAGATTGTGTGGATTTTTCATAGACTTTAAGAGTTGGAAGTAATCTTAGAGACCATGTAGTCCAACCCATTTTACAGATGAGGAAACTAAAGTATCAATATAGGGAATTCATTTTATTCCAACCTTGCATTGAACTGGTTTCTCACAGAACAAGGCCTCCACTTTTTGTTTATTGTAAATTGATCAGGATGCAGAAAGCTAAGTAAAATTAGGTCACAGCTGGTGATGAATGGTTATAATGGCTTTGCTATTGAGTCCAGTCCAAGCTATTTACCAACATTTTGATACAATAGAACTTTGCCAGAAAGTCTCTTAGAAATATGCACTCTTAGAAAATAATAGGAAATAAATCTCGTGTTTATGAAAGGGATGACCTTTGAAGCCATGCTGAGTCACATGCAATGAGAATATATCCTTGCAAAAGATAAACTGTTTTCTAGTGGCTAGTCTTTAGAAAATTATAGTTCATTTCATTTATTTCCCTCAAATAAATGCATAGTGACTTTTCCAGAATATTTTGGTACTGTTGCAAAATTAAAAGGTAAACTCAGAATGATCTTTATTTAAATGGCATTGATAATTTAAACTGTACAAGCAAAAGGTTTGAGAAATTACATTTTAATTATGTTTTCCAATATTTTATTAAAAACATGTAACAAAAGAGTACATTTCTGATTTTTCTCCCATGTGTGCTTATTTTGTGACTCCTGTTAGACTGTATGCACTATACTCAACAAAGATGGATACAAAACTCTCTGCTTCCTCCAGTCTTCTGTTTCTATTAAGGATATCATTAACCCTCCAGTCATCTAGATCCATAAACCTCAGAATCATCTTTGGGTCCTTTCTGTCCTCCCTTCTCTTGCTTGATCTGTTGCAAAAACTTAAATAAGTCTCTGTTTCTTGCTCAAGAATTTTCAGTGGCTCCCTATTCTCTGGGATAAGATCCAAACTCCTCAGCTTGGCACTTAAAGCCACCCAAATCTGGCTCCAGCCTACTTTTCAAACTTATTTCACATCACATCACTTCACATAAATAACATATTTGCCCTCAAACTGCCAACTTGATTTTCCTTAAATGCACCAGTCCATCTCCATACTTTTGTATAGGTTCTCTTCCATTCTTGGAATGCATTCAAATCCTTTCACCTCTACCTCTTAAGAATTCTTAGTTTCCTGCAAGGATCAAGTGCTACCTCCCATCAGAGATCTTTCCTGATCTTCCTTAATCTCCAGTTGTTAAGGTATGATCTCTACCAAACTAATTTGCATTTACACATCTCTACACAATACATTCCTAGTAACATGTAAACTCCTTGAGAGGAAAGACTGTTTAGTCTTTGTATCTTTGAATTTAAATGAATGAGTTATTACATAACAAAAAGCCATATTATTAATGGCATTATTTTCTGGTATGAATTTTTCACCCTAAGCTTGTCTGATGATGAAATTGTGGAGAAAGTTTTCTTTGCACCATCTGTGCTATAGATCATTTTGTCAACAGCAAAAAATCATTTAGGAGCAAAGGACTAACATGCACTCCATTCCCTCCTTGCCTTATTCTTTTTTACCTTCCATGTTCTCCCATTTTTTATTCCTTTCCTTCCTTATACTTCCTCTACTTCCCCATTTTTCTTACCTTTTCTCCCTTCCTTTCCCCCCGATTCTATTTTCCCTATTTTCCTTTTTTTCTGCCCTCTTCTCACTTTTTCTATCTCTCCCTTTTTCTTTCATATTTTATTCTTAACACCAAATAGCGCACCTCCTTTTTTTTTTTACCTTCCTCTGTCATTGTCTTCCTTCTGTGTATGTGTGTGTGTGTGTTTATATATATATATATATATTTTTTTTTTTGCTGAGGCAATTGGGGTTAAGTGACTTGCCCAGGGTCACACAGCTAGGAAGTGGTAAGTGTCTGATGTCAAATTTGAACTCAGGTCCTCCTGACTTTAGGGCTGGGGCTCTGTCTTCTATGCCTAGTTGCCCCTCTTATGAAGTTTTTCTGTTTCCTGTTTCTCAGTCCTTTTCCCCTCCCACATTTTTTTCTTTTTCCCTTTTCACATCCTCCTCCTCTGTAACTGCCTCTGCTCTTTAATTCCTTTTCAATTCTATTGACAACCCCTCCACACTGAGTCCTTAGAAGGTTGCTAAGTCAGCTTCTTACCTGGTGGTTAAGTCCCAGTCATCTCTTTTTCTCTCTCTAATGACAAAGCTGGATCCCCAGGTACTGGAACCAAGAACTCCTATGTCTACACTTGGCCTTGGAGGTAGTGTGGAATCTATTATGGCTGCTGGGACTTTGATCACTGCACTCTGGTAGGACTGGAATAATGTGTTTTAGGAAACATCCAAACAGTACTATGAGCAAAGGTGCAGTGTGGAAATAGGGAGTGGACTAGGCTAGTATGGGCAGAAGAAAAGGAGTTCTAGTGCTTGGGAAGGAATCCTGTGCCTTTGGCCTTACACAAAAGAATGACTGGAAGAAAAGTGGTCTGAGTGAAGAGAGCATTATAAAACTTGAGTTTTGGGTACTGAAGCAGATGGAATTTCTAAATGGAGGAGAGATGAGTCTCTTTAAGGAGGATTAATTTGTACAATACTAATACTCAAAGCCTAGATCCTACTAGTGGGTTTCTCTGGGCTATTTTTCCGTACTCCTAGCACAGAACTGGGTACATGATGGATATTCACTAAATGCTTGCAAATTGGATGATCTTCGGAATGGTGATACTTGCTCTTCTTCGTTTCCTGGGATGTTATAGAATCAAATGATACTGAAAGCTTTTTTTTTTTTACAGCAGAGTATTATATAAACCCAAATGGTTTGTGTGTGTGTGTATTCTATTTGTGTTTGGAGAATTTACCTCAATAGGCTTAAAAGAGCACTGTATTAAAGGGGGTGTTGGTAAAACTTGGGTTTTTCTTATCAGCTCTACAACTAATTTATGACTGAACAAGTCACGTCATCAATCTGAGCCTAAAAAATGAGATGTTTGACTAAGTATTACGAGCTCTTCTAACACTAACATGTTTGTGTCTTAAATGATATTAAGTTAGTTTTTTTAGTCTTGTTTCTGTTTGAGTGTAGAAATCATGTATTATCTTGCATCATGCTTAGCACAGGGCTAGGCTAGTGAAGGCAATCAATTAAAAAATTCATGTTCAAACCAAACTCTTATTTCTCTCAGTCCCCAACCCATTGGCCACACCAGCTCCTCCTGACTTGTTGGTTTCTTTTAATGATACCACTTTTTCTAGTCACCCATTTTGCCATTTGTGTCACCTTTGATTTTCCCTTCTTCCTCAGTCCTCACAATGTCAGGTTATTTCACTTGTATCTCCAAATGGTTTTACATCTGCACTGCGGCCTCATCTCTCCAAACTCTTCTCCTGTCAGAATTATTTTTCACATAAAATAGTATGGCATCAACAATCATCTTGAAGCTTTGCCCTCAACTTACATTTGTAGTCTAGCCTGTGTACCCCCTGCTGTGACCAATCGATTTACTTATTTTTTTGGCAGAGATTCCAAGTGTTCTCTCCTTTCTCTTTGTTCGAGTGGCCCTTTCTTCCCTGTTTTCATCAATAGAAACCTTTATGTCTCTTTGAGGTTCAGCTGATCCCTGTTTTGGTCACTGTCTTACTTAGAGAAACTAATCTTTCTCTGCTTGGAAATGCCTTAGCACTTTATGCCTCCCTAAATATGTGCTATTTTGTATTAATTTTTCTGTGTCCCTGATTTACCTTCCTATTACATTGTCATTTTAATCCCAGCCAATCAGTTGCCTAATCTTGCAAACAATACTTCTACAACATCTCATGCATCTATGGCACCTTTAGCTCAGATTACTGGCGCACAGAATTTCCAAGAGAAAATAGTTTTTGTATTCCCAATCTTTTTGAGGATTTTTTTGGACCGGCTGGTTTAGTTTTGTTGGCGGGAGCAACCCCCACCCCTCTCCCCCCTCTTACTTTTAACTGCCTGATCCTAGCAGCAAGTCTAGTAGGTAACGGGATCTGGGTTGGGTGGTGAGTACAGATGGGGAGGGGGCGCGGAGGAGGGAATGAGAGTTACAAACTAGAGAGCTAGTTAGAAGGAACTAGAGGAGAGAGGGGAAGGGGAGAGATAGACGGCAGAGCCCAGGGAGGAGGAGGCCGGGAAGGAGCAGCAGGAGGTCGTTGCAGGGTCTTGGACTGCCAGGTCCTGGCCCCCTTCCTAGCTCAGCACCGCCCCCTCGTCTAACCCCTCCTCTCCCTCCCCGCCCCTCTCCTACAACCCTCCCTCCCTCCTCCTCCTCCTCTACTGGATGGCCTCAGCGGCTGGAGCTGGAGACGTCCTGCGTTCTGCCCGTGAGTGACCCTGCCGGGGGGTGCGGGCTGGAGATCTGGAGGGGAGAGGGGAGGGAAGCGACATTCGGGACCCTCCCTATCCCCAAAGGTGCCTTCCCCACCTGGCTGGGGGCTGCCGGATGGAGCTAGAGCCCCGCGTCAGAGCCCTTGGGGAAGGCGGACCGCCCCCACCTCTCCCAAAGCCACCTTCTTTCTCCTGGCACCTTGCCATCGTCGCCCCTCCGACACCCCTGCCCAGCCCTCCGGCTGGAAGGGTGCTGACGAGGCGGGGAAGGCTTTCCCTACGGCCCCATGGAGGGGAGGTGTGTGTGATCTGCTCTGGCAGACGGGCGGGAGCGAGTAAGAAGTTTGGAGGGGTGCGCCCCTCCCCCCACAACTTTTTACGTGTAAGAAATTCTGGATGGAAACGGGGCCACTTAGAATCAGTTGTAGGAGCCCAGGGAGAGCCCGGTGCGCTTGGGAGTGTGCTTCTGGGGATTGGAAGAAAAGAGGGACCCTTTTATCGCCTCCATCACCTCGTCCGCAGCCTTTGGGGCATCTCTAACTCCAGCAGCCACCTAGAGCGCTGGGAGGGGCAGGCTGCACTGTCCCCCGGGGGCAGTGTCACCGGCCCGAGGGTCTCCTGGGAGTCGAGCTCGGCAGAAGCCTTTTTCCTGCGTGTAGCCATGGTCGCGCCACTCATTTCTCTCCCCATCGCCCCCTCTCTATCCCTCTCTTTTTGGTGGGGCTGCCGGGGTCAGTCCCCGCTGCTTCTCAGCTCTGGGACTGAGCATTTCCCCGAGCCTGACATCAGACATTGCCCCTTCTGCCCGAGGAGCGGTGCGGGTCTGTTTGTTTTCCTCCTAACCCTCTCCAGGTGATGAGCTTCTTCTGCCGGGGGCTCCAGGAGCCTAACCGATACAGGTACCATTTTCCAACACTTCTTCGGGATTTGGCGAGCAGTGCAGACTGAAGGGTTCTCTGGAAACAAAGTTTGTGAATTCCGAAAAGTGAAGTCTCTCCCTCCCCGGAGACTTCCTTCCACAAAATCGTGTTTCCTCTGGTTTTGGAATCTTTGGTGAGCACCCACCCAGTCCTGCCTTCTTTCAGGAGTGAGGATTCTTCACTTAATAAGATTTTCCTAGGTAGAGCGGCAAGAAAAAGGAAAGGCTTGCTTAAACGTGTCCCGACTCAGCCCTTCAAAAACCAAAGAATTCGGCTCCATCACTCCCTGACTATGTTATTGGAAGATGGAAGCTCAGATGTAGCTTGTTTTCCTACAGCTAAGCTTAAAGTTACAGCCTCCCTGAAGGCTGGGAATTTTTAATTTGCCTGACATAAACCACCGGCCCTTTGCAGCTTGGCAAGTTCACTTTGTTGCATTCCTCTGCTTTCCCTACCTCCCCCGACACACACACACTCTCCCTTTTAAATGGAGCTGTGTCAAAATGTAGGCAACTCCACAGCTCAAGTGAGCAGTTCCACAAACAAAACCCAGCCTCACTTATTTTTAACCCCAGACTGGCTTTTCAACTTGAATCCTCTTGGATGGAAAAATCTCGTGTGGTTTTTCTCTCCACTGTCATTAAGGTTGAATCACCGTTTCCATGACATGTTAAATTCTCGGGGTGGCTGGAATGGGCTTGTAAATTCCAGGATGAGCCCAGGCTCTACTTGGGGTAAGAAGTAGCTAAGAGGCATTTTTTTTCCCCTGGGCAAATTTGCAGTGTTGATACCAGTAAATTGTTCCTTTGGAGGCCCACTGTTTCAGTCTGGGTAATTTAACTTGACTCTCTTTATAAGGAGAGGATCTTTTAAACGTAAACAAGATATGAGTGGGGATTTTTTTTTAGCCTACTTGAGAAAATGAACTTTTAAAATACTTTAGAAGTTCCTAAATTCTTGTTTATGTAAGTTGTTTGTTTATACAATAAAACTTGTTTAAACAAGTTGTTTACATATAAACAATAAGTGATACTACAGATAATTCACAATCTAATCTATGTGGTCTGGAAGACTCTGTTGTTGATCTTGCTTCTACAAAATAGTCCATGTTACTGTTTTCCTCTTTGAAAACCACAATTTTAGCTAAAAATGATGCTGCAGACATTTTTAAAAATCAGTTCTGAATTGCCATCCTCATGAGTATGAATTTAGTGCGATTAAGTTTTACTATTGTACTTTAAAGAAATAAAGAAAATCAATACAGGTCCATGAAAAGGAAAGCATTCTTTTTTTCCCCTGAGGCAATTGGGATTAAATGACTTGCCCAGGGTCACAGAGCCAGGAAGGGATAAGTATCTGAGGCCAAATTTGAACTCAGGTCCTCCTAACTTCAGGGCTGGTGTTCTAGCCACTGCACCAGCTAGCTGCCCCAAAGTATTCTTTAAATTAGTGTTTGGATTCATTATTTGGAAAGCTATTGCTTTAGCTGCAGCCCTTTTTCCCCCAAAAGACTTTTGATAGTGTATTTAATGCTCTGATGAACAAATATTCTATTTAGAAAGACATTCCCTTTGTGTTTAGTTTTCCTATCGCTAGGCTTTTCAGTTATCACATAACATGTTGTTTGCATGTTTCCTTTGTACCTTTACTTACTCTGTATTATTATTATTCTACATACTTCATATTCTATTACTGTTCAGCTGGTACTCTGCTGCAGGGTGTTAATGGGGATATGTCTGTGCTTACATAATAAATATATAAGCAAATAAATAGACAAATAAATAAACAAACAAATAAAATAATAGCCATATATGGGCCAGGCACTGGGCTGAGTATTTTTACAAATGTTTCTTTTTATCCTCACAATCACCCTGAGAGGTAAAGGTGTTGCTATTACCTCATTTTCCATCAGAGGCAAGTGAGGCAGAGATTAATTACTTGCCCAAGGTCACACAGCTAGTAAGTGCTGAGGGCAAATTAGAACCCAGGGTCTGACTTCATTCCAGCTTCATGGCTCTAGAATCAGTCTAGTTGGGGAGATGACATATAACTTAAATAAATGACTATGATTAAATGTCGAATACATGTTAGCAGATTTAAGCAAGGAGTTCAGAGGAAGAAGAAAGAACTTTGGGATGGGGTAGCCCAGGAATGCTTTAAATGAACAATCAGGATCCTGATGGGAAAGGGAAAGGGAGGCTAATAGCTGTATTATGAAAAAAAAAAGCAATTTAGGGAATCACAGATATATAACTTCCTTTTTCTGTATGATTTCAGGCATAGGGCACGGACTATCTTGCAGAACAAAAATAAGTAGTATACAAATGTGTAATAGAGAAAAAGGCTACTAGATAACTCAAGGAGAGGCAGATTACATTGTTGTTTAATCATTTCATTCCTGTCCAACTTCCTATGATCCCTTTTGGGGTTTTTTGGTACAGATACTGGAGTGGATGATAGCCTATCAGTTAAATACTTCAGAGACCAGACTCTTGGTTTTGGTGCTAGTGGAGGAGATCTGGGGGGAGGCTGATAATCCTGGATTACTATCAACCCTGGGTCCAGAAGGATTAGAGGGTAATGGATACCTCCTTCCCACAAGGTCCTGGCTCTGAGATGGTGAGAGATTTTGCTAATGGGAATGAGGCAAAGGAAAATAGCTTTCTGAGTCCTTGGTTTTGGGGAAGGCTTCTGTAAACTTTCCCTTTTCTCCCTTCACTACCTCCTCTTCCCGCCAATCCCTTGAAATGCTATTCAATTCAGTGGCCTAAACCTTTCCTGTTACCTCTCCTTCCCACCTGTAGTTAGTCACTCCATTAATTATTTAAGAGCTCATTATGTGTCAGATACTGTTGTGGCTGGAGATAAAGAAAGACAAAACAGACATTTCCCTTGAAAAGTCCACACGTTCAGGGGGAAACAACATGTAAATTACAAGCTAAAGTGCCTATGAGATAAATAGAGTAGGCAGAAGGTAATCTCAGAAAGGAAGGCATTAAATGCAGCTGGGAGGACCAGAAGGTCCCGTGGAAGATGGTATCTGAGCTGGTTTGAAGAATTTCAGGGAAAATAGAAGGCAGAGGTGAGGAAGGAGACATGGGGGTCAGCTAATGCAAAGGTACCTAGATGGAAACTGGAGGTACGGTGTCTTGTTTGAGGGACTACAAGCTGGCCAATGTATCTGAATCATAGAGTTTATGGAGGAAAGTAGAGTGTAAGAAGACTGGAAAGGTAGGAAGGGATCGAATTATGATGAAGATATGCTAAATAGGAGTGCATATATACATATAAACATACATGTGTGTATGTATATACACATTATATAGATATTTAGATGCATGATCTTGGAGATATGTAATAGGGGGCCCTTAAGAGTTTAATGAATGGCTGATATGGGCTGACCTGTACTTTAAGAAAATCACTTTGGCAGCTCTCGCCACACCTCCTTCATCCATTACCATCACACTTGCTAGATATGTTGTAAAATTGGGGGGGAAAGCCCAAAGAAACCCAAATGTTATTTTCTATGTATAGATATTGAGGGGGGTGCAGGTTCTAGGAGAAATACAGCAGTAATTCTGAGGCCCCCAGACCTTAGGAGTGCTATTATTCTAACAATCTGTATGGTGAAAATCTTGAAGTCTCCAGGCCTTAGGAATTACTATAGTATAGTCCTAGAAACATTGTTATCTGGCAGAAAGCAACCAGTTGGTCAGTGATAAAAGGGCTTCTGAGATACATGGTGAGGTGCATACCAGACCATTCCTCAGTTCTATCTCTGGGCTGTAAAATTAGCCTATCAGTGACATGAAGCACCAGATCTCTCTGTCTATTAAATTTATCTTCTTGCTCCTTGTTCTTTGCTCGATCCTTTTGGAACTTAGCTCCTTCAATTGGCCTTACAATTAACAATAAACTTTGCCTGCAAATTCTTTTGAGACACCTTGCAACACCAGTCTGTAACCCCAACCTTTTGGACCTCACAATATCATGTTTCCTTTATGTGGGATGGGCATATTAATTATTTTGTCTCTACTAGTGGGGATCAAGTTGTACTGAGCCATCCACACTTTCCTTGCCACCAGCATCTATCTATAAACAGAAGGGCATCATTAGGAGTCAACGTATATATTTGGAATAAGGTTTGTTTTGTGATGGGCAAGATAGTTTTTCCTCTCTTTGAGGTCAAGGATCTCATCAATTAATCAGGCTACAGTCAGTAATTATTATGTGCCAACTCGGTGCCAGGTATTGTTCTGTATTTAGGTTTGCATTCTGAATTACCACTCTTATTAACATGAAACCAACATATGTGACCAATCCTAAATGGGCAACTTAGACTTGCCCCTCAAGTCTAAGAGAAAAGAAAGTGAGCAGGGATAATTAAAAACAATGGATAGTCTAATCATTGTTATGTCATTTGACATAGATTACAAACACATTCTTTCCTTCCTTTAGATCCAGCAGAAACTGACACATAGTGCCATCTCTTTGCAAAGTTGCTTTATCAGAAAGAGAAATAAAACATTTATGGGTTGTTTATTTATTCATTTATTTTTTTCCCCAGAGTCTTTTTACTAGAAACAGTTGAGGACCACAAAAGGACAAAACTGTCAGAATGATCATACCCCCATACAAATAATGTTGTCTCAGACCGTAAAAATAATTTTTCCATTGCAAAGCTCAGCCAAGAATTATATGGAAGTATAATTTAAAACAGCAGAAGCCCAGAAATTCAAGGCTAAGGCCGATACTTTGGCCTTAGCTCATTTCTTCGAAGCTTTTTGGTCTTTATCATGAATCACATTAAAGACTGATTTGGAGGGACAGGCATGTGGTAATTGATGTTGTAAAGCTTGTTGTGGGATTTTGTTTAGTGTTAAGCCAAACAAAGGATAATGCTTAATCTCAAATCTTGACTACCATGAACCTCCTTTCATTTAACTCCTGATCTTATGCTTCCAATTGCTTAGAGATCCCCATGGACTTTTTCTAAACATCCTCTAATTTTTCTATAGGATTCTATAGGAGGTGCTAGATCTGATTTCATTTAGAAGAGCTTTCTGGATGGCAGGCATTCTGGAGTTTGTGAATGTTGTGGAAAACAAAACCAAATTTTTCTGGGAATTGGTTGATAATGCTGGAAGTCTCAGATTCTTGGATGGCACAGATTAGACCACATCAGTTTTTTTTCTGCTCTGGCTAGAGAAATAATTAGTCATTTGCTAAGCTTTAGATCTCAGTCCTCACTGGTATAATAAATTCTTTTTGACTGACTGTCTTGTTGGCTGACCAAATGTCAGTTTTGCACTCATAGAAGAGTTTAAACATATGCCCAGCAGCTCTCAAACATACACTTGATAGAATCTGTTTTCCTTTTAATACCTTCCCTTCATCGTGGTGTATTAAACAAATGGCCCCAGTGAAGTGACCCCACTTATGAGTAAGGCCCAAACCATATTAAAATGCAATTGGGAAATACTTAACAAAATGAATAAAAATACATTTGAAAACAAAGTCAATATTCAGCCTGCAGGTCTACTCATATATATTTAGTGGGTGCTCTTTCTGAGTTTGACACCACTGGTGGAATAGATGAAATGGAGTTCTGGAAGTCAGGAAGCCTGAATTCAAATTTTCCCTTTGATGCATATTTATCTTTGTTACTCTGGAGAATTATGTCACTTAGTCTCTTGGTTTCTTTATTTGTAAAAATAGTAATAACAATAGTATCTATATTCTAGGGGTATGGTGATTTCAGTAATTATGAGATAATATGTGCAAAATGATTTGTAAACCTTAAAGCCTATGGAAATGGCAGTTCATAATTATTATGACTACTCTGGTGTTTCCCTCTCATTTGCTTAAGTCTTGAGCTAGCCTCATTTAGGGAATAGCCTTTGTCCCAACAGGAAATGTGTGAAAATTTCCTTAAAAAAGGCAGAATTGCTTAGTTATCAGGGTCTTTGTTTTAAAGCATTTCTCATAGCCCATGGTGGTGAATTGGGATTAATATGATTGAAAGGCACATGAATAGAGATCACCAGAGTCCATCACCTGAGGGGAGTCCTGAACAGTCCATTAATGGTACCACAAATAAGAAGCACCCCCTCTATACCAGGCCTTGGGAGTACAAAAATGGAAATCTTTCCCCTCAAGAAGCTTACATTCTTCTGGAGAAACAGTATGTCAGCTGGTCAGCAATTTGCTAAATGCTTACTATGTGTGAGGTGTTCTGTTAAGGGCTGGTGATACAAAGAAGAGTAAAAACACAATACAGGAAGAGACAAAATGCTAAAACAAACAAAAAAACCCTACCTACATTTGTAGGTAAATACAAAATAATATTCTAAGAAAGAACAAGATAATTTTATTCGAAGGAGGAGTGAACTCTAGCTCCTGGGATGAGACAAGACCACTCAAGTAAGTACTAGAAAGGAGGGTCAGAGATCCTGCTGGAAGTAAAGGAACAAGCATCCATTTAGTGATGCCCCAGAGAGCTGGTAAAGAATTTTTGGCATGAGAACTAAATAAAATCAGGAAAACAGTCATGGATTTTTAAAAGAATTAATTTAGGATTGATGGGAAGATCTATACAATCAGTGGTTCTAATGGCTTCTCATACCTCTGGTGACCTAAATAAGCCTACTTCCAAAAGGATCTTGTCATTAAAATAAAAGCTCATTTTGAATTCTATTGATTAAGCACAGTACCTGTGCACATAGGGGCGCTTAAAGAAATAGCAGTATAGGCATACACCATTAAAAAAAAAAGGAGGCAGGGTTGTATCTGCCAATTCGTTCTACCTGTTACTTAATTCTTTGTGACCTGCTTTGCTTTCTGAGAAGCAGAACAGCACACATTTTATCCAGGAATTAGCCCTGTTTGGAATTAAAGGCGAGACTCACAGAATTTATGAGTAGCATTGTTTAATTTTTAGGTGAGCAGAAGGAACCAAAACCTTTTCCAAATGCCCCCATAGACTCCAGGTGTCTTTTTGAATAAGCGGGATGAGGATACACACAAGGGAGGGCAGAGTTTCTCAGATTTTCTGGTTTGCAGGAAAGGGGTGGGGAGTGGATTATGGATCCATCAGTCATTTCAGATCCATGGTTCTTAAGCTTTTTTATGTGTCGTGGATGCCCTTGGCAGTTTGAGGATGTCTGTGGATCCCTTCCCAGAGCAATGATTTAAAGTCGGCAAAATAAAATACGAAAGAAACCAATTATATTGAAATACAGTTATTAAAATAATGATGGAAAAAAGCTCACAGACCTCATGTTAAGAATTCTGGTTAGATGATGATGTTCCCATTTACCCATCGCTCTTCCCTGTGTGGGGGAGAGGGCACTGCCTGGTTAGCTGACTAAATAAATAAAGCCCTTCCTCCCCGCTTAGATCCTTAAACAGCTGTTTCCCTGATTGTCTTTTGGCCAGCAATAGCTGATGAAGACCTGTAACCTTCGAGTGCCCTCCAGCCCATTCTATTCAGTCCCTCCAGTCCTGCTGCATCTCCTGCTTCCTACTCATTATATTCTTTTTTTTTTTCTTTTTGATGATCTGAGACAGCGCACGATCCATCCCTCACTCTTTTCAACAGGAAGGCTGCAATCACTGTCTGTAGCAATCTTTGCGCCAAAGAATATAAAATCTGACACTACTTCCATTTTTTATCCCATTTTTAATCTCAGCTTCACCGGACTCCCAAAGTGGCCCGTGACATAAAGAGAATTAAGAACTTCTGCCTTCAGTGTGTACAAAGCATGCTTCTTTGACAGTGCTGTGATTATATAGATATATAGCAATAAAATCATCCTGTTCTCATTGCACAAGTGAGAAAACCAAGGCACAAGTTAAGTGACTTGCCCTGAGTCCCACCTCTAACAGGACTCAGAGCTATTCTTCTGACTTTTTCAGACCAAAGACATTTTCAACTATATTATGCTGGACCTCCTCCCCCATCACTATCCTGTCTACTCAACCTTGCAGTCTGTGTGAATAGGAACCCCCTTGAGTTAGTCGATGTAGAACATACTTCAGGCAGACAAACCTGAGTTGGCAGCCAGAAGTGGAGGATTTTGGAGGGCCCTGCCTCTGGTAAAAAACCATGAGGAAAATCATTGGGGATTTTAATTAGGTTCAGCAGTGGAGTGTCTTTCTCCCTAACTATATATGGACAGGATTCATTTAAGATGAGTTAGATTCAGCTCTAAGATACGGGTTGGACTCAGTGACTGACAGTCTTCCTGGTTTTGTTCAGTAATTCACTTGTGTCCTATTCTTCATGATCCCATGGACCAGAGCCAACCAGGCCCTTCTCTCCTCCACTGTTTCTTGAAGTCTGTCCAAATTCATGTCCATCCATCTCCTCCTTTGCAGTCCCCTTTTCCTTTTGCCTTCGGTCTTTCCCAACATCAGGGTCTTTTGCAGTGAGCCCATCTCCTTATGTGACCAAAGTATTTCAGCTTCAGCATTCGACCTTCCAGTGAGTAGACAAAATTCATTTAAATCTTGACTGGTTTGATCTCCCTGTGTCCAAGGGACTCTCAAAAGTCTCCCTGGTTCCACATTGGAAAGCCTTGATTTTGTGACATTCAACTTTCGGTAGAGTCCAACTGTCCCAAGTCATATGTTGCTACAGGAAAAACCATCTCTTTGATGGTAGGGACCTTTGTCTCTGCTTTTTAGTACTCTATCTAGATTTGCCACAGCTTTCCTTCTAAGCAGCAAGCATCTTTTAATTTTATGGCTGCAGTTACTGCCTGTGGCAATCTTTGAGCCAAAGAATGTAAAATCTGACAATACTTCCGTTTTTTATCCCTCTCTTTGATAGGACTAGTTGCGAACATGTGATGGCAGCTTTCACTCTCTCCTTGAAAAGGCAACCACCTTAGAACCCATGAGTGTTCCAGATCACAGGTTCTCTAGGGACTCCCTAGTGGGAAGGAAACAAGTATTTATTAAATGTTTACTGTGTCAGGCACTGTGCTAAGTGCTTTACAAATTTATTTCACTTGACCTTCACAATAAGCCTGAGAGTTGCTGTTATTGGGACCCCCTGTTTGCAGGTGAAGAAACTGAGGCAGGCAGGGGTTAAGTGACTTGTTCCGGATCACACAGCTAGGAAGTGTCTGAGGCTAGATTCAAACCCATGCTCCCGATTCCAGACCCAGCACTCTCCTGTCTACCAGCTGTTGTTCCTAGCATATTTTGTAGCTTGAATAGTGAATAGTTTAATAGTTCAGAATAGAAGAGTGTATGGTTTCCCTATATGAGCTTCTGAAATTCTTGGGTCAATGGAGGGGAAAGCCACCAACGTGGCACGCTTGGAAAAGTAGGTGGGGTGGAGGGAGGGGTAAAAAATGCCCGCACGCCACAATAGCCCGTTCTGCCAATTCTGGGTAGGCGACATAACTTAGCTTTGAATGTATAGCTGGTGAACTGGAAGCATGTTGGTTGGGCAGGAGGGAGAGAGGGGGCCCCATGGGAGAGGAGGGGGAAGAGAAGGGAGAAAGAATTCCTTTCTTTGCAAATTCTGAATTTCCTTCAGCTTTCTTCACTGTGAAACGCCACTTCACAAGGCCCAGACTAACCATACACAGTTCAGATGAGGTTCCCTTCCATTGGCCCTCCTACTGACAGGACCATGAGTTATACAGGAACAGGGGCAAAGTTGAAGAGCAGCACATGTAGAGAGGATCTGTAAGCCCTCCACAGAAACCTGAGCATGGACACCTGGAGAAAGCTCGGCTCCAAATTTAAGGAAATTTAAGATTGTGGATTGCGAGTTCCAGGATGAGCCCTTTGAGAAGAGACAAAATGATGGGAGTGCTAAAGGCTATTAAATTAGGAATTCACAGTCCAGAGATCTAATTTTGCCTCTCCCACCAACAGTATCATTGGACAAGTCAACTTTTTTTTTTTAATAAAGCTTTTTATTTACAAAACATATGAGTGATTTTTCTACATTGACCTTTGCAAAAACTTTTTTTTTCTCAAGCTTTTCCCCTCCTTCCCCCAACCCCTCACCCCTAGATGACAGGTAATCTAATACATGCTAAATAGGATAAATTATATGACAAATTCAATACATGTATACATATCTATACAGTTATCTTACTGCACAAGAAACATCAGATCTAGAAAGAGAAGAAGAAAAAAAACAACCTAAGAAGGAAAACAAAATGCATGGAAATATTCATAGAAAGCGTTAAACTGCTGTGTTGTGGTTCACACTCAGTTCCCACAGGCCTCTCTCTGGACGTATATGACTATGTTCATCGCTGAACAATAGGAACTGGTTTGAATCACACCGTTGTTGAAGAGAACCATGTCCATCAAAATTGATTATTGTATAGTCTTGTTGCTGTGTATAATGATCTCCTGGTTCTGCTCGTTTCACTCAGCATCAGTTCATGCAAGTCTCTCCAGGCTTCTCTGAAATCCTCCTGTTGGTCGTTTCTTACAGAACAATAATATTCCATAACATTCATATACCATAATTTATTCAGCCATTCTCAATTGATGGGCATCTTTTCAATTTCCAGTTTCTTGCCACTACAAAAAGAGCTGCCACAAACATTTTTGCACATGTGGGTCCCTTTCCCTCCTTTAAAATCTCTTTGGGATATAGGCCCAGTAGAAACACTGCTGGGTCAAAGGGTATGCACAGTTTGACAACTTTTTGAGCATAGTTCCAAATTTCTCTCCAGAATGGTTGGATCCGTTCACAGTTCCACCAACAATGTATCAGTGTCCCAGTTTTCCCACATCCCCTCCAACAGTTATCATTATCATTTCCTGTCATTTTAGCCAATCTGACAGGTGTGTAGTGATATCTCAGAGTTGTCTTAATTTGCATTTCTCTGATCAATAGTGACTTGGAGCACCTTTTCATGTGACCAGAAATAGTTTCAATTTCTTCGTCTGAAAATTGTCTGTTCATATCTTTTGACCATTTATCAATTGGAGAATGGCTTGAATTCTTATATATTTGAGTCAATTCTCTATATATTTTAGAAATGAGGCTTTTATCAGAACCTTTGGATGTACTGCTACCCTTCTAATCTTGTCTGCATTCATTTTGTTTGTACAAAAACTTTTTAACTTGATGTAGTCAAACTTATCTATTTTGTGATTAATAATGATCTCTAGTTTTTCTTTGGTCACAAATTCCTTCTCCCTCCACAGGTCTGAGAGGTAAACCATCCTACATTGTTCTAATTTGTTTATAGTATCATTCTTTATGCCTAGATCATGAATCCATTTTGACCTTATCTTGGTATATGGTGTTAGGTGTGGGTCAATGCCTAATTTCTTCCATACCAGTTTCCAATTATCCCAGCAGTTTTTGTCAAATAGTGAGTTTTTATCCCAAAAACTGGGGTCTTTGGGTTTATCAAACACTAGATTACAATTGTCATTGAGTATTTTGTCCTGTGAACCTAACCTATTCCACTGATCTACTACTCTATTTCTTATCCAATACCAAATGGTTTTGGTGACCACTGCTTTATAATATAGTTTTGGATCTGGTACAGCTAGGCCACCCTCATTTGAATTTTTTTTTCATTAATTCCCTTGAAATTCTTGACCTTTTGTTTTTCCAGATGAATTTTGTTATTATTTTTTCTAGGTCAGTTAAATAATCTCTTGGGAGTTTGATTGGTATAGCACTAAATAGATAGATTAGTTTAGGTAGTATTGCCATCTTTATGATATTTGCTCGACCTATCCAAGAGCACTTGATGTTTTTCCAATTGTTTAGATCTGACTTTATTTGTGTGGAGAGTGTTTTGTAGTTTTGCTCATATAGATCCTGACTTTCCCTTGGCAGATATATTCCCAAATATTTTATACTATCGATAGTTATTTTGAATGGAATTTCTCTTTGTATCTCTTGCTGTTGCATTTTGTTGGTGATGTATAAAAATGCTGATGATTTATGTGGATTTATTTTGTATCCTGCAACTTTGCTAAAGTTGTGGATTAATTCTAATAGTTTTTTAGTGGATTCTCTAGGGTTCTCTAAGTAGACCATCATATCATCTGCAAAGAGTGATAATTTGGTTTCCTCATGACCTACTCTAATTCCTTTAATCTCTTTTTCTTGTCTTATTGCCAAGGCTAGCATTTCTAATACAATATTGAATAGTAATGGTGATAGTGGGCAACCTTGTTTCACCCCTGATCTTATTGGGAATGGTTCCAGTTTATCACCATTACATATGATGCTAGCTGATGGTTTTAAGTAGATGCTACTAATCATTTTAAGGAAAAGCCCATTAATTCCTATAATCTCTAATGTTTTTAATAGGAATGGATGTTGGATTTTATCAAATGCTTTTTCTGCATCTATTGAGATTATCATATGTTTTTTGTTAATTTGGTTATTAATATAGTCAATTATGTTAATAGTTTTCCTAATATTGAACCATCCCTGCATTCCTGGTATAAATCCTACTTGGTCATGGTGTATTATTCTGGGAATGATTTTCTGTAATCTCTTTGCTAATATTTTATTAAAGATTTTTGCATCAATATTCATTAAGGAGATTGGTCTATAATTTTCTTTCTCTGTTTTTGTTTTACCTGATTTAGGTATCAGTACCATGTCTGTATCATAAAAGAAGTTTGGTAGGAGTCCTTCATTCCCTATTTTTTCAAATAGTTTATATAATATTGGAGTTAATTGTTCTTTAAATGTTTGGTAGAATTCACAT